>OV884036.1:26975000-27575000 GCA_930367265.1 Catocala fraxini | reverse complement strand
CCAGGAATTATTCCCCGTCGATCGCCACCCCTCTCGACCGCCCCCGATAGTGGGAAGTGCTAAATTTTATTGTCTAAATTCCAAATAAATCATAAACCGAGGTGTAATGCGCCCCCGAAATTTTCAGTCTAGCCGATATTTCAGAATTTTTTGCCTTTAAATTTTTTGTTTTTTGGCAATGACTCTGAAATTTGTCAAAATTTTTTCATTAAACCGTCGTTAATCGACGCCAGGAATTATTCCCCGTCGATCGCCACCCCTCTCGACCGCCCCCGATAGTGGGAAGTGCTAAATTTTATTGTCTAAATTCCAAATAAATCATAAACCGAGGTGTAATGCGCCCCCGAAATTTTCAGTCTAGCCGATATTTCAGAATTTTTTGCCTTTAAATTTTTTGTTTTTTGGCAAAGACTCTGAAATTTGTCAAAATTTTTTCATTAAACCGTCGTTAATCGACGCCAGGAATTATTTCCCGTCGATCGCCACCCCTCTCGACCGCCCCCGATAGTGGGAAGTGCTAAATTTTATTGTCTAAATTCCAAATAAATCATAAACCGAGGTGTAATGGTACATCTATTTTTGAAATATTTTAACGTCTAAAAGCAGTATATATTCATATTTTTTCAGCGGGTTTTCAGCTGAAACTCTTAATTCGTTTTGTCTGGCACAGCGCCCCCGAAATTTTCAGTCTAGCCGATATTTCAGAATTTTTTGCCTTTAAATTTTTTGTTTTTTGGCAAAGACTCTGAAATTTGTCAAAATTTTTTCATTAAACCGTCGTTAATCGACGCCAGGAATTATTCCCCGTCGATCGCCACCCCTCTCGACCGCCCCCGATAGTGGGAAGTGCTAAATTTTATTGTCTAAATTCCAAATAAATCATAAACCGAGGTGTAATGCGCCCCCGAAATTTTCAGTCTAGCCGATATTTCAGAATTTTTTGCCTTTAAATTTTTTGTTTTTTGGCAAAGACTCTGAAATTTGTCAAAATTATTTCATTAAACCGTCGTTAATCGACGCCAGGAATTATTTCCCGTCGATCGCCACCCCTCTCGACCGCCCCCGATGGTGGGAAGTGCTAAATTTTATTGTCTAAATTCCAAATAAATCATAAACCGAGGTGTAATGGTACATCGATTTTTGAAATATTTTAACGTCTAAAAGCAGTATATATTCATATTTTTTCAGCGGGTTTTCAGCTGAAACTCTTAATTCGTTTTGTCTGGCACAGCGCCCCCGAAATTTTCAGTCTAGCCGATATTTCAGAACTTTTGCCTTTAAATTTTTTGTTTTTTGGCAAAGACTCTAAAATTTGTCAAAATTTTTTCATTAAACCGTCGTTAATCGACGCCAGGAATTATTCCCCGTCGATCGCCACCCCTCTCGACCGCCCCCGATGGTGGGAAGTGCTAAATTTTATTGTCTAAATTCCAAATAAATCATAAACCGAGGTGTAATGCGCCCCCGAAATTTTCAGTCTAGCCGATATTTCAGAATTTTTTGCCTTTAAATTTTTTGTTTTTTGGCAAAGTCTCTGAAATTTGTCAAAATTTTTTCATTAAACCGTCGTTAATCGACGCCAGGAATTATTCCCCGTCGATCGCCACCCCTCTCGACCGCCCCCGATAGTGGGAAGTGCTAAATTTTATTGTCTAAATTCCAAATAAATCATAAACCGAGGTGTAATGCGCCCCCGAAATTTTCAGTCTAGCCGATATTTCAGAATTTTTTGCCTTTAAATTTTTTGTTTTTTGGCAAAGACTCTGAAATTTGTAAAAATTTTTTCATTAAACCGTCGTTAATCGACGCCAGGAATTATTCCCCGTCGATCGCCACCCCTCTCGACCGCCCCCGATAGTGGGAAGTGCTAAATTTTATTGTCTAAATTCCAAATAAATCATAAACCGAGGTGTAATGCGCCCCCGAAATTTTCAGTCTAGCCGATATTTCAGAATTGTTTGCCTTTAAATTTTTTGTTTTTTGGCAAAGACTCTGAAATTTGTAAAAATTTTTTCATTAAACCGTCGTTAATCGACGCCAGGAATTATTCCCCGTCGATCGCCACCCCTCTCGACCGCCCCCGATAGTGGGAAGTGCTAAATTTTATTGTCTAAATTCCAAATAAATCATAAACCGAGGTGTAATGCGCCCCCGAAATTTTCAGTCTAGCCGATATTTCAGAATTTTTTGCCTTTAAATTTTTTGTTTTTTGGCAAAGACTCTAAAATTTGTCAAAATTTTTTCATTAAACCGTCGTTAATCGACGCCAGGAATTATTCCCCGTCGATCGCCACCCCTCTCGACCGCCCCCGATAGTGGGAAGTGCTAAATTTTATTGTCTAAATTCCAAATAAATCATAAACCGAGGTGTAATGCGCCCCCGAAATTTTTAGTCTAGCCGATATTTCAGAATTTTTTGCCTTTAAATTTTTTGTTTTTTGGTAAAGACTAAAATTTGTCAAAATTTTTCCATTAAACCGTCGTTAATCGACGCCAGGAATTATTCCCCGTCGATCGCCACCCCTCTCGACCGCCCCCGATAGTGGGAAGTGCTAAATTTTATTGTCTAAATTCCAAATAAATCATAAACCGAGGTGTAATGGTACATCGATTTTTGAAATATTTTAACGTCTAAAAGCAGTATATATTCATATTTTTTCAGCGGGTTTTCAGCTGAAACTCTTAATTCGTTTTGTCTGGCACAGCGCCCCCGAAATTTTCAGTCTAGCCGATATTTCAGAATTTTTTGCCTTTAAATTTTTTGTTTTTTGGCAAAGACTCTGAAATTTGTCAAAATTTTTTCATTAAACCGTCGTTAATCGACGCCAGGAATTATTCCCCGTCGATCGCCACCCCTCTCGACCGCCCCCGATGGTGGGAAGTGCTAAATTTTATTGTCTAAATTCCAAATAAATCATAAACCGAGGTGTAATGCACCCCCGAAATTTTCAGTCTAGCCGATATTTCAGAATTTTTTGCCTTTAAATTTTTTGTTTTTTGGCAAAGACTAAAATTTGTCAAAATTTTTTCATTAAACCGTCGTTAATCGACGCCAGGAATTATTCCCCGTCGATCGCCACCCCTCTCGACCGCCCCCGATAGTGGGAAGTGCTAAATTTTATTGTCTAAATTCCAAATAAATCATAAACCGAGGTGTAATGCGCCCCCGAAATTTTCAGTCTAGCCGATATTTCAGAATTTTTTGCCTTTAAATTTTTTGTTTTTTGGCAAAGACTCTGAAATTTGTCAAAATTTTTTCATTAAACCGTCGTTAATCGACGCCAGGAATTATTCCCCGTCGATCGCCACCCCTCTCGACCGCCCCCGATAGTGGGAAGTGCTAAATTTTATTGTCTAAATTCCAAATAAATCATAAACCGAGGTGTAATGGTACATCGATTTTTGAAATATTTTAACGTCTAAAAGCAGTATATATTCATATTTTTTCAGCGGGTTTTCAGCTGAAACTCTTAATTCGTTTTGTCTGGCACAGCGCCCCCGAAATTTTCAGTCTAGCCGATATTTCAGAATTTTTTGCCTTTAAATTTTTTGTTTTTTGGCAAAGACTCTAAAATTTGTCAAATTTTTTTCAGCAAACCGTCATTAATCGGCGCCAGGATATATTCCCCGTCGATCCGCACCCCCCTCGACCGCCCCCGATGGTGGGAATTGCTAAATTTTGTTGTCTAAATTCCTTTACAAATCAGTACCGAGGTGTAATGGTACATCGATTTTTCAGATATTTTAACGTCTAAAAGCAGTAAATATTCAAATATTCTTACCGGGTTTTCAGCAGAAGGTCTTCATTCGTTTTGTCTTGCACAACGCCATCGAAATTTTCAGTGTACAAACATTTCAGAATTTTTTTTTGCCTTAAATTTTTTTTGTTTTTCTTCAAAAACTCTGAATTTTGTCAATTTTTTTTCAGCAAACCGTCATTAATCGGCGCCAGGAATTATTCCCCGTCGATCCGCACCCCCCTCGACCGCCCCCGATGGTGAGAATTGCTAAATTTTGTTGTCTAAATTCCTATACAAATCAGTACCGAGGTGTAATGGTACATCGATTTTTCAGATATTTTAACGTCTAAAAGCAGTAAATATTCAAATATTCTTACCGGGTTTTCAGCAGAAGGTCTTCATTCGTTTTGTCTTGCACAACACCATCGAAATTTTCAGTGTGCAAACATTTCAGAATTTTTTTTTGCCTAAAATTTTATTTGTTTTTTGTCAAAAACTCTGAAATTTGTCAAATTTTTTTCAGCAAACCGTCATTAATCGGCGCCAGGAATTATTCCCCGTCGATCCGCACCCCCCTCGACCGCCCCCGATGGTGAGAATTGCTAAATTTTGTTGTCTAAATTCCTATACAAATCAGTACCGAGGTGTAATGGTACATCGATTTTTCAGATATTTTAACGTCTAAAAGCAGTAAATATTCAAATATTCTTACCGGGTTTTCAGCAGAAGGTCTTCATTCGTTTTGTCTTGCACAACGCCATCGAAGTTTTCAGTGTGCAAACACTTCAGAATTTTTTTTTGCCTTAAATTTTTTTTGTTTTTTGTCAAAAACTCTGAAATTTGTCAAATTTTTTTCATTAAACCGTCGTTAATCGACGCCAGGAATTATTCCCCGTCGATCGCCACCCCTCTCGACCGCCCCCGATAGTGGGAAGTGCTAAATTTTATTGTCTAAATTCCAAATAAATCATAAACCGAGGTGTAATGCGCCCCCGAAATTTTCAGTCTAGCCGATATTTCAGAATTTTTTGCCTTTAAATTTTTTGTTTTTTGGCAAAGACTCTGAAATTTGTCAAAATTTTTTCATTAAACCGTCGTTAATCGACGCCAGGAATTATTCCCCGTCGATCGCCACCCCTCTCGACCGCCCCCGATAATGGGAAGTGCTAAATTTTATTGTCTAAATTCCAAATAAATCATAAACCGAGGTGTAATGCGCCCCCGAAATTTTCAGTCTAGCCGATATTTCAGAATTTTTTGCCTTTAAATTTTTTGTTTTTTGGCAAAGACTCTGAAATTTGTCAAAATTTTTTCATTAAACCGTCGTTAATCGACGCCAGGAATTATTCCCCGTCGATCGCCACCCCTCTCGACCGCCCCCGATAGTGGGAAGTGCTAAATTTTATTGTCTAAATTCCAAATAAATCATAAACCGAGGTGTAATGCGCCCCCGAAATTTTCAGTCTAGCCGATATTTCAGAATTTTTTGCCTTTAAATTTTTTGTTTTTTGGCAAAGACTCTAAAATTTGTCAAAATTTTTTCATTAAACCGTCGTTAATCGACGCCAGGAATTATTCCCCGTCGATCGCCACCCCTCTCGACCGCCCCCGATAGTGGGAAGTGCTAAATTTTATTGTCTAAATTCCAAATAAATCATAAACCGAGGTGTAATGCGCCCCCGAAATTTTCAGTCTAGCCGATATTTCAGAATTTTTTGCCTTTAAATTTTTTGTTTTTTGGCAAAGACTCTGAAATTTGTCAAACTTTTTTCATTAAACCGTCGTTAATCGACGCCAGGAATTATTCCCCGTCGATCGCCACCCCTCTCGACCGCCCCCGATAGTGGGAAGTGCTAAATTTTATTGTCTAAATTCCAAATAAATCATAAACCGAGGTGTAATGCGCCCCCGAAATTTTCAGTCTAGCCGATATTTCAGAATTTTTTGCCTTTAAATTTTTTGTTTTTTGGCAAAGACTCTGAAATTTGTCAAAATTTTTTCATTAAACCGTCGTTAATCGACGCCAGGAATTATTCCCCGTCGATCGCCACCCCTCTCGACCGCCCCCGATAGTGGGAAGTGCTAAATTTTATTGTCTAAATTCCAAATAAATCATAAACCGAGGTGTAATGCGCCCCCGAAATTTTCAGTCTAGCCGATATTTCAGAATTTTTTGCCCTTAAATTTTTTGTTTTTTGGCAAAGACTAAAATTTGTCAAAATTTTTCCATTAAACCGTCGTTAATCGACGCCAGGAATTATTCCCCGTCGATCGCCACCCCTCTCGACCGCCCCCGATGGTGGGAAGTGCTAAATTTTATTGTCTAAATTCCAAATAAATCATAAACCGAGGTGTAATGCGCCCCCGAAATTTTCAGTCTAGCCGATATTTCAGAATTTTTTGCCTTTAAATTTTTTGTTTTTTGGCAAAGACTGAAATTTGTCAAAATTTTTTCATTAAACCGTCGTTAATCGACGCCAGGAATTATTCCCCGTCGATCGCCACCCCTCTCGACCGCCCCCGATAGTGGGAAGTGCTAAATTTTATTGTCTAAATTCCAAATAAATCATAAACCGAGGTGTAATGCGCCCCCGAAATTTTCAGTCTAGCCGATATTTCAGAATTTTTTGCCTTTAAATTTTTTGTTTTTTGGCAAAGACTCTGAAATTTGTCAAAATTTTTTCATTAAACCGTCGTTAATCGACGCCAGGAATTATTCCCCGTCGATCGCCACCCCTCTCGACCGCCCCCGATGGTGGGAAGTGCTAAATTTTATTGTCTAAATTCCAAATAAATCATAAACCGAGGTGTAATGCGCCCCCGAAATTTTCAGTCTAGCCGATATTTCAGAATTTTTTGCCTTTAAATTTTTTGTTTTTTGGCAAAGACTCTGAAATTTGTCAAAATTTTTTCATTAAACCGTCGTTAATCGACGCCAGGAATTATTCCCCGTCGATCGCCACCCCTCTCGACCGCCCCCGATAATGGGAAGTGCTAAATTTTATTGTCTAAATTCCAAATAAATCATAAACCGAGGTGTAATGCGCCCCCGAAATTTTCAGTCTAGCCGATATTTCAGAATTTTTTGCCTTTAAATTTTTTGTTTTTTGGCAAAGACTCTGAAATTTGTCAAAATTTTTTCATTAAACCGTCGTTAATCGACGCCAGGAATTATTCCCCGTCGATCGCCACCCCTCTCGACCGCCCCCGATAGTGGGAAGTGCTAAATTTTATTGTCTAAATTCCAAATAAATCATAAACCGAGGTGTAATGCGCCCCCGAAATTTTCAGTCTAGCCGATATTTCAGAATTTTTTGCCTTTAAATTTTTTGTTTTTTGGCAAAGACTCTAAAATTTGTCAAAATTTTTTCATTAAACCGTCGTTAATCGACGCCAGGAATTATTCCCCGTCGATCGCCACCCCTCTCGACCGCCCCCGATAGTGGGAAGTGCTAAATTTTATTGTCTAAATTCCAAATAAATCATAAACCGAGGTGTAATGCGCCCCCGAAATTTTCAGTCTAGCCGATATTTCAGAATTTTTTGCCTTTAAATTTTTTGTTTTTTGGCAAAGACTCTGAAATTTGTCAAAATTATTTCATTAAACCGTCGTTAATCGACGCCAGGAATTATTTCCCGTCGATCGCCACCCCTCTCGACCGCCCCCGATGGTGGGAAGTGCTAAATTTTATTGTCTAAATTCCAAATAAATCATAAACCGAGGTGTAATGGTACATCGATTTTTGAAATATTTTAACGTCTAAAAGCAGTATATATTCATATTTTTTCAGCGGGTTTTCAGCTGAAACTCTTAATTCGTTTTGTCTGGCACAGCGCCCCCGAAATTTTCAGTCTAGCCGATATTTCAGAACTTTTGCCTTTAAATTTTTTGTTTTTTGGCAAAGACTCTAAAATTTGTCAAAATTTTTTCATTAAACCGTCGTTAATCGACGCCAGGAATTATTCCCCGTCGATCGCCACCCCTCTCGACCGCCCCCGATAATGGGAAGTGCTAAATTTTATTGTCTAAATTCCAAATAAATCATAAACCGAGGTGTAATGCGCCCCCGAAATTTTCAGTCTAGCCGATATTTCAGAATTTTTTGCCTTTAAATTTTTTGTTTTTTGGCAAAGACTCTGAAATTTGTCAAAATTTTTTCATTAAACCGTCGTTAATCGACGCCAGGAATTATTCCCCGTCGATCGCCACCCCTCTCGACCGCCCCCGATGGTGGGAAGTGCTAAATTTTATTGTCTAAATTCCAAATAAATCATAAACCGAGGTGTAATGGTACATCGATTTTTGAAATATTTTAACGTCTAAAAGCAGTATATATTCATATTTTTTCAGCGGGTTTTCAGCTGAAACTCTTAATTCGTTTTGTCTGGCACAGCGCCCCCGAAATTTTCAGTCTAGCCGATATTTCAGAACTTTTGCCTTTAAATTTTTTGTTTTTTGGCAAAGACTCTAAAATTTGTCAAAATTTTTTCATTAAACCGTCGTTAATCGACGCCAGGAATTATTCCCCGTCGATCGCCACCCCTCTCGACCGCCCCCGATAATGGGAAGTGCTAAATTTTATTGTCTAAATTCCAAATAAATCATAAACCGAGGTGTAATGCGCCCCCGAAATTTTCAGTCTAGCCGATATTTCAGAATTTTTTGCCTTTAAATTTTTTGTTTTTTGGCAAAGACTCTGAAATTTGTCAAAATTTTTTCATTAAACCGTCGTTAATCGACGCCAGGAATTATTCCCCGTCGATCGCCACCCCTCTCGACCGCCCCCGATAGTGGGAAGTGCTAAATTTTATTGTCTAAATTCCAAATAAATCATAAACCGAGGTGTAATGCGCCCCCGAAATTTTCAGTCTAGCCGATATTTCAGAATTTTTTGCCTTTAAATTTTTTGTTTTTTGGCAAAGACTCTGAAATTTGTAAAAATTTTTTCATTAAACCGTCGTTAATCGACGCCAGGAATTATTCCCCGTCGATCGCCACCCCTCTCGACCGCCCCCGATAGTGGGAAGTGCTAAATTTTATTGTCTAAATTCCAAATAAATCATAAACCGAGGTGTAATGCGCCCCCGAAATTTTCAGTCTAGCCGATATTTCAGAATTTTTTGCCTTTAAATTTTTTGTTTTTTGGCAAAGACTCTGAAATTTGTCAAAATTTTTTCATTAAACCGTCGTTAATCGACGCCAGGAATTATTCCCCGTCGATCGCCACCCCTCTCGACCGCCCCCGATAGTGGGAAGTGCTAAATTTTATTGTCTAAATTCCAAATAAATCATAAACCGAGGTGTAATGCGCCCCCGAAACTTTCAGTCTAGCCGATATTTCAGAATTTTTTGCCTTTAAATTTTTTGTTTTTTGGCAAAGACTGAAATTTGTAAAAATTTTTTCATTAAACCGTCGTTAATCGACGCCAGGAATTATTCCCCGTCGATCGCCACCCCTCTCGACCGCCCCCGATAGTGGGAAGTGCTAAATTTTATTGTCTAAATTCCAAATAAATCATAAACCGAGGTGTAATGCGCCCCCGAAATTTTCAGTCTAGCCGATATTTCAGAATTTTTTGCCTTTAAATTTTTTGTTTTTTGGCAAAGACTCTGAAATTTGTCAAAATTTTTTCATTAAACCGTCGTTAATCGACGCCAGGAATTATTCCCCGTCGATCGCCACCCCTCTCGACCGCCCCCGATAGTGGGAAGTGCTAAATTTTATTGTCTAAATTCCAAATAAATCATAAACCGAGGTGTAATGGTACATCGATTTTTGAAATATTTTAACGTCTAAAAGCAGTATATATTCATATTTTTTCAGCGGGTTTTCAGCTGAAACTCTTAATTCGTTTTGTCTGGCACAGCGCCCCCGAAATTTTCAGTCTAGCCGATATTTCAGAATTTTTTGCCTTTAAATTTTTTGTTTTTTGGCAAAGACTCTAAAATTTGTCAAATTTTTTTCAGCAAACCGTCATTAATCGGCGCCAGGATATATTCCCCGTCGATCCGCACCCCCCTCGACCGCCCCCGATGGTGGGAATTGCTAAATTTTGTTGTCTAAATTCCTTTACAAATCAGTACCGAGGTGTAATGGTACATCGATTTTTCAGATATTTTAACGTCTAAAAGCAGTAAATATTCAAATATTCTTACCGGGTTTTCAGCAGAAGGTCTTCATTCGTTTTGTCTTGCACAACGCCATCGAAATTTTCAGTGTACAAACATTTCAGAATTTTTTTTTGCCTTAAATTTTTTTTGTTTTTCTTCAAAAACTCTGAATTTTGTCAATTTTTTTTCAGCAAACCGTCATTAATCGGCGCCAGGAATTATTCCCCGTCGATCCGCACCCCCCTCGACCGCCCCCGATGGTGAGAATTGCTAAATTTTGTTGTCTAAATTCCTATACAAATCAGTACCGAGGTGTAATGGTACATCGATTTTTCAGATATTTTAACGTCTAAAAGCAGTAAATATTCAAATATTCTTACCGGGTTTTCAGCAGAAGGTCTTCATTCGTTTTGTCTTGCACAACACCATCGAAATTTTCAGTGTGCAAACATTTCAGAATTTTTTTTTGCCTAAAATTTTATTTGTTTTTTGTCAAAAACTCTGAAATTTGTCAAATTTTTTTCAGCAAACCGTCATTAATCGGCGCCAGGAATTATTCCCCGTCGATCCGCACCCCCCTCGACCGCCCCCGATGGTGAGAATTGCTAAATTTTGTTGTCTAAATTCCTATACAAATCAGTACCGAGGTGTAATGGTACATCGATTTTTCAGATATTTTAACGTCTAAAAGCAGTAAATATTCAAATATTCTTACCGGGTTTTCAGCAGAAGGTCTTCATTCGTTTTGTCTTGCACAACGCCATCGAAGTTTTCAGTGTGCAAACACTTCAGAATTTTTTTTTGCCTTAAATTTTTTTTGTTTTTTGTCAAAAACTCTGAAATTTGTCAAATTTTTTTCAGCAAACCGTCATTAATCGGCGCCAGGAATTATTCCCCGTCGATCGCCACCCCTCTCGACCGCCCCCGATAGTGGGAAGTGCTAAATTTTATTGTCTAAATTCCAAATAAATCATAAACCGAGGTGTAATGCGCCCCCGAAATTTTCAGTCTAGCCGATATTTCAGAATTTTTTGCCTTTAAATTTTTTGTTTTTTGGCAAAGACTCTGAAATTTGTAAAAATTTTTTCATTAAACCGTCGTTAATCGACGCCAGGAATTATTCCCCGTCGATCGCCACCCCTCTCGACCGCCCCCGATAGTGGGAAGTGCTAAATTTTATTGTCTAAATTCCAAATAAATCATAAACCGAGGTGTAATGCGCCCCCGAAATTTTCAGTCTAGCCGATATTTCAGAATTGTTTGCCTTTAAATTTTTTGTTTTTTGGCAAAGACTCTGAAATTTGTAAAAATTTTTTCATTAAACCGTCGTTAATCGACGCCAGGAATTATTCCCCGTCGATCGCCACCCCTCTCGACCGCCCCCGATAGTGGGAAGTGCTAAATTTTATTGTCTAAATTCCAAATAAATCATAAACCGAGGTGTAATGCGCCCCCGAAATTTTCAGTCTAGCCGATATTTCAGAATTTTTTGCCTTTAAATTTTTTGTTTTTTGGCAAAGACTCTGAAATTTGTCAAAATTTTTTCATTAAACCGTCGTTAATCGACGCCAGGAATTATTCCCCGTCGATCGCCACCCCTCTCGACCGCCCCCGATAATGGGAAGTGCTAAATTTTATTGTCTAAATTCCAAATAAATCATAAACCGAGGTGTAATGCGCCCCCGAAATTTTCAGTCTAGCCGATATTTCAGAATTTTTTGCCTTTAAATTTTTTGTTTTTTGGCAAAGACTCTGAAATTTGTCAAAATTTTTTCATTAAACCGTCGTTAATCGACGCCAGGAATTATTCCCCGTCGATCGCCACCCCTCTCGACCGCCCCCGATAGTGGGAAGTGCTAAATTTTATTGTCTAAATTCCAAATAAATCATAAACCGAGGTGTAATGCGCCCCCGAAATTTTCAGTCTAGCCGATATTTCAGAATTTTTTGCCTTTAAATTTTTTGTTTTTTGGCAAAGACTCTAAAATTTGTCAAAATTTTTTCATTAAACCGTCGTTAATCGACGCCAGGAATTATTCCCCGTCGATCGCCACCCCTCTCGACCGCCCCCGATAGTGGGAAGTGCTAAATTTTATTGTCTAAATTCCAAATAAATCATAAACCGAGGTGTAATGCGCCCCCGAAATTTTCAGTCTAGCCGATATTTCAGAATTTTTTGCCTTTAAATTTTTTGTTTTTTGGCAAAGACTCTGAAATTTGTCAAACTTTTTTCATTAAACCGTCGTTAATCGACGCCAGGAATTATTCCCCGTCGATCGCCACCCCTCTCGACCGCCCCCGATAGTGGGAAGTGCTAAATTTTATTGTCTAAATTCCAAATAAATCATAAACCGAGGTGTAATGCGCCCCCGAAATTTTCAGTCTAGCCGATATTTCAGAATTTTTTGCCTTTAAATTTTTTGTTTTTTGGCAAAGACTGAAATTTGTCAAAATTTTTTCATTAAACCGTCGTTAATCGACGCCAGGAATTATTCCCCGTCGATCGCCACCCCTCTCGACCGCCCCCGATGGTGGGAAGTGCTAAATTTTATTGTCTAAATTCCAAATAAATCATAAACCGAGGTGTAATGCGCCCCCGAAATTTTCAGTCTAGCCGATATTTCAGAATTTTTTGCCTTTAAATTTTTTGTTTTTTGGCAAAGACTCTGAAATTTGTCAAAATTTTTTCATTAAACCGTCGTTAATCGACGCCAGGAATTATTCCCCGTCGATCGCCACCCCTCTCGACCGCCCCCGATACTGGGAAGTGCTAAATTTTATTGTCTAAATTCCAAATAAATCATAAACCGAGGTGTAATGCGCCCCCGAAATTTTCAGTCTAGCCGATATTTCAGAATTTTTTGCCTTTAAATTTTTTGTTTTTTGGCAAAGACTCTGAAATTTGTCAAAATTTTTTCATTAAACCGTCGTTAATCGACGCCAGGAATTATTCCCCGTCGATCGCCACCCCTCTCGACCGCCCCCGATAGTGGGAAGTGCTAAATTTTATTGTCTAAATTCCAAATAAATCATAAACCGAGGTGTAATGCGCCCCCGAAATTTTCAGTCTAGCCGATATTTCAGAATTTTTTGCCCTTAAATTTTTTGTTTTTTGGCAAAGACTAAAATTTGTCAAAATTTTTCCATTAAACCGTCGTTAATCGACGCCAGGAATTATTCCCCGTCGATCGCCACCCCTCTCGACCGCCCCCGATGGTGGGAAGTGCTAAATTTTATTGTCTAAATTCCAAATAAATCATAAACCGAGGTGTAATGCGCCCCCGAAATTTTCAGTCTAGCCGATATTTCAGAATTTTTTGCCTTTAAATTTTTTGTTTTTTGGCAAAGACTCTGAAATTTGTCAAAATTTTTTCATTAAACCGTCGTTAATCGACGCCAGGAATTATTCCCCGTCGATCGCCACCCCTCTCGACCGCCCCCGATGGTGGGAAGTGCTAAATTTTATTGTCTAAATTCCAAATAAATCATAAACCGAGGTGTAATGCGCCCCCGAAATTTTCAGTCTAGCCGATATTTCAGAATTTTTTGCCTTTAAATTTTTTGTTTTTTGGCAAAGACTCTGAAATTTGTCAAAATTTTTTCATTAAACCGTCGTTAATCGACGCCAGGAATTATTCCCCGTCGATCGCCACCCCTCTCGACCGCCCCCGATAATGGGAAGTGCTAAATTTTATTGTCTAAATTCCAAATAAATCATAAACCGAGGTGTAATGCGCCCCCGAAATTTTCAGTCTAGCCGATATTTCAGAATTTTTTGCCTTTAAATTTTTTGTTTTTTGGCAAAGACTCTGAAATTTGTCAAAATTTTTTCATTAAACCGTCGTTAATCGACGCCAGGAATTATTCCCCGTCGATCGCCACCCCTCTCGACCGCCCCCGATAGTGGGAAGTGCTAAATTTTATTGTCTAAATTCCAAATAAATCATAAACCGAGGTGTAATGCGCCCCCGAAATTTTCAGTCTAGCCGATATTTCAGAATTTTTTGCCTTTAAATTTTTTGTTTTTTGGCAAAGACTCTAAAATTTGTCAAAATTTTTTCATTAAACCGTCGTTAATCGACGCCAGGAATTATTCCCCGTCGATCGCCACCCCTCTCGACCGCCCCCGATAGTGGGAAGTGCTAAATTTTATTGTCTAAATTCCAAATAAATCATAAACCGAGGTGTAATGCGCCCCCGAAATTTTCAGTCTAGCCGATATTTCAGAATTTTTTGCCTTTAAATTTTTTGTTTTTTGGCAAAGACTCTGAAATTTGTCAAAATTATTTCATTAAACCGTCGTTAATCGACGCCAGGAATTATTTCCCGTCGATCGCCACCCCTCTCGACCGCCCCCGATGGTGGGAAGTGCTAAATTTTATTGTCTAAATTCCAAATAAATCATAAACCGAGGTGTAATGGTACATCGATTTTTGAAATATTTTAACGTCTAAAAGCAGTATATATTCATATTTTTTCAGCGGGTTTTCAGCTGAAACTCTTAATTCGTTTTGTCTGGCACAGCGCCCCCGAAATTTTCAGTCTAGCCGATATTTCAGAACTTTTGCCTTTAAATTTTTTGTTTTTTGGCAAAGACTCTAAAATTTGTCAAAATTTTTTCATTAAACCGTCGTTAATCGACGCCAGGAATTATTCCCCGTCGATCGCCACCCCTCTCGACCGCCCCCGATAATGGGAAGTGCTAAATTTTATTGTCTAAATTCCAAATAAATCATAAACCGAGGTGTAATGCGCCCCCGAAATTTTCAGTCTAGCCGATATTTCAGAATTTTTTGCCTTTAAATTTTTTGTTTTTTGGCAAAGACTCTGAAATTTGTCAAAATTATTTCATTAAACCGTCGTTAATCGACGCCAGGAATTATTCCCCGTCGATCGCCACCCCTCTCGACCGCCCCCGATAGTGGGAAGTGCTAAATTTTATTGTCTAAATTCCAAATAAATCATAAACCGAGGTGTAATGCGCCCCCGAAATTTTCAGTCTAGCCGATATTTCAGAATTTTTTGCCTTTAAATTTTTTGTTTTTTGGCAAAGACTCTGAAATTTGTAAAAATTTTTTCATTAAACCGTCGTTAATCGACGCCAGGAATTATTCCCCGTCGATCGCCACCCCTCTCGACCGCCCCCGATAGTGGGAAGTGCTAAATTTTATTGTCTAAATTCCAAATAAATCATAAACCGAGGTGTAATGCGCCCCCGAAATTTTCAGTCTAGCCGATATTTCAGAATTTTTTGCCTTTAAATTTTTTGTTTTTTGGCAAAGACTCTGAAATTTGTCAAAATTTTTTCATTAAACCGTCGTTAATCGACGCCAGGAATTATTCCCCGTCGATCGCCACCCCTCTCGACCGCCCCCGATAGTGGGAAGTGCTAAATTTTATTGTCTAAATTCCAAATAAATCATAAACCGAGGTGTAATGCGCCCCCGAAATTTTCAGTCTAGCCGATATTTCAGAATTTTTTGCCTTTAAATTTTTTGTTTTTTGGCAAAGACTCTGAAATTTGTAAAAATTTTTTCATTAAACCGTCGTTAATCGACGCCAGGAATTATTCCCCGTCGATCGCCACCCCTCTCGACCGCCCCCGATAGTGGGAAGTGCTAAATTTTATTGTCTAAATTCCAAATAAATCATAAACCGAGGTGTAATGCGCCCCCGAAATTTTCAGTCTAGCCGATATTTCAGAATTTTTTGCCTTTAAATTTTTTGTTTTTTGGCAAAGACTCTAAAATTTGTCAAAATTTTTTCATTAAACCGTCGTTAATCGACGCCAGGAATTATTCCCCGTCGATCGCCACCCCTCTCGACCGCCCCCGATAGTGGGAAGTGCTAAATTTTATTGTCTAAATTCCAAATAAATCATAAACCGAGGTGTAATGCGCCCCCGAAATTTTCAGTCTAGCCGATATTTCAGAATTTTTTGCCTTTAAATTTTTTGTTTTTTGGCAAAGACTCTGAAATTTGTCAAAATTTTTTCATTAAACCGTCGTTAATCGACGCCAGGAATTATTTCCCGTCGATCGCCACCCCTCTCGACCGCCCCCGATAGTGGGAAGTGCTAAATTTTATTGTCTAAATTCCAAATAAATCATAAACCGAGGTGTAATGGTACATCTATTTTTGAAATATTTTAACGTCTAAAAGCAGTATATATTCATATTTTTTCAGCGGGTTTTCAGCTGAAACTCTTAATTCGTTTTGTCTGGCACAGCGCCCCCGAAATTTTCAGTCTAGCCGATATTTCAGAATTTTTTGCCTTTAAATTTTTTGTTTTTTGGCAAAGACTCTGAAATTTGTCAAAATTTTTTCATTAAACCGTCGTTAATCGACGCCAGGAATTATTCCCCGTCGATCGCCACCCCTCTCGACCGCCCCCGATAGTGGGAAGTGCTAAATTTTATTGTCTAAATTCCAAATAAATCATAAACCGAGGTGTAATGCGCCCCCGAAATTTTCAGTCTAGCCGATATTTCAGAATTTTTTGCCTTTAAATTTTTTGTTTTTTGGCAAAGACTCTGAAATTTGTCAAAATTTTTTCATTAAACCGTCGTTAATCGACGCCAGGAATTATTTCCCGTCGATCGCCACCCCTCTCGACCGCCCCCGATAGTGGGAAGTGCTAAATTTTATTGTCTAAATTCCAAATAAATCATAAACCGAGGTGTAATGGTACATCGATTTTTAAAATATTTTAACGTCTAAAAGCAGTATATATTCATATTTTTTCAGCGGGTTTTCAGCTGAAACTCTTAATTCGTTTTGTCTGGCACAGCGCCCCCGAAATTTTCAGTCTAGCCGATATTTCAGAATTTTTTGCCTTTAAATTTTTTGTTTTTTGGCAAAGACTCTGAAATTTGTCAAAATTTTTTCATTAAACCGTCGTTAATCGACGCCAGGAATTATTCCCCGTCGATCGCCACACCTCTCGACCGCCCCCGATGGTGGGAAGTGCTAAATTTTATTGTCTAAATTCCAAATAAATCATAAACCGAGGTGTAATGCGCCCCCGAAATTTTCAGTCTAGCCGATATTTCAGAATTTTTTGCCTTTAAATTTTTTGTTTTTTGGCAAAGACTCTAAAATTTGTCAAAATTTTTTCATTAAACCGTCGTTAATCGACGCCAGGAATTATTCCCCGTCGATCGCCA
Organism: Catocala fraxini; assembly: GCA_930367265.1. Classification (NCBI taxonomy): domain Eukaryota; kingdom Metazoa; phylum Arthropoda; class Insecta; order Lepidoptera; family Erebidae; genus Catocala; species Catocala fraxini. The sequence goes on along the minus strand of OV884036.1, from coordinate 27,557,982 downwards.
CCCCTCTCGACCGCCCCCGATAGTGGGAAGTGCTAAATTTTATTGTCTAAATTCCAAATAAATCATAAATCGAGGTGTAATGCGCCCCCGAAATTTTCAGTCTAGCCGATATTTCAGAATTTTTTGCCTTTAAATTTTTTGTTTTTTGGCAAAGACTCTAAAATTTGTCAAAATTTTTTCATTAAACCGTCGTTAATCGACGCCAGGAATTATTCCCCGTCGATCGCCACCCCTCTCGACCGCCCCCGATAGTGGGAAGTGCTAAATTTTATTGTCTAAATTCCAAATAAATCATAAACCGAGGTGTAATGCGCCCCCGAAATTTTCAGTCTAGCCGATATTTCAGAATTTTTTGCCTTTAAATTTTTTGTTTTTTGGCAAAGACTCTGAAATTTGTCAAAATTTTTTCATTAAACCGTCGTTAATCGACGCCAGGAATTATTCCCCGTCGATCGCCACCCCTCTCGACCGCCCCCGATAGTGGGAAGTGCTAAATTTTATTGTCTAAATTCCAAATAAATCATAAACCGAGGTGTAATGCGCCCCCGAAATTTTCAGTCTAGCCGATATTTCAGAATTTTTTGCCTTTAAATTTTTTGTTTTTTGGCAAAGACTCTAAAATTTGTCAAAATTTTTTCATTAAACCGTCGTTAATCGACGCCAGGAATTATTCCCCGTCGATCGCCACCCCTCTCGACCGCCCCCGATGGTGGGAAGTGCTAAATTTTATTGTCTAAATTCCAAATAAATCATAAACCGAGGTGTAATGCGCCCCCGAAATTTTCAGTCTAGCCGATATTTCAGAATTTTTTGCCTTTAAATTTTTTGTTTTTTGGCAAAGACTCTGAAATTTGTCAAAATTTTTTCATTAAACCGTCGTTAATCGACGCCAGGAATTATTCCCCGTCGATCGCCACCCCTCTCGACCGCCCCCGATAGTGGGAAGTGCTAAATTTTATTGTCTAAATTTTAAATAAATCATAAACCGAGGTGTAATGCGCCCCCGAAATTTTCAGTCTAGCCGATATTTCAGAATTTTTTGCCTTTAAATTTTTTGTTTTTTGGCAAAGACTCTGAAATTTGTCAAAATTTTTTCATTAAACCGTCGTTAATCGACGCCAGGAATTATTTCCCGTCGATCGCCACCCCTCTCGACCGCCCCCGATGGTGGGAAGTGCTAAATTTTATTGTCTAAATTCCAAATAAATCATAAACCGAGGTGTAATGGTACATCGATTTTTAAAATATTTTAACGTCTAAAAGCAGTATATATTCATATTTTTTCAGCGGGTTTTCAGCTGAAACTCTTAATTCGTTTTGTCTGGCACAGCGCCCCCGAAATTTTCAGTCTAGCCGATATTTCAGAATTTTTTGCCTTTAAATTTTTTGTTTTTTGGCAAAGACTCTGAAATTTGTCAAAATTTTTTCATTAAACCGTCGTTAATCGACGCCAGGAATTATTCCCCGTCGATCGCCACCCCTCTCGACCGCCCCCGATAGTGGGAAGTGCTAAATTTTATTGTCTAAATTCCAAATAAATCATAAACCGAGGTGTAATGCGCCCCCGAAATTTTCAGTCTAGCCGATATTTCAGAATTTTTTGCCTTTAAATTTTTTGTTTTTTGGCAAAGACTCTAAAATTTGTCAAAATTTTTTCATTAAACCGTCGTTAATCGACGCCAGGAATTATTCCCCGTCGATCGCCACCCCTCTCGACCGCCCCCGATAGTGGGAAGTGCTAAATTTTATTGTCTAAATTCCAAATAAATCATAAACCGAGGTGTAATGCGCCCCCGAAATTTTCAGTCTAGCCGATATTTCAGAATTTTTTGCCTTTAAATTTTTTGTTTTTTGGCAAAGACTCTAAAATTTGTCAAAATTTTTTCATTAAACCGTCGTTAATCGACGCCAGGAATTATTCCCCGTCGATCGCCACCCCTCTCGACCGCCCCCGATAGTGGGAAGTGCTAAATTTTATTGTCTAAATTCCAAATAAATCATAAACCGAGGTGTAATGCGCCCCCGAAATTTTCAGTCTAGCCGATATTTCAGAATTTTTTGCCTTTAAATTTTTTGTTTTTTGGCAAAGACTCTGAAATTTGTCAAAATTTTTTCATTAAACCGTCGTTAATCGACGCCAGGAATTATTCCCCGTCGATCGCCACCCCTCTCGACCGCCCCCGATAGTGGGAAGTGCTAAATTTTATTGTCTAAATTCCAAATAAATCATAAACCGAGGTGTAATGCGCCCCCGAAATTTTCAGTCTAGCCGATATTTCAGAATTTTTTGCCTTTAAATTTTTTGTTTTTTGGCAAAGACTCTAAAATTTGTCAAAATTTTTTCATTAAACCGTCGTTAATCGACGCCAGGAATTATTTCCCGTCGATCGCCACCCCTCTCGACCGCCCCCGATAGTGGGAAGTGCTAAATTTTATTGTCTAAATTCCAAATAAATCATAAACCGAGGTGTAATGGTACATCTATTTTTGAAATATTTTAACGTCTAAAAGCAGTATATATTCATATTTTTTCAGCGGGTTTTCAGCTGAAACTCTTAATTCGTTTTGTCTGGCACAGCGCCCCCGAAATTTTCAGTCTAGCCGATATTTCAGAATTTTTTGCCTTTAAATTTTTTGTTTTTTGGCAAAGACTCTGAAATTTGTCAAAATTTTTTCATTAAACCGTCGTTAATCGACGCCAGGAATTATTCCCCGTCGATCGCCACCCCTCTCGACCGCCCCCGATAGTGGGAAGTGCTAAATTTTATTGTCTAAATTCCAAATAAATCATAAACCGAGGTGTAATGCGCCCCCGAAATTTTCAGTCTAGCCGATATTTCAGAATTTTTTGCCTTTAAATTTTTTGTTTTTTGGCAAAGACTCTGAAATTTGTCAAAATTTTTTCATTAAACCGTCGTTAATCGACGCCAGGAATTATTTCCCGTCGATCGCCACCCCTCTCGACCGCCCCCGATAGTGGGAAGTGCTAAATTTTATTGTCTAAATTCCAAATAAATCATAAACCGAGGTGTAATGGTACATCGATTTTTAAAATATTTTAACGTCTAAAAGCAGTATATATTCATATTTTTTCAGCGGGTTTTCAGCTGAAACTCTTAATTCGTTTTGTCTGGCACAGCGCCCCCGAAATTTTCAGTCTAGCCGATATTTCAGAATTTTTTGCCTTTAAATTTTTTGTTTTTTGGCAAAGACTCTGAAATTTGTCAAAATTTTTTCATTAAACCGTCGTTAATCGACGCCAGGAATTATTCCCCGTCGATCGCCACCCCTCTCGACCGCCCCCGATGGTGGGAAGTGCTAAATTTTATTGTCTAAATTCCAAATAAATCATAGACCGAGGTGTAATGCGCCCCCGAAATTTTCAGTCTAGCCGATATTTCAGAATTTTTTGCCTTTAAATTTTTTGTTTTTTGGCAAAGACTCTAAAATTTGTCAAAATTTTTTCATTAAACCGTCGTTAATCGACGCCAGGAATTATTCCCCGTCGATCGCCACCCCTCTCGACCGCCCCCGATAGTGGGAAGTGCTAAATTTTATTGTCTAAATTCCAAATAAATCATAAACCGAGGTGTAATGCGCCCCCGAAATTTTCAGTCTAGCCGATATTTCAGAATTTTTTGCCTTTAAATTTTTTGTTTTTTGGCAAAGACTCTAAAATTTGTCAAAATTTTTTCATTAAACCGTCGTTAATCGACGCCAGGAATTATTCCCCGTCGATCGCCACCCCTCTCGACCGCCCCCGATAGTGGGAAGTGCTAAATTTTATTGTCTATATTCCAAATAAATCATAAACCGAGGTGTAATGCGCCCCCGAAATTTTCAGTCTAGCCGATATTTCAGAATTTTTTGCCTTTAAATTTTTTGTTTTTTGGCAAAGACTCTAAAATTTGTCAAAATTTTTTCATTAAACCGTCGTTAATCGACGCCAGGAATTATTCCCCGTCGATCGCCACCCCTCTCGACCGCCCCCGATATTGGGAAGTGCTAAATTTTATTGTCTAAATTCCAAATAAATCATAAACCGAGGTGTAATGCGCCCCCGAAATTTTCAGTCTAGCCGATATTTCAGAATTTTTTGCCTTTAAATTTTTTGTTTTTTGGCAAAGACTCTGAAATTTGTCAAAATTTTTTCATTAAACCGTCGTTAATCGACGCCAGGAATTATTCCCCGTCGATCGCCACCCCTCTCGACCGCCCCCGATAGTGGGAAGTGCTAAATTTTATTGTCTAAATTCCAAATAAATCATAAACCGAGGTGTAATGCGCCCCCGAAATTTTCAGTCTAGCCGATATTTCAGAATTTTTTGCCTTTAAATTTTTTGTTTTTTGGCAAAGACTCTAAAATTTGTCAAAATTTTTTCATTAAACCGTCGTTAATCGACGCCAGGAATTATTCCCCGTCGATCGCCACCCCTCTCGACCGCCCCCGATGGTGGGAAGTGCTAAATTTTATTGTCTAAATTCCAAATAAATCATAAACCGAGGTGTAATGCGCCCCCGAAATTTTCAGTCTAGCCGATATTTCAGAATTTTTTGCCTTTAAATTTTTTGTTTTTTGGCAAAGACTCTGAAATTTGTCAAAATTTTTTCATTAAACCGTCGTTAATCGACGCCAGGAATTATTCCCCGTCGATCGCCACCCCTCTCGACCGCCCCCGATAGTGGGAAGTGCTAAATTTTATTGTCTAAATTTTAAATAAATCATAAACCGAGGTGTAATGCGCCCCCGAAATTTTCAGTCTAGCCGATATTTCAGAATTTTTTGCCTTTAAATTTTTTGTTTTTTGGCAAAGACTCTGAAATTTGTCAAAATTTTTTCATTAAACCGTCGTTAATCGACGCCAGGAATTATTTCCCGTCGATCGCCACCCCTCTCGACCGCCCCCGATGGTGGGAAGTGCTAAATTTTATTGTCTAAATTCCAAATAAATCATAAACCGAGGTGTAATGGTACATCGATTTTTAAAATATTTTAACGTCTAAAAGCAGTATATATTCATATTTTTTCAGCGGGTTTTCAGCTGAAACTCTTAATTCGTTTTGTCTGGCACAGCGCCCCCGAAATTTTCAGTCTAGCCGATATTTCAGAATTTTTTGCCTTTAAATTTTTTGTTTTTTGGCAAAGACTCTGAAATTTGTCAAAATTTTTTCATTAAACCGTCGTTAATCGACGCCAGGAATTATTCCCCGTCGATCGCCACCCCTCTCGACCGCCCCCGATGGTGGGAAGTGCTAAATTTTATTGTCTAAATTCCAAATAAATCATAAACCGAGGTGTAATGCGCCCCCGAAATTTTCAGTCTAGCCGATATTTCAGAATTTTTTGCCTTTAAATTTTTTGTTTTTTGGCAAAGACTCTAAAATTTGTCAAAATTTTTTCATTAAACCGTCGTTAATCGACGCCAGGAATTATTCCCCGTCGATCGCCACCCCTCTCGACCGCCCCCGATAGTGGGAAGTGCTAAATTTTATTGTCTAAATTCCAAATAAATCATAAACCGAGGTGTAATGCGCCCCCGAAATTTTCAGTCTAGCCGATATTTCAGAATTTTTTGCCTTTAAATTTTTTGTTTTTTGGCAAAGACTCTAAAATTTGTCAAAATTTTTTCATTAAACCGTCGTTAATCGACGCCAGGAATTATTCCCCGTCGATCGCCACCCCTCTCGACCGCCCCCGATAGTGGGAAGTGCTAAATTTTATTGTCTAAATTCCAAATAAATCATAAACCGAGGTGTAATGCGCCCCCGAAATTTTCAGTCTAGCCGATATTTCAGAATTTTTTGCCTTTAAATTTTTTGTTTTTTGGCAAAGACTGAAATTTGTCAAAATTTTTTCATTAAACCGTCGTTAATCGACGCCAGGAATTATTCCCCGTCGATCGCCACCCCTCTCGACCGCCCCCGATAATGGGAAGTGCTAAATTTTATTGTCTAAATTCCAAATAAATCATAAACCGAGGTGTAATGCGCCCCCGAAATTTTCAGTCTAGCCGATATTTCAGAATTTTTTGCCTTTAAATTTTTTGTTTTTTGGCAAAGACTCTAAAATTTGTCAAAATTTTTTCATTAAACCGTCGTTAATCGACGCCAGGAATTATTTCCCGTCGATCGCCACCCCTCTCGACCGCCCCCGATAGTGGGAAGTGCTAAATTTTATTGTCTAAATTCCAAATAAATCATAAACCGAGGTGTAATGGTACATCTATTTTTGAAATATTTTAACGTCTAAAAGCAGTATATATTCATATTTTTTCAGCGGGTTTTCAGCTGAAACTCTTAATTCGTTTTGTCTGGCACAGCGCCCCCGAAATTTTCAGTCTAGCCGATATTTCAGAATTTTTTGCCTTTAAATTTTTTGTTTTTTGGCAAAGACTCTGAAATTTGTCAAAATTTTTTCATTAAACCGTCGTTAATCGACGCCAGGAATTATTCCCCGTCGATCGCCACCCCTCTCGACCGCCCCCGATACTGGGAAGTGCTAAATTTTATTGTCTAAATTCCAAATAAATCATAAACCGAGGTGTAATGCGCCCCCGAAATTTTCAGTCTAGCCGATATTTCAGAATTTTTTGCCTTTAAATTTTTTGTTTTTTGGCAAAGACTCTGAAATTTGTCAAAATTTTTTCATTAAACCGTCGTTAATCGACGCCAGGAATTATTTCCCGTCGATCGCCACCCCTCTCGACCGCCCCCGATAGTGGGAAGTGCTAAATTTTATTGTCTAAATTCCAAATAAATCATAAACCGAGGTGTAATGGTACATCGATTTTTAAAATATTTTAACGTCTAAAAGCAGTATATATTCATATTTTTTCAGCGGGTTTTCAGCTGAAACTCTTAATTCGTTTTGTCTGGCACAGCGCCCCCGAAATTTTCAGTCTAGCCGATATTTCAGAATTTTTTGCCTTTAAATTTTTTGTTTTTTGGCAAAGACTCTGAAATTTGTCAAAATTTTTTCATTAAACCGTCGTTAATCGACGCCAGGAATTATTCCCCGTCGATCGCCACCCCTCTCGACCGCCCCCGATAGTGGGAAGTGCTAAATTTTATTGTCTAAATTCCAAATAAATCATAAACCGAGGTGTAATGCGCCCCCGAAATTTTCAGTCTAGCCGATATTTCAGAATTTTTTGCCTTTAAATTTTTTGTTTTTTGGCAAAGACTCTAAAATTTGTCAAAATTTTTTCATTAAACCGTCGTTAATCGACGCCAGGAATTATTCCCCGTCGATCGCCACCCCTCTCGACCGCCCCCGATAGTGGGAAGTGCTAAATTTTATTGTCTATATTCCAAATAAATCATAAACCGAGGTGTAATGCGCCCCCGAAATTTTCAGTCTAGCCGATATTTCAGAATTTTTTGCCTTTAAATTTTTTGTTTTTTGGCAAAGACTCTGAAATTTGTCAAAATTTTTTCATTAAACCGTCGTTAATCGACGCCAGGAATTATTCCCCGTCGATCGCCACCCCTCTCGACCGCCCCCGATGGTGGGAAGTGCTAAATTTTATTGTCTAAATTCCAAATAAATCATAAACCGAGGTGTAATGCGCCCCCGAAATTTTCAGTCTAGCCGATATTTCAGAATTTTTTGCCTTTAAATTTTTTGTTTTTTGGCAAAGACTCTGAAATTTGTCAAAATTTTTTCATTAAACCGTCGTTAATCGACGCCAGGAATTATTCCCCGTCGATCGCCACCCCTCTCGACCGCCCCCGATGGTGGGAAGTGCTAAATTTTATTGTCTAAATTCCAAATAAATCATAAACCGAGGTGTAATGCGCCCCCGAAATTTTCAGTCTAGCCGATATTTCAGAATTTTTTGCCTTTAAATTTTTTGTTTTTTGGCAAAGACTCTAAAATTTGTCAAAATTTTTTCATTAAACCGTCGTTAATCGACGCCAGGAATTATTCCCCGTCGATCGCCACCCCTCTCGACCGCCCCCGATAGTGGGAAGTGCTAAATTTTATTGTCTAAATTCCAAATAAATCATAAACCGAGGTGTAAAGCGCCCCCGAAATTTTCAGTCTAGCCGATATTTCAGAATTTTTTGCCTTTAAATTTTTTGTTTTTTGGCAAAGACTCTGAAATTTGTCAAAATTTTTTCATTAAACCGTCGTTAATCGACGCCAGGAATTATTCCCCGTCGATCGCCACCCCTCTCGACCGCCCCCGATGGTGGGAAGTGCTAAATTTTATTGTCTAAATTCCAAATAAATCATAAACCGAGGTGTAATGCGCCCCCGAAATTTTCAGTCTAGCCGATATTTCAGAATTTTTTGCCTTTAAATTTTTTGTTTTTTGGCAAAGACTCTGAAATTTGTCAAAATTTTTTCATTAAACCGTCGTTAATCGACGCCAGGAATTATTTCCCGTCGATCGCCACCCCTCTCGACCGCCCCCGATAGTGGGAAGTGCTAAATTTTATTGTCTAAATTCCAAATAAATCATAAACCGAGGTGTAATGGTACATCGATTTTTGAAATATTTTAACGTCTAAAAGCAGTATAAATTCATATTTTTTCAGCGGGTTTTCAGCTGAAACTCTTAATTCGTTTTGTCTGGCACAGCGCCCCCGAAATTTTCAGTCTAGCCGATATTTCAGAATTTTTTGCCTTTAAATTTTTTGTTTTTTGGCAAAGACTCTGAAATTTGTCAAAATTTTTTCATTAAACCGTCGTTAATCGACGCCAGGAATTATTCCCCGTCGATCGCCACCCCTCTCGACCGCCCCCGATAGTGGGAAGTGCTAAATTTTATTGTCTAAATTTTAAATAAATCATAAACCGAGGTGTAATGCGCCCCCGAAATTTTCAGTCTAGCCGATATTTCAGAATTTTTTGCCTTTAAATTTTTTGTTTTTTGGCAAAGACTCTGAAATTTGTCAAAATTTTTTCATTAAACCGTCGTTAATCGACGCCAGGAATTATTTCCCGTCGATCGCCACCCCTCTCGACCGCCCCCGATGGTGGGAAGTGCTAAATTTTATTGTCTAAATTCCAAATAAATCATAAACCGAGGTGTAATGGTACATCGATTTTTAAAATATTTTAACGTCTAAAAGCAGTATATATTCATATTTTTTCAGCGGGTTTTCAGCTGAAACTCTTAATTCGTTTTGTCTGGCACAGCGCCCCCGAAATTTTCAGTCTAGCCGATATTTCAGAATTTTTTGCCTTTAAATTTTTTGTTTTTTGGCAAAGACTCTGAAATTTGTCAAAATTTTTTCATTAAACCGTCGTTAATCGACGCCAGGAATTATTCCCCGTCGATCGCCACCCCTCTCGACCGCCCCCGATGGTGGGAAGTGCTAAATTTTATTGTCTAAATTCCAAATAAATCATAAACCGAGGTGTAATGCGCCCCCGAAATTTTCAGTCTAGCCGATATTTCAGAATTTTTTGCCTTTAAATTTTTTGTTTTTTGGCAAAGACTCTAAAATTTGTCAAAATTTTTTCATTAAACCGTCGTTAATCGACGCCAGGAATTATTCCCCGTCGATCGCCACCCCTCTCGACCGCCCCCGATAGTGGGAAGTGCTAAATTTTATTGTCTAAATTCCAAATAAATCATAAACCGAGGTGTAATGCGCCCCCGAAATTTTCAGTCTAGCCGATATTTCAGAATTTTTTGCCTTTAAATTTTTTGTTTTTTGGCAAAGACTCTAAAATTTGTCAAAATTTTTTCATTAAACCGTCGTTAATCGACGCCAGGAATTATTCCCCGTCGATCGCCACCCCTCTCGACCGCCCCCGATAGTGGGAAGTGCTAAATTTTATTGTCTAAATTCCAAATAAATCATAAACCGAGGTGTAATGCGCCCCCGAAATTTTCAGTCTAGCCGATATTTCAGAATTTTTTGCCTTTAAATTTTTTGTTTTTTGGCAAAGACTCTGAAATTTGTCAAAATTTTTTCATTAAACCGTCGTTAATCGACGCCAGGAATTATTCCCCGTCGATCGCCACCCCTCTCGACCGCCCCCGATAATGGGAAGTGCTAAATTTTATTGTCTAAATTCCAAATAAATCATAAACCGAGGTGTAATGCGCCCCCGAAATTTTCAGTCTAGCCGATATTTCAGAATTTTTTGCCTTTAAATTTTTTGTTTTTTGGCAAAGACTCTAAAATTTGTCAAAATTTTTTCATTAAACCGTCGTTAATCGACGCCAGGAATTATTCCCCGTCGATCGCCACCCCTCTCGACCGCCCCCGATAGTGGGAAGTGCTAAATTTTATTGTCTAAATTCCAAATAAATCATAAACCGAGGTGTAATGCGCCCCCGAAATTTTCAGTCTAGCCGATATTTCAGAATTTTTTGCCTTTAAATTTTTTGTTTTTTGGCAAAGACTCTGAAATTTGTCAAAATTTTTTCATTAAACCGTCGTTAATCGACGCCAGGAATTATTCCCCGTCGATCGCCACCCCTCTCGACCGCCCCCGATAATGGGAAGTGCTAAATTTTATTGTCTAAATTCCAAATAAATCATAAACCGAGGTGTAATGCGCCCCCGAAATTTTCAGTCTAGCCGATATTTCAGAATTTTTTGCCTTTAAATTTTTTGTTTTTTGGCAAAGACTCTAAAATTTGTCAAAATTTTTTCATTAAACCGTCGTTAATCGACGCCAGGAATTATTTCCCGTCGATCGCCACCCCTCTCGACCGCCCCCGATAGTGGGAAGTGCTAAATTTTATTGTCTAAATTCCAAATAAATCATAAACCGAGGTGTAATGGTACATCTATTTTTGAAATATTTTAACGTCTAAAAGCAGTATATATTCATATTTTTTCAGCGGGTTTTCAGCTGAAACTCTTAATTCGTTTTGTCTGGCACAGCGCCCCCGAAATTTTCAGTCTAGCCGATATTTCAGAATTTTTTGCCTTTAAATTTTTTGTTTTTTGGCAAAGACTCTGAAATTTGTCAAAATTTTTTCATTAAACCGTCGTTAATCGACGCCAGGAATTATTCCCCGTCGATCGCCACCCCTCTCGACCGCCCCCGATAGTGGGAAGTGCTAAATTTTATTGTCTAAATTCCAAATAAATCATAAACCGAGGTGTAATGCGCCCCCGAAATTTTCAGTCTAGCCGATATTTCAGAATTTTTTGCCTTTAAATTTTTTGTTTTTTGGCAAAGACTCTGAAATTTGTCAAAATTTTTTCATTAAACCGTCGTTAATCGACGCCAGGAATTATTTCCCGTCGATCGCCACCCCTCTCGACCGCCCCCGATAGTGGGAAGTGCTAAATTTTATTGTCTAAATTCCAAATAAATCATAAACCGAGGTGTAATGGTACATCGATTTTTAAAATATTTTAACGTCTAAAAGCAGTATATATTCATATTTTTTCAGCGGGTTTTCAGCTGAAACTCTTAATTCGTTTTGTCTGGCACAGCGCCCCCGAAATTTTCAGTCTAGCCGATATTTCAGAATTTTTTGCCTTTAAATTTTTTGTTTTTTGGCAAAGACTCTGAAATTTGTCAAAATTTTTTCATTAAACCGTCGTTAATCGACGCCAGGAATTATTCCCCGTCGATCGCCACCCCTCTCGACCGCCCCCGATGGTGGGAAGTGCTAAATTTTATTGTCTAAATTCCAAATAAATCATAAACCGAGGTGTAATGCGCCCCCGAAATTTTCAGTCTAGCCGATATTTCAGAATTTTTTGCCTTTAAATTTTTTGTTTTTTGGCAAAGACTCTAAAATTTGTCAAAATTTTTTCATTAAACCGTCGTTAATCGACGCCAGGAATTATTCCCCGTCGATCGCCACCCCTCTCGACCGCCCCCGATAGTGGGAAGTGCTAAATTTTATTGTCTAAATTCCAAATAAATCATAAACCGAGGTGTAATGCGCCCCCGAAATTTTCAGTCTAGCCGATATTTCAGAATTTTTTGCCTTTAAATTTTTTGTTTTTTGGCAAAGACTCTAAAATTTGTCAAAATTTTTTCATTAAACCGTCGTTAATCGACGCCAGGAATTATTCCCCGTCGATCGCCACCCCTCTCGACCGCCCCCGATAGTGGGAAGTGCTAAATTTTATTGTCTATATTCCAAATAAATCATAAACCGAGGTGTAATGCGCCCCCGAAATTTTCAGTCTAGCCGATATTTCAGAATTTTTTGCCTTTAAATTTTTTGTTTTTTGGCAAAGACTCTGAAATTTGTCAAAATTTTTTCATTAAACCGTCGTTAATCGACGCCAGGAATTATTCCCCGTCGATCGCCACCCCTCTCGACCGCCCCCGATGGTGGGAAGTGCTAAATTTTATTGTCTAAATTCCAAATAAATCATAAACCGAGGTGTAATGCGCCCCCGAAATTTTCAGTCTAGCCGATATTTCAGAATTTTTTGCCTTTAAATTTTTTGTTTTTTGGCAAAGACTCTGAAATTTGTCAAAATTTTTTCATTAAACCGTCGTTAATCGACGCCAGGAATTATTCCCCGTCGATCGCCACCCCTCTCGACCGCCCCCGATGGTGGGAAGTGCTAAATTTTATTGTCTAAATTCCAAATAAATCATAAACCGAGGTGTAATGCGCCCCCGAAATTTTCAGTCTAGCCGATATTTCAGAATTTTTTGCCTTTAAATTTTTTGTTTTTTGGCAAAGACTCTAAAATTTGTCAAAATTTTTTCATTAAACCGTCGTTAATCGACGCCAGGAATTATTCCCCGTCGATCGCCACCCCTCTCGACCGCCCCCGATAGTGGGAAGTGCTAAATTTTATTGTCTAAATTCCAAATAAATCATAAACCGAGGTGTAATGCGCCCCCGAAATTTTCAGTCTAGCCGATATTTCAGAATTTTTTGCCTTTAAATTTTTTGTTTTTTGGCAAAGACTCTGAAATTTGTCAAAATTTTTTCATTAAACCGTCGTTAATCGACGCCAGGAATTATTCCCCGTCGATCGCCACCCCTCTCGACCGCCCCCGATGGTGGGAAGTGCTAAATTTTATTGTCTAAATTCCAAATAAATCATAAACCGAGGTGTAATGCGCCCCCGAAATTTTCAGTCTAGCCGATATTTCAGAATTTTTTGCCTTTAAATTTTTTGTTTTTTGGCAAAGACTCTGAAATTTGTCAAAATTTTTTCATTAAACCGTCGTAAATCGACGCCAGGAATTATTTCCCGTCGATCGCCACCCCTCTCGACCGCCCCCGATAGTGGGAAGTGCTAAATTTTATTGTCTAAATTCCAAATAAATCATAAACCGAGGTGTAATGGTACATCGATTTTTGAAATATTTTAACGTCTAAAAGCAGTATAAATTCATATTTTTTCAGCGGGTTTTCAGCTGAAACTCTTAATTCGTTTTGTCTGGCACAGCGCCCCCGAAATTTTCAGTCTAGCCGATATTTCAGAATTTTTTGCCTTTAAATTTTTTGTTTTTTGGCAAAGACTCTGAAATTTGTCAAAATTTTTTCATTAAACCGTCGTTAATCGACGCCAGGAATTATTCCCCGTCGATCGCCACCCCTCTCGACCGCCCCCGATAGTGGGAAGTGCTAAATTTTATTGTCTAAATTCCAAATAAATCATAAACCGAGGTGTAATGCGCCCCCGAAATTTTCAGTCTAGCCGATATTTCAGAATTTTTTGCCTTTAAATTTTTTGTTTTTTGGCAAAGACTCTGAAATTTGTCAAAATTTTTTCATTAAACCGTCGTTAATCGACGCCAGGAATTATTCCCCGTCGATCGCCACCCCTCTCGACCGCCCCCGATAGTGGGAAGTGCTAAATTTTATTGTCTAAATTCCAAATAAATCATAAACCGAGGTGTAATGCGCCCCCGAAATTTTCAGTCTAGCCGATATTTCAGAATTTTTTGCCTTTAAATTTTTTGTTTTTTGGCAAAGACTCTGAAATTTGTCAAAATTTTTTCATTAAACCGTCGTTAATCGACGCCAGGAATTATTCCCCGTCGATCGCCACCCCTCTCGACCGCCCCCGATAGTGGGAAGTGCTAAATTTTACTGTCTAAATTCCAAATAAATCATAAACCGAGGTGTAATGCGCCCCCGAAATTTTCAGTCTAGCCGATATTTCAGAATTTTTTGCCTTTAAATTTTTTGTTTTTTGGCAATGACTCTGAAATTTGTCAAAATTTTTTCATTAAACCGTCGTTAATCGACGCCAGGAATTATTCCCCGTCGATCGCCACCCCTCTCGACCGCCCCCGATAGTGGGAAGTGCTAAATTTTATTGTCTAAATTCCAAATAAATCATAAACCGAGGTGTAATGCGCCCCCGAAATTTTCAGTCTAGCCGATATTTCAGAATTTTTTGCCTTTAAATTTTTTGTTTTTTGGCAAAGACTCTGAAATTTGTCAAAATTTTTTCATTAAACCGTCGTTAATCGACGCCAGGAATTATTTCCCGTCGATCGCCACCCCTCTCGACCGCCCCCGATAGTGGGAAGTGCTAAATTTTATTGTCTAAATTCCAAATAAATCATAAACCGAGGTGTAATGGTACATCTATTTTTGAAATATTTTAACGTCTAAAAGCAGTATATATTCATATTTTTTCAGCGGGTTTTCAGCTGAAACTCTTAATTCGTTTTGTCTGGCACAGCGCCCCCGAAATTTTCAGTCTAGCCGATATTTCAGAATTTTTTGCCTTTAAATTTTTTGTTTTTTGGCAAAGACTCTGAAATTTGTCAAAATTTTTTCATTAAACCGTCGTTAATCGACGCCAGGAATTATTCCCCGTCGATCGCCACCCCTCTCGACCGCCCCCGATGGTGGGAAGTGCTAAATTTTATTGTCTAAATTCCAAATAAATCATAAACCGAGGTGTAATGCGCCCCCGAAATTTTCAGTCTAGCCGATATTTCAGAATTTTTTGCCTTTAAATTTTTTGTTTTTTGGCAAAGACTCTGAAATTTGTCAAAATTTTTTCATTAAACCGTCGTTAATCGACGCCAGGAATTATTCCCCGTCGATCGCCACCCCTCTCGACCGCCCCCGATGGTGGGAAGTGCTAAATTTTATTGTCTAAATTCCAAATAAATCATAAACCGAGGTGTAATGCGCCCCCGAAATTTTCAGTCTAGCCGATATTTCAGAATTTTTTGCCTTAAAATTTTTTGTTTTTTGGCAAAGACTGAAATTTGTCAAAATTTTTTCATTAAACCGTCGTTAATCGACGCCAGGAATTATTCCCCGTCGATCGCCACCCCTCTCGACCGCCCCCGATGGTGGGAAGTGCTAAATTTTATTGTCTAAATTCCAAATAAATCATAAACCGAGGTGTAATGCGCCCCCGAAATTTTCAGTCTAGCCGATATTTCAGAATTTTTTGCCTTTAAATTTTTTGTTTTTTGGCAAAGACTCTAAAATTTGTCAAAATTTTTTCATTAAACCGTCGTTAATCGACGCCAGGAATTATTCCCCGTCGATCGCCACCCCTCTCGACCGCCCCCGATAGTGGGAAGTGCTAAATTTTATTGTCTAAATTCCAAATAAATCATAAACCGAGGTGTAATGCGCCCCCGAAATTTTCAGTCTAGCCGATATTTCAGAATTTTTTGCCTTTAAATTTTTTGTTTTTTGGCTAAGACTCTAAAATTTGTCAAAATTTTTTCATTAAACCGTCGTTAATCGACGCCAGGAATTATTCCCCGTCGATCGCCACCCCTCTCGACCGCCCCCGATAGTGGGAAGTGCTAAATTTTATTGTCTAAATTCCAAATAAATCATAAACCGAGGTGTAATGCGCCCCCGAAATTTTCAGTCTAGCCGATATTTCAGAATTTTTTGCCTTTAAATTTTTTGTTTTTTGGCAATGACTCTGAAATTTGTCAAAATTTTTTCATTAAACCGTCGTTAATCGACGCCAGGAATTATTCCCCGTCGATCGCCACCCCTCTCGACCGCCCCCGATAGTGGGAAGTGCTAAATTTTATTGTCTAAATTCCAAATAAATCATAAACCGAGGTGTAATGCGCCCCCGAAATTTTCAGTCTAGCCGATATTTCAGAATTTTTTGCCTTTAAATTTTTTGTTTTTTGGCAAAGACTCTGAAATTTGTCAAAATTTTTTCATTAAACCGTCGTTAATCGACGCCAGGAATTATTCCCCGTCGATCGCCACCCCTCTCGACCGCCCCCGATAGTGGGAAGTGCTAAATTTTATTGTCTAAATTCCAAATAAATCATAAACCGAGGTGTAATGCGCCCCCGAAATTTTCAGTCTAGCCGATATTTCAGAATTTTTTGCCTTTAAATTTTTTGTTTTTTGGCAAAGACTCTGAAATTTGTCAAAATTTTTTCATTAAACCGTCGTTAATCGACGCCAGGAATTATTTCCCGTCGATCGCCACCCCTCTCGACCGCCCCCGATAGTGGGAAGTGCTAAATTTTATTGTCTAAATTCCAAATAAATCATAAACCGAGGTGTAATGGTACATCGATTTTTAAAATATTTTAACGTCTAAAAGCAGTATATATTCATATTTTTTCAGCGGGTTTTCAGCTGAAACTCTTAATTCGTTTTGTCTGGCACAGCGCCCCCGAAATTTTCAGTCTAGCCGATATTTCAGAATTTTTTGCCTTTAAATTTTTTGTTTTTTGGCAAAGACTCTGAAATTTGTCAAAATTTTTTCATTAAACCGTCGTTAATCGACGCCAGGAATTATTCCCCGTCGATCGCCACCCCTCTCGACCGCCCCCGATGGTGGGAAGTGCTAAATTTTATTGTCTAAATTCCAAATAAATCATAAACCGAGGTGTAATGCGCCCCCGAAATTTTCAGTCTAGCCGATATTTCAGAATTTTTTGCCTTTAAATTTTTTGTTTTTTGGCAAAGACTAAAATTTGTCAAAATTTTTTCATTAAACCGTCGTTAATCGACGCCAGGAATTATTCCCCGTCGATCGCCACCCCTCTCGACCGCCCCCGATGGTGGGAAGTGCTAAATTTTATTGTCTAAATTCCAAATAAATCATAAACCGAGGTGTAATGCGCCCCCGAAATTTTCAGTCTAGCCGATATTTCAGAATTTTTTGCCTTTAAATTTTTTGTTTTTTGGCAAAGACTGAAATTTGTCAAAATTTTTTCAGTAAACCGTCGTTAATCGACGCCAGGAATTATTCCCCGTCGATCGCCACCCCTCTCGACCGCCCCCGATAGTGGGAAGTGCTAAATTTTATTGTCTAAATTCCAAATAAATCATAAACCGAGGTGTAATGGTACATCGATTTTTGAAACATTTTAACGTTTAAAAGCAGTATATATTCATATTTTTTCAGCGGGTTTTCAGCTGAAACTCTTAATTCGTTTTGTCTGGCACAGCGCCCCCGAAATTTTCAGTCTAGCCGATATTTCAGAATTTTTTGCCTTTAAATTTTTTGTTTTTTGGCAAAGACTCTGAAATTTGTCAAAATTTTTTCATTAAACCGTCGTTAATCGACGCCAGGAATTATTCCCCGTCGATCGCCACCCCTCTCGACCGCCCCCGATGGTGGGAAGTGCTAAATTTTATTGTCTAAATTCCAAATAAATCATAAACCGAGGTGTAATGCGCCCCCGAAATTTTCAGTCTAGCCGATATTTCAGAATTTTTTGCCTTTAAATTTTTTGTTTTTTGGCAAAGACTCTAAAATTTGTCAAAATTTTTTCATTAAACCGTCGTTAATCGACGCCAGGAATTATTCCCCGTCGATCGCCACCCCTCTCGACCGCCCCCGATAGTGGGAAGTGCTAAATTTTATTGTCTAAATTCCAAATAAATCATAAACCGAGGTGTAATGCGCCCCCGAAATTTTCAGTCTAGCCGATATTTCAGAATTTTTTGCCTTTAAATTTTTTGTTTTTTGGCAAAGACTGAAATTTGTCAAAATTTTTTCATTAAACCGTCGTTAATCGACGCCAGGAATTATTCCCCGTCGATCGCCACCCCTCTCGACCGCCCCCGATAGTGGGAAGTGCTAAATTTTATTGTCTAAATTCCAAATAAATCATAAACCGAGGTGTAATGGTACATCGATTTTTGAAATATTTTAACGTCTAAAAGCAGTATATATTCATATTTTTTCAGCGGGTTTTCAGCTGAAACTCTTAATTCGTTTTGTCTGGCACAGCGCCCCCGAAATTTTCAGTCTAGCCGATATTTCAGAATTTTTTGCCTTTAAATTTTTTGTTTTTTGGCAAAGACTGAAATTTGTCAAAATTTTTTCATTAAACCGTCGTTAATCGACGCCAGGAATTATTCCCCGTCGATCGCCACCCCTCTCGACCGCCCCCGATAGTGGGAAGTGCTAAATTTTATTGTCTAAATTCCAAATAAATCATAAACCGAGGTGTAATGCGCCCCCGAAATTTTCAGTCTAGCCGATATTTCAGAATTTTTTGCCTTTAAATTTTTTGTTTTTTGGCAAAGACTCTAAAATTTGTCAAAATTTTTTCATTAAACCGTCGTTAATCGACGCCAGGAATTATTCCCCGTCGATCGCCACCCCTCTCGACCGCCCCCGATAGTGGGAAGTGCTAAATTTTATTGTCTAAATTCCAAATAAATCATAAACCGAGGTGTAATGCGCCCCCGAAATTTTCAGTCTAGCCGATATTTCAGAATTTTTTGCCTTTAAATTTTTTGTTTTTTGGCAAAGACTGAAATTTGTCAAAATTTTTTCATTAAACCGTCGTTAATCGACGCCAGGAATTATTCCCCGTCGATCGCCACCCCTCTCGACCGCCCCCGATAATGGGAAGTGCTAAATTTTATTGTCTAAATTCCAAATAAATCATAAACCGAGGTGTAATGCGCCCCCGAAATTTTCAGTCTAGCCGATATTTCAGAATTTTTTGCCTTTAAATTTTTTGTTTTTTGGCAAAGACTCTGAAATTTGTCAAAATTTTTTCATTAAACCGTCGTTAATCGACGCCAGGAATTATTCCCCGTCGATCGCCACCCCTCTCGACCGCCCCCGATAGTGGGAAGTGCTAAATTTTATTGTCTAAATTCCAAATAAATCATAAACCGAGGTGTAATGCGCCCCCGAAATTTTCAGTCTAGCCGATATTTCAGAATTTTTTGCCTTAAAATTTTTTGTTTTTTGGCAAAGACTGAAATTTGTCAAAATTTTTTCATTAAACCGTCGTTAATCGACGCCAGGAATTATTTCCCGTCGATCGCCACCCCTCTCGACCGCCCCCGATAGTGGGAAGTGATAAATTTTGAAAATTTTCACTCCGCCCAACCCACCCTTTGATAATTATTAGGGACAATTGGACGTTTTCCAGAGGCTATTCCATTGAAGAGACACGACGATCAGGATCATATTGGTACCTGGAACAGAAAAATTGGACTAAAAATAAAGCTTTTGTTACTAGCTACCGACTGCTTGGCGTTTTTAAGTTAATAAGCTACTTTTTATTAAATACTATATTGTTTTATCTATATTTATATCTCTAATTACAAACTGTGACATACCTTACCGACTATTACTCACTATTATTTTACAAATCTATATATATATTAATGACACACCTCTTCAGCTGACCCGGCACAGCAATTGACTGTTGTTTTGACAACCTGACATTTTGCATGCTGACCAGCGAAGAATTATTACTTATTATATACACATACACATATAAATACATATTATTGTAAGGTATTACCTTAGTTTAAGCGACATTTGTGGCTACACAAAACCGACGGCATTATTGACCGGCCTTGCCGATATTATATTAATTTTAGCTTTAAGTAGAATAGCTATTGCTATCTACTTTTAATTATATACACGGATCCCTTACACCCGGTATATATTATTTAGTTATTATATTTTTAGCTTGTACCAGTGTCTTTTACAACACTGTGTCTAAAATTTCCTTGGGACTCTATACATCCTTAAACCGCAAACCTCCAAATGGCCAGCCCACAAAGCGGGAAGGCAAATAAAAGACGATCAGCCACTGGTTCGGGCGACTTCAAAAGCTGGACCGACGAGGCTAGCTCGTACAGCACGAAGGCCAAACAAGTGCTAAGTGAAGCCCGAAACTTAAAGACGGAGCTGAAGACTGCAGCCTTCGCGATGCTTGACAAGCTCGTCGGACTGGTAAAAAATATTGAGAAGGTCCATAAGAACGCAGAAGGGCCTTCTCAAATACAAAAAATAATTAAATTGGTCGAAGTTGATGAGGTGACACAGGCCTTGAGCCGGAATAGCGAGGAGTCTAAGCTCCTCGCTGATTCGGTTTCGGGCCTGTCTTGCGACATCAAACGAAATCAAGATGCGACTGTGTCCATTCTAAAGGGTTTTGTGGACGTAATGAAGTTAAAAGAAGAAGGAGAAAAGCGCATCGAAGGGGCTCAGGAGAGTGCGATGGAGCGTATGGAGGAGGCCATGACGGAGTGGTCGACAGTCGTCTTGGATCAAGCCGCGGAGGCCAGGGCGGCCAGCGGCGAGATGATCAGGACCGTGCAAGAGTGGAAGACCTACACAAAGGACGTCGGCGAAACGATCTCGGCGATGAAAGGTGTTATCCCAACATACGCCGAGGTCCTCACGCAGACACCTGCACCGCCACCACCACCATCTATCGTACATCCATCCAGCGTACTGCCGCCACGCACCTTCTCGGTTATTGTTTCCTCGACCACGGGTACCGACACCAGTGGCGAGGTTGTAGATAAAATAAGGACCAGCATAGACGCGAGGAAGAGTGGCGTCCAGGTAGAACGACTAAGGAAAGTGAAGGACGGTAAAGTCGTCCTGAGCTGCGCTACCAAACAGGGGATTGAGAGAGCCGAGGAGCTGCTGAACCAAAACAAGGCGCTCCAGGTGGAACCAGCGACCAACAAGAGGCCGCTGGTGATACTAAAAAATGTCCTCAAATATAACACCGATCAGGACATAAAGTCGGCTCTAAAAGAACAGAACAAGAACCTGCTGGGGGACCTGTCCGCGGACGAGGCCGACATCGAGGTGAGGTACCGGAGGAGGGCGAGGAACCCGCATGAGGCCCACGTCGTCCTCCGAGTCTCGCCCGCGATGTGGCAAAGGCTTACGTCCGCGGGCAGGGTGTACCTGGACCTCCAGCGTGTCAAGGTGGAGGACCAGTCGCCCTTGGTGCAGTGCTCCAGGTGTTTGGCGTTCGGTCACGGGCGGAAGCTCTGCAAAGAGGGTGCGGACCTTTGCAATCATTGCGGGGGCGAACATATGAAGGCAGAGTGTCCCCTGGTCTTGGCCGGACACGGGCCTACCTGCAGGAACTGCGCTAAGGCGGGATTGCCCAACACCACACACGCAGCGTACAGCAATGAATGCGCCATCAGGGCAAAGTGGGACGCACTGGCGCGCTCTTCCGTCGCATACTGTTAAAGATGCATTAATTAAAACAAAAGTCGTAGACGCTGCAATCTATTTATATTATAGGTATATAGTTAACATGGTTGAGCTGAAATATATATTATATAATAATGCACTGTACAATATAATTAGTTTATATTATGTTATTTATATGGTAGTGTCATAAACACTGTAATTTATATATGTAACAAGTATCTAACTTTGAATAAGCTAAAATATATATATAATAATTTGTGGTATTCATATGGTATAAGTAGTTTATATTATGTTATTTATATAGTATATAGTATGGGTGTAACACAGTGTTGCCTAGTGTGCGGTATTGTGTTCAAATATATATATAACGGTACACACATAATGCTCCAAGCTCGAGCCTTCAAATTAGAAACCAATGACCTCAACCCACCCGAGTATATACATATGTTTTTAATGTTAAAAACCAAATATAGACGAAGACCAAGTGGTTCACCATGGAGCGGGGAGATATAGTCGGTATATATTATTAATACATATTGGAACGTATAGACCCCGCCTCGTGATGGAGGTGGTTCTTTGAAAAGAGGGCGTGCAGGAGACACCATCCATATTTATAAAGTACAAATTAATTACAGTTAATTATATGATGAGCACAATAATGTAAGTGTACTTGACGGCACTTTTGCAACCATTAATCTATAAGTATTTAAATCAATATCTATGTAGACAATCGCATCCTATTGTTTATTAGGAATATTTATAATAACAGAGTACTGTAGTATGTATGATGTCACAGCTAGTTATACAGGCAATGTGAACAGCTGTGACATCGTATATCCATATTGTTGTATTAAAATATTGTATAAAATTTTAATGATGTTTACACCATGATTAACACCGATGTCCTTATTATATAAATTATGTCGATACTGTAAAATTGTGTGGAAATGCCTAATGATTTTTTTTTTTTTTTTTTTTTTTTTTTTGTACTCTAATAGGCTAGCGTTTGACCGCGATCTCACCTGATCTTAAGTGTAGATGCAGTCGACGATGGAGCACGCTTGCCTAGAAGATACCTATTCACTCGCGACTTGAAGACACCCAGATTGTACTCATCGGGAAACACAGACTTAGGTAGCGAATTCCACACTTTAGCGGTACGCATTATAAAATTGGAAGCAAATCGCTTCGTGCGTAAATGTGGTATATCCACCATGTACCTGTGTCGCTGGCCTGATTGTCTGGTCGTCCGATGGTAGAATGGGGAAGGAGGAATCAAATTATGCAGTTCCTCTGCACACTCTCCGAAATGTATCCGATAGAAAACCGAGAGACTAGCAACCTTACGACGATGCTCCAAACTTTGGAGTCGTGTGTTAACCAATTGGTCATCGCCGATAAGTCTCCTGGCCTTCCGCTCAATTGACTCCAAAGCCTCCAGCTGATATTTTGCAGAGCCATCCCAGAGGTGAGAACAGTACTCCATGCAGGACCGAACCTGTGCTTGGTACAAATTAAGCAAATGTTCCGGCATGAAATACTGCCTCACCTTACTGAGGATGCCCAGCTTTTTGGCAGCTAGTTGGGCTCTTGCCTCAATATAGGAGCCAAAGTTAAGGGTTGGAGTCAATGTCATACCCAGAAGCTCAAGGCGATTAGTTATCGGCACGGATACATCTCGGAAAGTTGGAGCTAGTTGGAATGGGCTCTTTTTTGCGGAAAAAAGACACGCCTGGGTCTTAGAAGCATTGAACTTAACCATGTTGGCTTCACCCCAATCGGAGACTGCCTTCAAGGCCAAGTTCA
Organism: Catocala fraxini; assembly: GCA_930367265.1. Lineage (NCBI taxonomy): Eukaryota > Metazoa > Arthropoda > Insecta > Lepidoptera > Erebidae > Catocala > Catocala fraxini. Next base: position 27,534,864 of record OV884036.1, on the reverse strand, counting down.
TACGCTCGATCATAGCTTCCCTGAGCAACTGTATCTGTGTTCCACTGGCCCTAGCGCTGGAGACGTAACTCTCTACAAGCGTGCTGTCGTCTGCATACCCAAACGTACCGGGTTTTAGCAGATCGTTAATATGCAGCAAAAAGAGAGTTGCAGAGAGTACTGATCCCTGAGGAACCCCGGCATTAATTGCCTTTTGCTCGGACGAGTAGCCGTCAATGACTACTCGAATCGAGCGGCTCCTCAGAAAATCTGCTATCCAAACGCAGAGGCCAGTGGGTAGGCCAAAGGACGGAAGCTTGCTGATAAGGCTATCATGCCAGACCCTGTCGAAGGCTTTTGAGATATCCAGCGAAACAGCCAATGCTTCGCCGTGTTTCTCGATGGCCTCGCTCCATAAATGCGTTGCATACACTAGAAGGTCTCCAGTAGACCGGTTTCGGCGAAACCCGTATTGCCGGTCACTGAGCAGACTATTTGATTCTAGGTATGTCAGGAGTCGGTTGTTTAGTATACGTTCCATACTCTTACAGAGTATGGAGGTAACTGATATGGGTCTGTAGTTCGCAGGGTCGGCTCGACTGCCTTTTTTTGGCACGGGCTGCACATTAGCAAGCTTCCAAGAGTTCGGCACTTGTCCTATTGCCAGGGAGAGGCGATACAGGCGTGTCAGCACCGGTGTCAACTCAGGTGCACAGGTTTTCAGTACTATGGCTGGAATACCATCAGGACCACTGGCCTTTTTCACGTCTAGATTCTGCAGCGTTTTACGGACCTCGGTCTGACGTATGCGTATATCTGACATGAGGGTCTCGCAAGCTGGTAGACACGGCGGTGTCACGCTTGCAGATTCCAGACACGAAGATTCTGCGAAGATAGAGCAGAATAAATTCGCCTTATCCTCAGCAGTGTGAGCCAGAGATCCATCAGGTGTCAGCAGTGGTGGCAGTGAGGGGCGGCAGAAATTCGATTCGACTGACTTTGCCAGGGACCAAAACGCTTTACTACCCGCAGGGTAAGAAGCTAGTTTGTTCCCTACACGGCGTATGTGGTCAAATCGAGCTTTCCGTAGAGTTCTCTTGCAGGACTTGGCAGCTTTGTTAAAGGCTCTCTTCTTGTCTGGTAAATCCTTTGCCTTACTATTTCGAGCGTTAACCCAAGCAAGGTAAGCTTTGTGCTTCAGCGCTTTAGCGCGTCCACATTCAGCCCCAAACCAGGGTTGAGCCTTGCTTGACGTGTTCAGGTCAGAGAATGGAATAAAATACTCCATTCCCTGACGTAACACATCGGTGATAGCATCGGCACACGCTGTAGGATCACCCGAAGAGAAGCAAGTAGGCTGCCAAGGATAAGATGCAAAAAATGACCGCATCTCATCCCAGTCTGCCGACTTGTATCGCCAGACCCGCCGGGAGCTACTAGAGCCGTGAACGGGCGGGGAGTAGACTGATACAGTTTTCACCAGACAGTGGTCGGAACTACCTAAAGGTGCAGTCACCGACACGTAGTAATGGTCTGGGTCAGTTGTCAGCAGAAGGTCCAGGCAGTTGGCTCTTTGACCGTCAACATCTGGAACCCTCGTTGCCTCTTGGACCATTTGGGTGAGGTTTAACGCTAAAGCGAGCCTGCGCGTTTCTCTCCCAGCATGGTCAGTGCACTGGTACGGGAAAAGCCACTCCTGGTGGTGGGCATTGAAATCCCCCAGTAGCACTAGTTGGGCAGTCGGGTACCTTTGTTGAGCGGTATCCGCCGCCTCACTTAAGTACTCTGTGAGCCTGGTTGTCTCTTGATCTCCACTGTGCGACCTGTAGACACAGGCGTAGAGAATCTTCTCAAGTCCTGTGTCCACAAGAACCCATATGACGGAAAAAGAGGGGTCTTCAAGGCATCGGAGACGCCGATAGCATATGTCATCACGTACGTACACGCATACGCCCGCGCGGGCCTTAAATTTGTGCTCCAGGGAGAACCCTGGGTATGATAGGTACGCAACGTCCGACGGACACACTATCTGCGTCTCCGAGAGGAATAAGAGAGCTGGTCTTTCAGTCTCAAGATGATGGTGGACTGCTACGAGATTGGAGTGCAAACCTCGGATGTTTGCGAGGTGCACTTTGTGAGAGAGGGAGTGCAACCGCTGTTTAACGTATCTCTTATTCTTTTTTGCCATTATGATATTGGAGGAGTGAATAGGTAAGAGGACGGTAGTGGAACGAGGCCTTCCGCAACTTTACCTCAGCCACGTGTCATCTCCGCCACAACTTTGGAACATTAGCCCGGAGACCGCTGGGTCAACCGTGCCCCCCCGAGCTTATCCATAGGGCCCTCTCATCCGGTCGCCAACCGGCACTATGGCGTAAGCCCGGGATTTTTCGACAGTTGGCGGGGCAGCCTTTCACAAGTGGCTTGCTTGTTACTTGGGCCCCCTACTACCTGCGGTCGGCCAAAGCGGTACACCGTGCCACGGCTCCAGCTACCCTCCGAGACTAATGCTCCGATGCGGCAAAGACAATCCATGTCAAACCGGTTAGCTGACAGTAGGCAACTATTCCGACCCTTCCTCTCAAATGGCTACACCAGCCTCACGTGTCGGAACACGGCTAGGCCGCTTGGCGCCACGACTTACGCTGATGGGTGGTTACCAGCCTCGGCTTCAGCCTACCACCGGCGTTGTCACCTGATTAGCACCACCCAGGGGCCACGTGTAGGGATACGAATGTCGGGGTATTCTCCTACGGACGCGGGTGACTCAGCCCCCAGAAATTATTATATTATATAATATATAATAATATATAATAATAATAATATATAAATAATATAATATATATATAATATTATTTATTTACACCATGATTAATACTAAAGCCTGTACTAAATGGATTAGTTGACGTATAGACAACTGTTTGTACCTACTGTACACGGTTTAGCGAATGCCATTGCGGCAATTGCCAGAAAAACTTTATAGTTAAAATAATAGTTGTGTTTACACCACGGTTAAAACCGAAGCCTTTAACAAATAGATTAGTAGACGTATAGATAATTGTTGGTACTTGCTATACATGCCATTATGGGCACTAATAAGAACTTGAATGGGTAAATATATAGTTGTAAGCGTCTCCGACTTAGTGCTATGGTCAGAATAAATGGAACAAAAAAACATGCATCAAAATTAATAGACAAATAATGTAAATTGCAAAAATTTTTTTTAAGATAAGATTTGTGAAACGAAATCATAAAGTGCTAAATAAGGTCCCTGATCATGTTAGGGGAGGATTGCGTAACACCCTGCGAAGGCGGGTGCATTTAAAAAAAAAAAAAAAAAAACCTCCTAACCTAACCTAACCTTTTTTTTTTTTTTTTTTTTTTTTACGTGGGGGAATGGGAATGCTTGATGCATACCCCTCCGCGGGGGCGGGCGGAGGGGTTATGTCGGACTCGCCGGGGTAAAAGAAAGATGTTAAGAAGAAAATGTACCTCCCGGGATACCGACTAAACCTACCACGGTGTTCCTCGACAAAACCACTATCGACGGGGCCGCGCGAATCACTTTCGCATGCGGTCGCGACCCCGCCGAGGTTTCGGCCCGCCGTATGAAACGGCAGGCCACTACACGAAAGACCTACCCTATTGGCACTTCTATCACTCCCTACTGTCCCCCCTAGAGGGGAGACGGACTCGACATAGAGGCGCGCGTGGGAACACGCACGCCGCCTCTCGGACCTGGTGTTAACGGATGGCGGGCAGGCCCACAAAGCCCGCCACCCCCAGGTCAATCCTCAGGGTGGCTGGAGGTCGTCCCGCGCCCTCCGGCGCCCGGCGCCCGGCCCGGCTCTGCGGTTGGGGAGAGGGTTCAAACGCTCCCTCTCCCGCTCCGCCGCCTCCTTGATGGAAATGACTTCCTCACAAAAGGAGGCGACGGCGTTCCACGACCTCTCACTCCGGACCATAGACTGAACTACGGCCGGGAGCGAGAGGGCAACCAATCCGACTGCCGCGATCAATTCACGGCGCTGCGATGCCCAGGCGGGGCAAACCGCCAAAGTGTGCAGCGCCGTGTCCTCAACAACGTCGCGGCAGTCGCCGCAGTGGTGACAACCGGGCGTCTCTTGCCGGCGTATGCGACACAGGAACTGGCCAAAACAACCGTGGCCAGTCATTACCTGTGTCAGCCGGAAGGTGAGGGCGCCATGGCGCCTCTCCAGCCACTCCTCAAACACGGGACTTACCGCCACGATCGTGGCGTGCCCGGCACTGGGGTGCACAAGTCGTTCCTTCCAATTTGCCACTAGGACCCGGCGGAGCTCGGACCTCGCCGCCTCGAGAGCGGGAAGAGCCGGTCCTTCGCCCCGAGCTAGCGCCTCCCGTCGCCAACGATAGAGCGACGCCAGGAGCGCCGCTTCCAGGTCCCATGGCATCGATCCGGCGAGGAGGCTCGCAGCCTCGAACGAGATCGTGCGGTAACCTCTTATCAACCTGACGGCCATGGCGCGCTGTGGTGCACGAAGCGCCGAAATGTTTCGGGCCGTCAGGTTGTCTGCCCAAACTGGGGCCCCATATAGGGCCATGGACCGCACGACCCCCTCGTAGAGCCTCCGGCAGGAGGTGTTTGGCCCCCCGAGGCTGGGCAGCAGACGCGAAAGCGCGCCTGCAGTGCCCCGAAGAATGGGGACCAAACGACGAAAATGGGCTGTAAAGTCCCACCGGCTGTCGAGCAAAAGACCCAAATATTTCAGGGTCGGCTCGACGCCGATGCGGACCCCTCCTACCATGATATGGGCCCCTGGAGGTGGCCGGTTCCGAGGGCCGTGAAAACAAACGGCCTCGGACTTCGACAGGGCCACCTCGAGGCCCAACCGCCGGATACGACCAACGACTTGTGCCACCCCAGCGGTCGCCAGTATGGCCGCCGCCCGGTGCGACTTACCCCTCGCCGTGACAAGCGTGTCGTCGGCGTAACAAATGACGCCGACGCCACGGAGGAGCGCACCTCGCAGCACCCAGTCGTAACCGATGTTCCACAGGAGCGGACCCAGAACCGATCCCTGTGGAACACCGCACGACATCTCTCGCCGACTCCAACCGTCGTGACCCGGGTAGACTACTACCCTCTCCGATAGATATGCCCCGACTATGCGGCGGAGGTAGGTCGGCACTCGATGGAAAATGAGTGCCGCCCTGATACAACTCCAGGGCAAGGTGTTGAAGGCATTCGCGATGTCAAGAGACACCGCGAAGACGACCTCGCCCCGGGACACCGCATCCTCCGCCAGGCTCCTCACTTGCAGAACTGCATCAATTGTAGAGCGCCCGCGACGGAAACCATACTGGTTGTCCGCCAGATCCGGACCCACAGAAGAAAGACGCTGGACGAGGCGCTCCGCGATAACAAACTCAAACAGTTTAGCCACCTCGTCCAGCAACACAATGGGCCGGTAGGCGGACGGACTGTCCGCCGGGCGCCCTTCCTTCCTGATCAGGACCAGTTTCCCCACCTTCCACTGGCGTGGAAACTGGCCCTGCTGCAAACACTCGGTGAGGAGCCCCTTAAGTCGGGGCGCGAGCTCTTCGAGGACCAGGGCCAATGCACGACCTGGAATGCCGTCGGGCCCTGGGGCGGTGTTTTTCGAGCAAAGTCTCGACACCGTCGCTCGCAACTCTACTTGGTTCACTTTGGGAACCACGTCGTCGTCAAAGTCCGCGCTGGACGCCATAGAAGGCAGAACCATCGGCGGAGGAGTGTGCTCCGCCCTTGAAGGGAACAGAGCGGTCACCACCTCCTCAACCAGCTGTGGCCGGAGACTCTGGGACAAAGGGGGCGCCCAGGGGCGAAGTTTGCCCCTGACCATCAGATATGGACGCCCCCAGGGATTACCGTCCAGAGTCCCCAGCAGCTCCTGGCGGGCCTCGTCCTTGGCCCGCTTGATGGATATTTTGAGGAGCTTCCTGGCCGCTCTGTAGACCTCGTACAGTTCCGCCTCCCTGGCGTCAAAATCGGGAGGGCGGCGACGCCTCCTACGAAGCCGGATGTACTGGCGCCGGGCCACCACGCAAGAATGGCGTAGATGACCAATGTGGTCCGACCACCAGTACACCCGACGCCTACTTGGGATATTTCCAGGCACTCTAGGCATCGCCGCATCACAAATTTGAGTGATGGCCTCCCGGAACCACTCGGCCTCCATCTCGACATTGTCAGGCCTGGCCGGTGCTGGCACCCAGGCCTGAACGATGGAGGCTTCCAGGAGGATCTCCCGATTCAGCTTTTTCAAAGCCCAACGCGGACCGCCCCCAATCGGGGCCCTTGGGGCTGGGGGGTCGGAGGTCTGGGCGGAGACGTCGAACCGTATATACCGGTGGTCCGACAATGTCTCCACCTCCTCGACGACACGCCAGCCTTGGACACGGCGTGCTAGCGCGGGGCTGGCAAAAGAGACGTCAATGACTGATCCGCCCCGCTGACGCACGCACGTGTGCACTGACCCACAATTGAGGACTAGCAGGCCGTTTTCTACGGCCCACTCCTCGAGCAATTCACCCCTCGCGTCCGTGGTCGCGGAACCCCAAGCCGAGGATTTGGCATTGAGGTCCCCGACGACGAGCACGGGCCGAGGGTGGCTTCGAGCGACGACGACGTTCAGTTCGAGGAGATACTCCTCGAAGTCGGCGAGAGGTCGGTTGGGTGAGAAGTAGCCGCCCACCACAACCACTTCTCCTACGAGTGCTGCGACGCAGCCCCGTCCCCGGACGATGTTCTCGAAGGACGGGGTGCCGGCGGCGGCCGGCGAAATTAACGCCACCGAGCCATCGAGGTCCCCTACCCAGTCAGCCCTGGGAGGGACGAAATAGGGCTCGGCTACTACGGCGATATGAATCGACCACTGCGCCATGCTCTGGAGGAGAAGATCCTGAGCCCTGGCGCAGTGGTTTAAATTACCTTGGAGGAGGTGGAGGCGTGGAGGCATTACGTCTCCATGCTGACCTCCGCCCCTCCAACCGCGGGAGCGGCGACCTTTGTTGTCGCCGACGATGAGGCAGGCGGCCTTGGCGGTAGTTTCTTCTGGGTGGCGGCGCACCCTTTGCCACCCGCCCGATGCTCCGCTGATTTGCCCACCGCCGCACACAAAACACAGTGCGGCGTGGCCTCACACGTTGCGGCCACGTGGCCGGGCCGACCGCAACGGAAGCAGCGGCCGGTGCAGTCAACCCGTGAAGGGCACATGACACCCACGTGGCCACTGGATAAGCAGCGGTAGCATCGGGCGACCCTGGGCTCCAGTGCTTTAATCTGCGCCGACACCCACCCCACCAAAACTCGCCGACCATCGGCGAGCTTTTTGGCGGCGGCCACGGGACAGCTTATGATAGCCGTCCCCATTCCGGCGCGGCCCTGCTTAATATCGCCACACTTTATTTGGTCGGCAGGGCACCCTCCGGTCTTGGCGACGGCAGCGACGACCTCTTCTTTCATTACGGAGTCGTCCAGGCCCGTGATGCGCAAATCAACGCACTTTTGGGGCCTGGAGACGCGGACCTCTTCTGGTTTCAAAACCTGGCGGAGACTTTCCGCCAGGCGGTCCGCCTGGTCGCCGCTAGCGACTCCCGGCACTTCTATTAGGCGGGCACCGGTCTGGGTTGTCCGGCACCGCAAGCCCGCCGTTATCCCTAGCTTGCCAGGGTCGATCGCCGTCCGCGCCTTCTTGAGGAGCTCCGCGTATGTGACTCCTCGCTCGATGGCATCTGGCTGCAGTGTTAACACCACCGCAGTAGAGCGAGGGGCCTGGAGCTTCCTCTCCGCCTTTTTAGCCGCCTGCCTGGCCTTCTTAGCTGCCTTCTTCCTCTTCTTTGCCTCCTCCTTCTTTTTGCCGACAACCTCCCAATTGTCGGCATTGCGTGCGGTGGCAGTAGGTCGTTCCACAGGAGGGGCGGGGCGCTCCTTGGGAGCTGCAGGGACGCGTTTGGCCTGCTGCCTTTTCCTGCCCCTCTGACCGGCAGGAACATCAGTGCCGGCCGCTGGGACAGCTGCTGGTGGTCGCGAGGCCCTTACTTTGGCCGCGTATGACGTTGGCGGCGCAGGCATCGAGGGAGAAGGAGGAGGAGGCTCTCTTTGTCTGCCCCCTGCCAAGGGAGGGCGCAGCAGCCGGCCCTCCATAACCGAGAGCTTGGCGCGAAACTCGCCAAGCTCCTGCCGGACCAGAGCCACGAGCTCCGACTCCGTCTTGTTTGCCCCCTGCTCGTGCCGCTTCTCGAACTCCTCCTGCCTTGTTTTAAGTTCGGCCACTTCCTTTGCCAAGCGAGCATTCTCGGCCAGCAGTTTCGTGACCTCCTCATTGGCCGATCGGCTGAAGGCTGCCTCCGCAATTGCCCGAATGGCCTCGATGGAGTCTTTAAGGGTCTTTTGGCACGTGCCCTTTAGACCCTTTGACTTCCTCGAGACCAGTCGTATGGCCTCTAGGGCGTCACTAAGCCGAGTCTTGAGGTGTGACACCGGGAGATCTTCGGCATCCAGCTCCTCCACCGGTTGCCTCCTTCCGGCCGCGACTCGCTGGCCTGCCGCAGCGATGAGACTATCCTCGGAGGAGGAGCGCTCCTCGGCTTCGGCCTTCCGCAATGCGGCGGCAAGTTCGGCCTTGGCCTGACCCAGACCCACGTATCTGCCGTGGGTGGGCGGGCGACCGCGACCACGTCGGGCTGTCGGCACCTTTGCAGCCGATACCGCGTCCTCGCTGGAGCCATCCGACTCCGACTCCTGCGCAGACCGCAACCGTTTGCGTGGAGCTTTCTCCGGAGTTGCCTCCGAAGTGACCTCCACAACTTCACTATCGTGCTCCGAGGGCACGTACTCCTCATCCTCTTCGGAACGCGCAGAACTGGGCGTGCGCGACCTACTCTCTCTTAACGCCTTATTTTTTAAAATTGGTTTTAAAGATTCCATATTCGAACCCACGAGTATGGGAGAAATAAAAGTCGACCCGGGCAGAGATCCCGATACCCGGGCAAGCCTAATACAACAGGGGGACGGCAGGTACCCTGAGGGGGCCGCACTAGTGACTGAACTACCCATCAGCCATGCATCTCCTCGCCGTGCGGCAGCAACTTGAGATTCGGGGTGGTTTTTATAGAGGGCCACTCCCTCGCAGTCCGGGCGGTGAAGCCAAGACCCTCGGTCCCGTCAGCAGCCGCGAGACGTGATCCACGACACTGCACACTACGGGGTTACGATATGCTCTAGACGTGCCGTGACCATGGCTGCTGAAAAGCAACCGAAACGTCGGGGAAAGTGTAAAAGTAAAAATAAATTAAATCTAAATAGTTTAATAATAATTTAATTAGCTTAAAAATTAGTAAAGTTTAATAGTAGTAGTAGTGAAACAATTTTCAAAATTTTGTAATAAAGTGTCAAATAAACAACGCGATAAAATCCGTATATAGCAGTTTAATTTCAATGAATAATATTCGCGTAAATAGAAGACAATATTATGTAAATCAGTACGGACTGGAAACAGCAACAAAAATACGCCGGTTAGAAGATCTACAAACTAAGCGCGCAAGATATGTAACATCTTTAAATTTCTTGAAGAGATGTCGTGATCACAGTCTCATTCCTACGTGTGTCAAGATATCAGCCAAGAAAGACATACGAGGAAGCGCTAAGATCTTAAAACAGGCAAGTCAAAAGTTATTAATACAAGTTATCAGAGAACATCGCGCTGACTTACGCAGCATAAATAGGAACGTTGAGATTTTGTCTAATGAAATACAGAGATTAATAACTCCATTTGATTTTAAACAATGCATCAATGCTTTAAATCACAGAGAAAGATCAAAATATAATGCGTGTAAAACGAACAAAATTCAAAAATATGAAAAATTATCATCTAAATCAAATGCCAACAGCAAGAAACGAAACGTCAATGCACGGACCAATGACACGCCGCCGTCTAATCAACGACAAGCAGTTATTAATCTGTCAAAACAAACTTTAGACAAAACAACCGAAAAAGTATTGAGTAGAGGTTTAAATTATGCAATAACACCGGCTAGAATACCGTATGAGGCCATTATTTGCAACGTCGAGGACTGCCTAGTCAAGAATAATATAAAAAAGGAAGATTTGGAGGCTATACGTCAGGACATTTTATCGGTCTTGCGTCGAAGTAAAGTGCCCAGACCGAATCTTCCCAAAGATGAATTCGTCGCACTGAAGAACTTGCGGGCTAGGCCAGATATTACAGTACTCCGTGCAGATAAAGGAAACGCTACGGTCATAATGGATACGTCAGATTATAAACATAAAATTGAAAATTTACTTTCGGATGAAACAACATATAAACAGGTTAAAACAGACCCTACAAACAAAATATTGAATAAAACCAAAGACATCATTCATAAATACTCCGAAAAACTAGATCTAGACGTTAAACAATTAATACCAGCTTGCGTAAAACCTCCAAAGCTGTATGGGTTACCAAAAATACACAAGGAAAACGCTCCCCTACGTCCTATTGTGAGTCAGATCGACACACCAACTTACAGACTGGCTCAGCACGTAGTTTCACTCAGAGGCAACTCGAGAGCACATGTAAAGGATTCATACCATTTTGTGAGTGAAATTAAACACCTACGTCTCACTAACAATGAAACAATGGTTAGTTTTGATGTACAGTCATTATTTACATGCTTACCTGCACATGACTGTATTGAAATAACTAAAAGGAAGCTAATACAGTACAATATGCCTGAGGAATATGCTGAACTACTTAAGCATTGCTTAACAACTGGCTATCTGTTGTGGGACAATAAATTCTACATACAAGTCGATGGTGTCGCAATGGGCTCCCCAGTATCGCCTGTCGTTGCTGACATATATATGGAGGACTTCGAGGCTCGAGCTTTACATACTGCCCCCATCACACCCAGGATTTATAAGAGGTTTGTAGATGATACTTTTACAATATTACCAACAGATAGCGCAAGTGTATTCCTAGAACATCTTAATTCCATTAATAATAACATCCAATTTACTATGGAATTAGAGGCAAATAATTCATTAGCTTTCTTAGATGTACTTGTCATCAGGAATCCTGATCATACTTTGAGCCACACTGTATATAGGAAAAAGACCCATACAAATAGGTACTTAAACGGTGAATCTCACCACCATCCTAAACAGTTAGCTACCGTGGGAATGTCTTTGTTTCAGAGAGCCCATGGGATCTGTGACAAGAAACACCTGGACGCCGAGCTTCAACATGTCAAGCAAGTACTGCAAGACAACAAGCTCCAACAGCCGCGCCGCTGTCACAGATCCCGAGAAAAGCCAGCCACAGTCGAGCGCCAGCCTGCTATACTGCCTTATGTAAGGGGTGTCACTGACAAGATTGGCTACATCTTGAAGCGAGCTTCAATCAACACATACTTCAAGCCGCCAACGAAGATAAGTCAATTTTTACCATCCGTCAAGTGCCAACTACCTTTACAAGATGCAGGGGTCTATAAAATAGATTGTGACTGCGGACTCTCATACATTGGTCAAACCAAGAGAAACATAGGCACCCGCATAAAAGAACACATAGCTGATGTAAAACACCAACGCTCGTTGAAGTCTGCTGTGTGTGAACATGTGCAACAGGGGACCAACCACTACCTGAGATTTGACAAACCACAGATTCTCGCTAAAGAACACCGATTCCTACCAAGGATGCTTCGCGAGGCTATTGAAATCAAAAAACATCCTAATTTTAATAGAGAAGATGGTTGGAATGTACCACCAGCTTGGGATCCAGTAATAAAAATAGTCAAACCCAAGAAGAAGCAAACCACAGCTAGACTTCATGATACTTTGAGCTCATTCTGCGTAAATAGAAACACCAATGATTAAATTATGTTCGGGTACTTTGAAATAACTACACTGGAACATTGAGACAACTGCCATCTTAGTCTCTCCGTGACCATGGCTGCTGAAAAGCAACCGAAACGTCGGGGAAAGTGTAAAAGTAAAAATAAATTAAATCTAAATAGTTTAATAATAATTTAATTAGCTTAAAAATTAGTAAAGTTTAATAGTAGTAGTAGTGAAACAATTTTCAAAATTTTGTAATAAAGTGTCAAATAAACAACGCGATAAAATCCGTATATAGCAGTTTAATTTCAATACATAAATACTTTCATAAAATATTACGTTATGGGCTATATATGTCCGAAAGTATATAGAAAAAGTAATTCGATACTAAAGTGCTGCGATTCAATTTGAGCCAAATTAGAAATTCTCGCAACCGGCCATTAACGGCGTAGTCGTTCTTCTCTTTCAGCATTCATCAGCTTTGACGAAAGATTTATTAAAAAATCGTATCACAAATATCAATGGGCACGATTGAGATGCTAATTGGAAGAGAAGATTACCAAAGTTGGAAATGCTAGCATGCAACAACAATCATCAATTCAAATCAAAAATCTACATGTAACACTCGAAAGCATTCATGCCATAAAAAATCTAGGTGTTGACGTCAGTACGTGGGATCCTCTTTTGGTGCACTTACTGGCACAAAAGTTGGATAGAGAAACATACGGGGATTATGTGCAGTCTTTGAAGAATGCCAGGGAGCTACTCATATTATAGGAATTTCTCGATTACGTAGAAATGAAATTTACGAGTTTATAGTCGTCGCGTAGGAAACAGGAAAATTCTACACAAAAAGTGACTCCTAACATAAAGCAAATAGGTATGAAAGCCAACAGCAGCTACGATCATCAGCATAGCAACAACAATAACAGATCATTCTCTAAATCATTGCACGTGTCTTCAACATTCAAGTGCCTATTCTGCGGTCAACAACACGGCCTATATCATTGTAACAGATTTTTAAATTTGACTAATGAGAACAAGTTAAAAACAATTGCGAAATTAAACGTGTGCAAAAATTACTTATTCGACCACAATGGACAGCAATGCATATCGACAAAACGATGTCCCAAATGCGATGGGATGCACAATTCAATATTGCATGATGCGTTTTCTAAAACGAGGTCGTTACCGGCTGGCAACGTCATTAAGACCAACTTAACGCGAATGAGGAAAATGCAAGTATGCCAAAATCAGCTCAAGTATCTGTGAATGCCATGAAATCTGAAGTTATGTTAGCCACGGCGCTTCTCAAGGTTGAGGCCGTAGACGGAACATATCAGATTTTAAGAGCAATGATTGATCCAGGCTCACAGGTATCTATAATCAAGGAATGTGCAGTGAAGAAACTAGGTTTGCAAAGATCTCGATGCAACGGTGTCGTAGTAGGTGCGTGCGCGCATGTGTACGTGCGCATGTGTGCATGCGCGTGTGTGCGTGCGCGTGTGTGCTTGCGCGTGTATGCTTGGGCGTGTGTGCGTGCGCGTGTGTGCGCGTATGTGCATGTGTGTGTGTGTGTGTGTGTGTGTGTGTGAGTGTGCTTGCGTGTGTGTGTGTGCTTGCGTGTGCGCGTGTGCCGGGGTGTGGGTGTGTGCGTGTGCGTGTGCGTAGGTGTGTGCGTGTGCGTGGGTGTGCATGTGCGTGGGGGTGTGCGTGCGTGTGTGCCTGCATGTGTGCCTGCGTGTGTGCGTGCGTGTGTGCGTGCGTGTGTGCTTGTGGGCGTGCGTGTGTGTTTGTGTGCGTACGTGCGTGCGAGCGTGCGAGCGTGCGAGCGTGCGTTCGTGCGTGCGTGCGTGCGTGCGTGCGATCGAGCGTGCGTGCGTGCGTGCGATCGTGCGTGCGTGCGTGCGTGCGTGCGTGCGTGCGTGCGTGCGTACGTGCGTGCGTGCGTGCGTGCGTGCGAGCGTGGCGAATAAAGTCTCTTGATAATCTTATCAAGAGACTATCTATCTATAGGGATATCTATCCTAGCAACGTCGTGGTTGTGTTAAGGTTTAGTTAAACTTTGTGAAAGGCGAGTTGGCCAGTGAACGCGAAGTGGTCATTGAAAAGTGACATCAGTAGGCGAGGAGGCCACTGTAGGCGAGGTGGCCACTGAAGGCGAGGTGGCCATTGAAAAGTGAAATCAGTAGGCGAGGTCGAGGTGGCCATTGAAAAGTGAAATCAGTAGAATAAGAGGCGCAGTTGCCATTTAGATATTAATAATAATTATAATATTCTACCACATAGACACAAAACCATCTAGTCCAAACTAAGCAGAGCTTATACTATGGGTATTGTTAGTAATCCAAAATGTGTAAGTAAGCAATAAACGGCGAGGTGGCTCTTTCGATATTACTGACTTGATGTAGTATGTGTGAGTCTATTAGGAACCAGATTCGATAGCGAAAGTCTTATCATTATAGGGCCTATTTAATGAAAATATCGTAAATGGAGTTGTCATACAGAAGATAAGATGTACACGATCTGTTGTACAGAAGATAAGATGTACACGATCTGTTGTACAGAAGATAAGATGTACATGATCTCCTTCAGTAGGTCAGGAGTGGCCGAGCTATACGCCAGTATCTTTCTTTTTTGCAGATAACGCTGATGTGCGGGCTTCAACATCACACGAGGGCGTGTGATACGTCAGGACGGCCGTGTCGGAGGAAGCTATGAGTCGGGTTGATTGTTGTTTGTACGTATAATTCACAATATAAATTGTCTACATTTTAATACTTTTAAAATTCTTAATTTATTTCTTTGATTTGTTAAATTATTCTATAGTCAAAAATGTAATTCATGTAACAACCAATCAGAGCAGAACGCGTGCTTGAGTGGGGTCGAGGCGCTATCTTTACTTTATGAAGGCCGACAGCTATTGAAACACATTTGAGCGATAGCGACTGATCCAGTCGGAACGTTGAGTTGAGTTGTGTAAAATAAAGTAAGATCAGTGCCCTGAACTCACTGCTCGGTCTTAACTGTTATTTTTTATTCGACAAAAAAAAAGTGTAATATCGGCATCGTTGTGTTTTGTGCTTGTATTTAGAACACTACTTCTTTTGTCCTAATATAAATAAAAAATGAACCCGGAAAATGTATATCTGCTGCACGAGCGTGTCAGGATTGATCCTTAAATAGAGCGCGTGAGGGCGCGCGCGGCACGTACGCGCAGCGCGCAGCACGCAGCACGCCACACGCGCCGCCCGCGCGGGCTCACAGCTGACCACGCTGCTGCGACAATGACGTTTGTTTTTTATTACAATATTAAAATATTATCTATAGAAAAAGGGATTATTTGTATGGTCGGTAAATTTAGTAGGTATATTACGCTCATATTAATTGAATGAATGAATGAATTTATTATTTCACTGGGCATATCATACATGATATACAATTTAAAATTCGAAATAGGTACATAATTATGAATAAAATGTAATGTTTCTTGCTGAGATTATTAATTATCTTTGGCGTTTGTTTTGACACAGTGCTTTAAAGTTTAAGTGTTTCACGTACGTAGGTATGTCGTTTAAAGTGGAACATGGACCGCAGGATCAAGTTTACCTGCAACTAATCAAGATATCCTCTGTCTAATGACTCCCGAGGCGGAGTGTTCATTTTAGCTCAGTCGTTTATTCTCGCGCTAATCGGGGACTCACGTCTTTGGGTCTCGATATTCCGGGCAAGCAACTAATAAGTAAACCGTGTCTCTCCCGGGAAATAATGACTCTGTGGCGACACATAAAATGCGCCAAGCTTAGATGAAACAAGAAGGACATGTGCGACAAATATATCACACACAAGTTTCACCAATTTAAGGGTCCTTTTTAGTAAACGTTTCAATATTAATTTATTATTTATTTTATTGTTTTTCCAGTAAATGTTTCAATTTGATCTTCAATTTGTCTAGTTTTATGTTACAGATGACCCGTCGCTCCGAGCTATTGGACTAGAAATAGTCAGGCCCTACTATCTTAAGATTTTTGTGTGAGATGCCCTTTGAGGATATCGGAGCAACCGTCATTTGAATAAGCTTTTCATAAGAGAATATGTAAAGCTAGCTTTGGCACAGTGTTTCGTTTATTTAGTAGTTTTAGTATATTCCAAACATCATTTGGATTGTTATTTACTTTATAACTTAGACGCTAGAGTAATATCTTATACTTATGATTAAATATAATTGAAAAATAATGATTGCCCTAAAACAAATCTTGCTAACTTAGTGACGAAATGCATGGCGCAGAATGTACATTTTTTTAATTATTATATATAAGAAATTATTTATAAAACCTTAATCATAATTACCGAATTGCTGTAGCCAATCATTAGATGGGAGCACGACAAAGCTGACTCTCTCGGTATGTATGTACCTACCATCCCTCGACATGAAAAGGCCAGCGTATTCCCCCAGTATGTAAGTGTTTCTGAGACTCACATTCGCGACGGCAACGCACAAGGCGTATCCCACACCGTCGGGTGGGCCGTATGCTTGTTTGTTACCTTTGGTGTATAAAACATAATCATTTGGTTGGCGATGCTCGAGTGCAGAAAATGAGAGATGAAATGATTGATAATGGACATTAAAAACTATGTGTACAATTGTGTATATCCATGAAAAATCTAGAATAGAGAAAAGTTGGCAATCGAAACAAGTAAAACAGGATCACGACTGGACACGCAAAATGTGAACAATTTTGGTAATAGTAGGATTCGATTCAACATTTAGTCTTCATAGAGAAAATGAATTCTAAAATGGAGTGTTTGGAAACATTGTTACAATAAACGCTTTTGGAATTGGAACGGAAATTAATTCGCTTTTTAATAATTCTAAAAAAAAAAGGAAGATTCTCCCTTCGGAGAATGCGCAACAACTCCATTTACGGTATGTACTGACATTCAACAATTCTATATTTACAGTTTGTGTAACAGGCATTTCACAGGATCATTGATCATCACCACGATCGAAAGTGAACGCTATAGAAAACAATTTTAATAGCAAGATAATGTCTGTTTGAGCCATCAATTGTTCTCAACCAACACCGAGTCGACGAGAACCTTTCACCGCCTTCGTGTCTGTCTTCGTTGGGCTCTTCCACTCGACATAATAATACTCTACTTTAATAAATAAATAAATATTGCCTGGGGTTTATATGGTAATTGGCGCTGTGAAGGAGCACTCACGGTGTGCGTCGTAGGACACCCACGATGTACACTTTTACTTGTTAGCCGTTTATACAGTAACTGCAAGGCATAACGACAATGCTTCATTTAGCGAGCAACAATCTGCCACTATGTTCGCATGTGATGAAGAACGCGCCAAATATGGCTCAACTAATACACCTTAAAAGTTAAGGGACGTCTACGACGCCGGCGATCTAATATTTATCCTTGTTTTACGTTGGCATATAAATGTTTATCATCGCCGCTTATATACTACTAAACAGTAATACTAATGCTTAATATTAATAGTATTTGCTAGATATACTTACAAATCCTTCAGTGCTCTCTTATATACTATGAATTATGAGTATTTTTTGCAAATGATAGTTTTCTTGATCCCTCCAATTTATTCCAGCTCGATGATGGTGGTAAGAAGTAGAAACGGGAACCTATACAACATTAACAAAAATCTTTTTGCTAACCGGCAAATAAAAGCTTTCACATAGTACTCGTACAAATAATGTGTGCCGACACGAAAATGTAAGCCATTTCGGTCGACTAAACTAAAATAAACTTAGTAATTAACGTTCTGAATAATAGACGAGTATTTGTTTAGTAAACCATCGGCTCAACAAATGATGATCACTAAACAAAGCTGGTTAAAATGTCTAATCTCCATACAATTATTAAATGTACAGTTGTTCGCTTAATGTTGTCAATAGAGGTTAATTTCGCAGTGATACAGGCGCCGCCGAGCTGCGTGTACAATGAGACCATTGGCATCGTGACACAATCACGTCCCTCTCTGTGTGATAACTCTCTACTATTGAAACATATGGCGGCCTCGATGGCGTAGTGGTTAGTGTAGCCGACTGACACGCCTAAGGTCGCGGGTTCTATTCCCGCACAAGCTAAACATTTGTGTGCATGGACACGGATGTTTGTCTTGGTCTGGGTGTTTCTATATACATATCAATATAAACATATTTATATAATAGTACATATTTACAAAATAAAGTATATATGTATGTTTACCTATTGTCTAGTACCCATTAGTACAAGCTCTGCTTAGTTTGGGCTAGACGGTGTTGTGTGTATGTGACAGAATATTATTATATTGTAAATACGACTGCTGCGAACTTATCACTTTCTTGTCAGATTATAACTTTCATATTTATGTTCCGTTTTATGAACGCTAATTTTTTAGAGCGTCGGTATAATACCAAGTGAAATGTAATATACCAAATAAAACTTAAAAAAATAGTTTAGCTTCAGTGAAATTAAGCGGCGTTATGATATATTTATATCAAATGCAGCAAAAATATCGGTTGGATTATGAAATAATGCATGCGAAATATATGCATAGAAATCTACATGTTTGAAGAGAAAGCACAGCTCGTGGTGGAGCGCAGGCTCTTAAAACTCGTCAGAGCGCTGTGATATTTTGTACAACAATATAACTGTGTTGTCTACAGCTGGTACTCACGGTTTTATTGCAGTTAGACATATATTAAAATGAATCGCATTCTCCTTTCGATGACTCGTGGGTTATTTTATGTTAACGAAGTCTTTCGATTTAGCTATTTTAAGTCAGGCACTCGGCGCAAACTGTGCTAATACTGAAATTATGAGTGTAGAGTAACACGAAATTAAAAAAACTAGGTAGCAAATGTTAATATAATTGAAAATAATCGTTCAGATATTTTCACCTAAGCTAAGCTAATTTCTGCACGTCGGACTGCCAGTTTTTTTTTTTTTTAGTCCTTTATTCACTTGTAATAATAATAGTACAACACATAAATTTCCTCGCCAAGCTACACAGCTTGTTGGCGAGATGCGCTCGTTAACAATTATTTATTATACCTTAAAACTAATTATTATTAAGTAGATATATATCTACAATACAATACTAATTTTTTGTATCGACTGCATCGCGGGACTGGACCTCACTAATAGTAATATCAACAACGCTAAGCAGTAGACTCTTTAGCTTTGCTTTTAACAATGTTTTACTTATTTTAGGTTGTGTTCTTAATAATTCTATCTCGTTATATATTTTTGGGACTAGATATTCAGTCATTCTCGCTCCATAATAGTTTTTAATTTTTGGTTTAAGCAGCTTTCCTTTCCTTACATTTCTTGTGTTATATGTGTTATCAATCCTAACTTTATAATCATCAGTATAATAATGTTCCATGGCTATTAAGAAATTTACTTTTAAATCTACCGGTAATATTTTACATATAGGATACAGTTTTTCATAGTCTTTATTGCACATTGATTTTACTTTTTCACTAACTAAATATTTAATAAGTCTCGTTTGAATACATTTTATCTCTCTAGTGTATGTTGTAAATGTACGTCCATATACACTAAGACCGTAGCTGAGTATTGAGTCTGCAAGAGCATAATAAACCATTAACATTGTATGTTTGTTAATAACGTTCTTCAGATGGTAAAATTTACCTAGTACTGATCTAAGCCTCTCGCAGACGTCATTAACATGTGGTTTCCAATTGAAATTTCTATCTACAGTCAGTCCTAAATATGTATATGTATTAACTGATTCTATGTTAGTACAGCGGCAGTTTATCTTATTGCTATGTAAACAATCATATGTGTGGCCTATAATTATTATTTCGCTTTTATTAATAGATTTAGCACACTGGTTGTAGGGCGAATGTATATGCATGTATTTAGTTTTAACTAAATTTAAAATAATGCCATTGTCGTGCGCCCACTGTGTTATACTTTCAAAGTCACTTTGTATATTTGCTTTGGCTTCGGATACATCTTTAGATGCACATAGTAAGCACATGTCATCTGCATACCCGGCACTTGTTTACAATATTAGTAACGCTGTTCACGTGCATTATGTAGCCAACCGGCCCAAACACTGACCCGGTCGGCACACCATGATCAACGAGAGACTTTTCCCCCGCGACTCCATTTACCTCCGTACGAATCTTTCTGTTGGTAAGATAGTTTTTGAACCAATCGTTCGTGGGTCCACGAATACCGCACTCCTCCATAGCTTGAAGCAACAAATTTTGGTCCAGCGTATCGAAGGCTTTTTTATAATCTATAAAAAGTGCTAGAACCTGCTTACCTGAGTTGAGACTCTCGTTGACATAGTCCGCAAACCGAGTCAGTGCCGTGGCTGTACTGCGACCCTTTCTGAAGCCGTACTGTACGTCCGACAAGATGTTATGACATTCTAAAAACTTATTTACTTGACCGACAATTACTTTTTCTACGATTTTATCAACAACTGGGAGTATTGCAATAGGTCTATAGTTCGTATATTCCAGGTGATTCCTAGTCTTATATATAAGTCGTATAATTATATATTTCAATTGATCCGGATAGACAGTTTGACTTATACACATATTGACAAAATTGGCTAATATTGGGCTCAAAGTTTCACATAAATATTTTACATCTTTAACTCTTATTTTATCTACACCAGGCGCTTTTTCAAGTGATAATGTATTTATTATTTTTTCTATATCCAAAGAACTGACTTTTTTATACCTAAAACTGAATAAACTAGGATTAATATATTTGTTTCTATCTAAAAATGTTATATTACAGTTATGCTTAATGTTTTTTATTTTACTTGTAAATGTTTTAGTAAAATTGGTGCAAATAGTGTACATATTTTCTTGCTTACCCAGATATCTTAATATTACCTTGTCTAAGTTTGTTTTCCCCCGTCCCAGCCACGCATTTATATTAGCCCATACTTTCCTGTAGTCACCATTACACTTTTGTATTGCCGGTTGCCTATGTTTATGCTTAGCTTCATTCACTAATTTATTTACTTTATTTCTAAACCTAGTGTACTCCAATCGTTTATTCATGTCTTTAGGGGACTGTTTCCACGCTCTAAATAAATAATCTCTCCGATTTAACATATAATATAGATATCTATCTACCCAAGGCTGTGTATCACGTTTATTACGTTCCGGCACTATAATAGTACTCTCTTTATAAATTGTACTGAAAACCGTGACAATTGTCTGATATAACACTAAAGGACACCTTATTGATAATAGCTGTAACCAATCATAGTCATCGAGTTTTTGTCTAACAATTGTATCACATATCACTTCCCGCACAATACTGTTGTTGTTTACATATTTTGCGCCACGTTCAAAATCCAATAATAAGCCAACCGCGTGGTGATCCGATATATACGACTCGAGCACATAGGCCGTGGCGCTCATGCTGCGTCCCTCTCGCACCCACGCATGGTCCAAGCACGACATCTCGCTCTGCCCATTGACGATCGCCTCGCGCGTTACTTCGCTTCTAGGAATTGCACATCGCAGGCCGCATCCACACAGGGTGTTTTTGTATCGCGCAGTAATCGGATTCATTTCGTTATTTAAGAGGTCGATGTTTGTATCTCCTATAACAATTATGTTTTCTGAAGGTGGTATTTTTCCAATTAGATTTTCAATTTGATCTATGAAAAGATTTTTGTTTTTGTTCGGTGGTCTGTATAAGGCTATGATGTGCAAGATACGATTTGTTTGTTTCAGCTTTCCATGAAGCGTTTCCATGGCGTAAGTATTTACTATCTCTGAACTGAATCCGAGGACATCCTTCGCGTATATCAAAATTCCTCCTCCTCTTTTAATCTCTCTAGTCACTATGTGTGTTTCGTATCCAGATATATTATATAGGGGTAGTTCTTCTTTCTTTATATTTATCTCACATAATATAATGATGTCTATTCTATACTTATTAGCTTCTAGTAATACTAGCAATTCATTAAAATGCTTCCGGAGTGAACGAATATTGAGATGAATTATGTGAATTCCATTATGTTCCCGTGAGTATTTATTTAATTCTTCAATGTGGTAAAATCTGTTGTAGGTCTTTTCAGTAGAAAATGAATTGTTTGATATCGAATAGAATTTTATAACAAAAAAAATCAGGGTGTGTGTAGCACACCTGCGCGCGAAGTAAGCGCAGGAGTCCGAGAATTGTTATTATTAAAATTTGTCTAAATCGCTCTCCGTTCGAATGTTATAAATTTTGTTTTCATCGTTATTTTTCTTTGCCAATATGTTATAGTTTTGCACCCAAATGTATTGAAACCCTTTCTCTTTTAATTTGGTACGGGTTAGCCACAGTAATTGTCGCTTTTGCTTAGGGAGGTCTTCGTTTATGTATATATTCTTATCGTTGCCATTCGAATGTATTTTACGATTGGTTATTATATGCTCCCTCTTAGCCGTCATCATCCATTTGATACGAGCATTCTTTGTACGTAGCTTTACTTTAACTATTCTCGGTCTCAGGTCATTGACTTTTTCTCTGCCTACCCGCTCTGCTTCCTCGACATCATCTGGGTCAAGTTTTAATAATTTTGCGACTTCTTGTACTACTTGTTTTGTGTTTTCATTCTCTCTGACCTCTAAACCACAGATTTCTATAGACTTTTCTTTCTCCTTCATTTCCAATTCCTCCACCCTTTCTTCAAGAGCTTTGTTATATTTTTCTAAGTAAACATTTTTTTGTTTGAGTGACTTAATCTTCTTTTCGGTTACTTCTTTAAAGTCAGCCATACCCTGGTACATTTCTGCGTAGAAATCGACTGTTTCTGTGAGTTCAACTAGTTTCTTTTCCATAGTATAAAGAACTTCTAGCTTTTTATTTACCTCCGCTAGGATTTTTTCACCCGATGTTTCACTTGGGTTACCGTTATTTGCGGAATGGAATAGATTTTGTTACTTTGAGGTGAGCTTTCATTTTTCAAGCAATATTCACACAATTCCTTGTAACGCGAACTATTTATTGTTACGCACACATTTTTTGTGGAAGACACTTTCACAGCTACCTTTACATTTGACAATGTCGTCTTTACTTATAGGAACGAACAGCTTACATTTCTTACATTGCACCATTTTCGTTTGGAACGATTTTCGGTTTATTATTCGCAATTATTTACCGCACAATTTACCACGACCGTACGCCGAGCGCGCGCGATATGATGTGAACACCAACAGCCAATTATTGAATGTTAAAGATGCCAAGCTAACTAAAAATAATTTTAATATCGAAATTGAATCCAAATATATGTGTATACTGTGCGGGACAAGTAAATAGACAGTGAATCATAGTGTATATAGTAATATAGTGATTATTCGTGAACTAAGTGAATAGTGGACTGATAGGACAGTACATAATAATTACGTGTTAGTATAGTGTTTACATGTTAGTATACTAGGTTTATACTCTCATATTCTTATTAGATTCGCCTCTTTATAGTTTTATGTTTGTTTTGATCTTACCTGATTTATTCGTTTGTTTGTATAGAATTCATAGTGCAAAGTACTTAGGGGTAAGCAGTACGACTTATGTTTTGATGTTACTTTTTGTCTTGTTTTGTATATTTTATATTTTCCCTGTATAGTTTAAGATGCGTAGAAACTAAGAACATATTATAATTTATAGTATGTTTGAATGAAATTTGTAATGAAAAACGCAAAATTGTCACGCGGCTCTCGTTACGGTAAAGTTTCGTTTCGTACTTAGGCTCAGGGTACAGATTCCGACTTTGCTCTCATTGGTCGAAAGTCCTGCGCTCTGATTGGCTGACCAATCACAGGGCCTACATTTTTTTGTATAAATATTGCGTTGGATCGCGGTACCGGTACAGTCAGCAGGCAGCAACAATAACACTCCAAATAAAGAAGATCTACAAGGAAGAATCCCTCCTGGCTTTTATTCTCCATCAACCCAGCACACAAATGCGCCTATAGGGCACAGTATACTTTTATGTGTAGTGCGTTACTGGTTATTAAACTGTGCACTCAAAGGTGTCGCTGCAGTAGGCGCATGGCTCACACTAAGTCAGTTAGAGAGCATGCACTCTATTAGCGGTACGAGTACATCTGAAGTGAGCGGTGCCAGGCAGCGCGGCGGGTGCTCACTGCATACACGCTGCGGTCTCGCCCCTCCGAGAGATCGTCAAGCAAAACGCTGGAGTAAAAGAGCTCTTAAGTATTATTTAAATAACATATTAGACTATACAAAGTCATAAATTAACCAGGCTGTAACGCAATTTATTTTTCTTTAAAATTGCACTTTACTGATGTTTTAATACAGCAGTTGACAAAATATTACCTTCAAAACGTTAAGACTGCGCTGAGCGAAATGTGCCAAGACAGGCGGTCGCAGTTAAGTGAATAAAATCAACACTTTTTGTTTAATACAAATATACAATATACATTTACCATAACAATGAATGTGTTTACAATTGCTCCGTGTAAAAAACTTAAAATAATTAATATTTTCGCCTACATAATCACGTAAATTTGCACGATAAATGCAAAAATGTATGCTCGAGTTACGTGATTTTTAGATTATAACAGTAGAAATCTATCCTATTTTACAGCTTAAATGAAACATAAATAATTATTCTTTTTGTAAAAGCTATATGCGAGATCGCCACATGATTACAGCACGTTGTACATCAAGATCAAAAAGTTGAACAATGATCTAACACCTAAACTAGGTATGCAGACCTGTATCTTAGGAGTTACGGCTCCTGGACACGATGCCGTCACCGCGCCGCCACCGCTCCGCCACCGCGTCCCCGCCGTTTGATTTTAATATACCACTAGACAGTTGTTAGTAATACATTGCATAACACTGCTCTGTCCTCCACTAAAGTTATGAACGTTTTGTAATCAAAATTATCCATGATAGATTACTAAAAAGTTAATACGACCGCATACGTTGGCGGCCGGTAATGGAATAAGCGAAATCAAACACCGGCGAATGGCGGCGCGGCGTCGGCGCGGCGGCGGCGCGGGGACGGTGCGTTCGCGAACGTATACCCAGCTGAGAGACAGTGACAGAGTGGTGTCGGCGCGGCGGTGGTATCGTGTACTCGAGCGCTTAGTTTCAAAATTTCAACAGATAGGTAGATACAACCGTGATATTTGTTGCTTATACATATGTTACCTTGTATATTGACAGTAAAAAATGA
Organism: Catocala fraxini; assembly: GCA_930367265.1. Lineage (NCBI taxonomy): Eukaryota > Metazoa > Arthropoda > Insecta > Lepidoptera > Erebidae > Catocala > Catocala fraxini. The sequence goes on along the minus strand of OV884036.1, from coordinate 27,509,815 downwards.
GTGTGACAGTGTGTAAATATTTGAGTGAGTTTAGTGGGTGTGGGCTATATGTGTACCCGAGAGTATTTGTGTGCGTGTGGTATGTGTTAAATATATATATCCCATCATGCATGGGATGTTAAGTGTGCTTTCGGTATTATCGTATGTAAGGGATTGTAACCATTTATGTTCTCGTTTAACTTCATGCCGAGTGAGTTTATAAATGTGGATTATTTTGTTTATTTTATTATACATGCGCGAGCTTTGGACAACAAAGTGACGACTTGCAAATGCGAATTGACAAATTGCTGTTCTGCATACAGCCTTGTCATCTCAGTAGTATATCTGCACTTAAGGATAGCATAGAATGCCTTCGTAGTATCGTGCGATGGATGTATAGTTGCCGAACTGTGAGTACTTTGGCATCAGCGTATAACTGTACCGTAGGGTAGTCACGTGGTTTGAAAAGCATTAATTTAAGAATCGCACATTGTGCACGTTCAGCCCAAAGTATTGCGGTTTTATATGTTCCTCCCCATACGGGAATACAATAACTAATGATAGACTGTCACAGACTAAGATAGAGTCAAGACCTCGGTGTCAGCCGAGTGTCTTAACTCTTTAAATATATAGGTATATGAGATTTCTTAACCTCTTGCGAACTCCTTCTGTATGAGAGTTCCGTTCAAGCTTCTTTCTCCTTCATCACTCCAAGATATTCTATAAACGACTATGTTTATAAAAGCTATGGAAACAGTTTTTTGTACCGTTGTACATGCTTCCCCGTAGTTCAAACTATCGTTACATATAATAATAACAATTTATTTATTTTAGTATAAATTCTTAGTTTTACATTTGCATCTTAACAATACTTCCATTAAAATCAAATCACTGGTTGTGAATGGTGTGACCGAGTAAAATAATCTTACAACTACTTACAACTTTACTATATTAGTGGCATAGTATTGAAGCTTTCAGTAGTGGCATAGTATTGAAGTTTTCAGTTAGCATCAGTTCTTATATAGAATGTTGTAATGATGTAGAAAATTCAAGCTTGTTTTTTTATTTAGTATCAATCGAGATTGAAAATCGAGAAACAAGTTTGTTTTCAGAACGGAATGTCATGTATTTGTATATATATCCTTCTTCTTTTAATAATGTAAAGTTATTGGTTTCCCAAAGCCAACACGTGTATGAATACCTAGTGTTTAAAAATAACAATATATTTGATTCAAACATATGTATATTCGTATACTGCAGTAATAGGTCACAATTATCAGGTCATCATATTCTAACACACGTGTCGAGTGATGCAAGAGCGAGCATCAATTTGAACACCTTTCTATGTTCTGTTTGTAAACAGCTGGTAATTATCATTCCGTGAAGTTTCTTCTACAGAAATAAGTGTATGTAATAAAACCTAATAAGAAGTGTCATCTCAACGAGAAAATAAGGAACGCTGCGCGCCGCGTGCCGCACGTCCTCGCCCGCGCCGCCTGGTGACGTGTTTGAGGCTGTATAATAGGGGGTCGAAGCGCCGCTGTGCATACACAAGCAGAACTTGTTCTTATACTTGATAGAGCGACTTCTGCTAGATCATTTTCATTACCGTACATTATTCAGTTCACAAAATATGAATATGTTATATTTATGTTTGAGATGTTTGAATCAACTAACGAATAAAACATGCTGAATTAGGAACAGGGTCACAGAATTTGCAGCTTAGTATTTATTTCTAATATCATCTATAGCGGGATCTTCTCAGAGTAGGGATACGGTAACCAAATGCAAATTCAGCTCCGCGCAGTAGTTTCTTATAGTGTATTGTGGTTAGATCGATCTTTCATGAGCGATAGCTGTATAATAAGTTTGATTTAATTATTGAATACGATTATAAGAGTAATTTTAAAAGAAGCTGTGTATATTGGAATCGTCTGGATTTATTCTGTTAGACTCGTAATGTTATGAAGTTGGAAACTTTTTTATTTTATTTTATTTATTGTTCTTTGGGAAACAAACAGATGTTATATAACATAAAGACAGTAAGATGAAAATAAAACATAATCCAGAAGAGATTCCACACATTGCTGTTACATTCTGCGACGGTTATTAAATAGTATTATGAGACTATAGAACCAAACAAGATAAGTAACGATTTGGAAAACAATCTATATAATTAAACTCTTCCGTCACTGAGTGACTGACAGACAACGCACAGCCGAGACTACTGAACGCAAGAACCTGAAATTTGGCATGTATGTTCCTTGGAGAGTGTAGGGAGCACTAAGAGAGGATTTTTGGAAATTCCACCCCGAATGGGGTGAAAGGGGTGAAAACTTTTATATGAAAGTTCTACACCGTTGAAGTTAGTGACTTGAAAATTTGGATTTTCACGCGGGCAGAGCCGCGGGCGTTAATCTAGTATAATATATGTATAATATGATATGCATTATTAACTATTGTGAAGGATTATTGGCAAGAGATCTTTTAAATTTAGCTAGAGATGTATGAAATATATCTATGTCACCATTGCTCCCACTGATTTCAATTAATAATAATAATAATAATACGTTTATTAGGCAGTCCATTGTTTACAAAATAAGATATACAATGACAACCGCACTAGGCACAGCCTGTATCGCGGCTGTCAGTGATACAGCGTTTTTCTTAGGACTAATCTTAACAATATAGCCAGCAATTATATAAAAAATAATAGTGTTTGTGTGTGTGTGTGTGTGTGTGTGTGTGTGTGTGTGTGTGTGTGTGTGTGTGTGTGTGTGTGTGTGTGTGTGTGTGTAAATTAGCTTGTTATAAGCACGACAAGATCTTCGGGTAAAAGTGTTCATACCATAATTGGTCTTAGCAACAGGAATATGAAAGACAGACTTCTTTCTTGCACTAAGTCGTGGACATCCAAATCTTATTTTACTCAAAAGATAAGGGGAGTCCACATGGTTGCTTAAAATCTTATAAAGAAACCAGTGAGAATCGGCAATGAATTGCCGTAAATCATAGAATTCGAAAAAATGGTTCAATAATATGGAAAGGTCACGTGATACCACGTGACCTTTTGAAGTCAGAGGTCAAAGGTCATAGTCATTTCGGGGGTATATCGACTATGCTGATTCGAATGGCGTTGACCGCGAGTCTCTAACTCTTACGGTTGTTCAGTTGAAAGTTGTATAACAGACAGACAGACGGACGGACGGACGAATGGACGGACAAAGCTGTTGTATAAGAGTTTTTTCGAACTCTAAAACTAAATCATATTTCACACGTCTAGATTCTAGGGTCTGGAAATTCGCCACAACCAATTCAAGTATGTAATGTAATTAAATTTTTATCACATCGCCAAGTGATGTGTTTCATAAATTTCTTTTGGATCCTTTCTATTTGTTCAATATATATGTTATAATACTAGGGATTCCACACCACAGACACATACTTCAATATTGGCCGGACAATGGCTTTATAAAGAAGTAATAGGGTGGTCAGACGTTTAAAATCCTTTGTTATTCTTAATACAAATCCCAACATACGAAACGCTTTATTGGTGACGGATGCGACATGCTGATCAACAATAAGCTTACTATCTAGTAGAACCCCCAGATCTCTCACCTCGGACACTCTCTTAATGGTTTCTTTGTTAAGCGAGTAATTGTATTATTTATGAGCAGCGATAGCTCAGTGGGGAGACCAACAGACTGCAATGCAGAGGGTCTCGGGTTCGAACCCAAGTCGCGCACCTCTGACTTTCGGAAGTTATATGACTTTTCGAAATTATGTGCGTATTGATTGACAATTATCGCCTGTTCCGTGCCTCGGAGAGCACCTTAAGCCGTCGGTCCCGGCTGCCATGAACATCTATGGCAGTCGTTATTGGGGGAGTGTCGACACAAAAGATCCCACTGGGTCGAAGTGTCGCCGGTCTGCACTGACTGGCCCCCACATAAGATAAGATAAGATAATTGTATGTAAGTATGTTTTCTTTTTTCTAGTAAATGTAATAACATTATATTTATTAACATTAAGCTATAGGTTACTATTCTTACAATATATACACAAATTATCTAAATCATTTTGTAATTATTGACAGTCATTTACATATTTAATTACTTTATAAAAAATGTTATCATCCGCATACAGTAATATTTGATTTATTGAAATTAGTTACTACGTCATTTATATAAACATTAAACAAAAGAGGTCCAAGGTGAGAGCCCTGCAATCGAGCGATGGAAGCACACGGACCCTGTGTGTGTCACTGCTCGTATAAGATGGAATATTACGAAATGTTTAATATGAATATAAAAGTGGTGGTGGTTTGAGTAGTTGCCTTGTGCCTACAGGTGCCTACTACCACTACGCCGAGGGTTGTGGGTTCGAATCCCACACGGAGCAAAAATTGGTATAATCCACCGGGATTGGGTGTTCCTTTGTGTAAAGTTAACTCGACAACAGATTTTTTTATCATCGCAGTACTGCGCACTGTGGTGTACTAGCAGCTTATCTTGGCGCTAGTATCAGTGTAACGTCACTGCACGTGTTAGAATATTAGGAATGCATGGTGTATATAGTAGGCACGGCACAATCTACAACTGTCCCCCTGTCAAATAACGCCAGTACTTACTGCTAGCTACTTAGCTATGTCAGCTTATATCATACGGCTGAGCACCTCAATATAGAGACCAAACATTGATGGGCCCGGCCCAGGCATATTTGTTGTGGGCAAATACGTAGTGTTTGTGTGCGTATCGACCGAATATTTCTTTCAGCCACGACACGATTATGACGTCACGCTAACATACTTACAACGTTTGCTTCGCGAACCCAAATGTATCTAGGTTCCATAGCTTGCTTTAAATGTCATGAATGCCCGTTTCGCCTATATTGCTCTGACGTCCAGCCCGTCGATTGGTATGCTCCCTTAAAATTGAATTATGTTTTATTAATTCCGTCGAGAATGGCCAGATCTCTGCGCTCCACTTCTGCAGCGTTGTCTCGCGGCCGCTGCCTCCAGCTCTACCTCGGCGTTTCCGGCTGTCCGGAACCATTTTATGTCATTATACGGGAATTTAATGGATGGCAAATATTTCTAACAAAATGTAAACGAGTTAAAGTTTTGTAGCGAAACGTGTAGTAACACGGTAAATGGGCCATACTCGAGTATAATAGGTCGTTTCGGGGGCGTCCTGCGCCCCTCGCCCTTGGGTTACCGGCTACAATTTATTTGAAAAACATTTTAATGAACACTCTGTTATGTTGCGGTGCAGTGAGAGTGACCTGACGTCATTATAAATGATAGCTTTTGTAATTTAGGCGGCTATTATATTTTGATCGCGACCATTTGGTTTCGGCCATCGACGTCGAGCCTTGTTTACATAAATGTAAATATATATACATAATCTTAGGTAGAAATACACACTTTAAATAATGTTTTGTGTGTAGTATTTTTTATTTAATGTGTGTCAACTTACAGTTGATGTGTTAAGTAAAACATTATAAACTGGTAGGTATGAGCTTGTGACCATCCATTTTTTCAAAGGCTTTATAAAACAAACCTTATCTTGTTCAAAGCTCTGAACAGTAAACATGACTTCATACATAAACGTTAGTAGTAGTCATTTTGAAACTCATAATTATTCCTTATATGTACACGAATAAACGCATGTTCACGGCTGGCTCGAGGCTACGTTATTGGCTTTTTAAGATTATTTGCGGTAGTAGCACACTGTCGCACACGGGGTTGATTAGACGGTCATAGGATCTGCTTTATTAGGTGGACCCGACAGCGCTTTAGGATTTACAAGTGCGGCGTGATGTTATCGATATTAATTACGCACAACTAAATTTTATTGATGGCCGTGTGATAACGTTTGCATTGCTGAACCGGTGAATGCATTTTCAATAAAAACTTAGAAAGCAGACAATTTTAATTAATTGTATAGGACATAGTACTATTTTAAATGACACGAATGAAGTCGCGGATCACGACTAGTGTTACACATACTACGAAAATCAAGGTTTAAATTTTTGATATAAGCCTACCTAAGCAAATGAACAAAGTTTCCGGTATGTTATATTAGGATGCTTAGAAGTTAAATAATGTTACTTTGTACTTTCAATATATAGGTGCTTTATTGAATTTGGAGACAATCTAGAAAGTATGAATATTTTAATCTCGATTATGATTAAAAGCCGCTCGAGCACCGAGGACAACTCGTAGGTTTGTGGTTCGACCACGTGACAGTTCAATGTTAAATATGATTCCAAGTTTTAATGTTACGGCGCTTCGGTTCAGTTCACCAGAGAAAACATTTTGTTTTAATATTTTATATGACTGATGGTTTTACATAGTAAAATAAAAGTCTCCCGTCTCCCTGTAACTGCTGTGGTGTTACCTGAGGATCGTGACTTGTCCTTCTGCAAATGAGCTTTAACTACTACAGAGCAAGTTAGGCCGCTAGCTCAACTGTCAATATAGGCAATGAAACAAGTATTGTTGGCCTATATGTATATATGGCTTATAAGACTTTGATTTGTTAAATGATCTATGCACTAACCAATAACCACTTCGCCCGTTGTGCAGGGACGTAGAACAGACATTGGCATTTTCAGTTTTGTTGGCACGTGCAAGTATATACCCATCTATTATCGGATCTAACGTCTTACAAACGTTCTATTTCTGCAAACAGTAAAATTAATTCTGAAAAAGTATGAAATGTTCGTTCAGTATCTGCATATTTCTTTTTGATGACATGAAATGAATGACCTTTAACTAACTATTTCAATATCTAATAGGTATTCATCCGTTGAACTGATTGACATTGTGTATATTCAGATATCTGCACAAGTAATCGTCCAATCTACCGGACCTAACTAAATACTAGCCATTTGTGTAATTGGCTGATCGTTGACTCTACAGTAACACAGCGCAGTTCGATCCTGGCCTTTTTATAAGTTTGAAGTCGTCCTTCGGGAATAGTTGGCTCGTTCGGTGAATTTACTGCTATAGCTAGTCGCATGTGAGGAGTACATTACTGTCAACCAACGTATTACGGTAAGCGATCATTTAGTCGTCTGACGTCCAGAGCATTAATTCACCACATCGAATGATAGCCACCGTTATGGACATCCATCCACGACCGATTTACGTGCTTTTAGGTTATGATTAAGTATTTATTCACCGAAGTCACCATACCACTTTTAAATAAAAATACAGGTACTGTAAAAAATATGATTACATATTTCTGGTGGCGATATGACGATTGAAGAAGAGTGGCCGTGAGGTATCTTGTCATAGACGCAATCATTTGCTTAAACCTAGCAACTGACCTTTATGTAACATCAGCAACTTAATATCGCTAACCACTATACTATGACGTCCATAAGTGTTACTTTGTGACCTTAATGAATGCTTTTTAACTGTTTTATAGTAGGTTTCATTCCGTATCGGACAATAATATGACATTTGCACATATAGATTATGAAAACTTAGTAATGTTTCTGAAATATAGTATATATATAGTAGTAGAATAGTTTAAGAAAAATAGTGCTGCGATAAATGTATAAACTAAATTAATAGGCTGCTGTACTTTGTATTATTTAGCTCCTTCTCTAACTTATACATATTAACGGATATTTTACTTTGTGCCAATATATGGTTATTATAAAATAAGTAGGTACATGCATTGTTTCTGCACAACATCTCATTGCGATTTGCGAACTTGAACGTTCGTTTAGCCTGCGATCTTTTTATGACCGACTCGCTGGCACCGCTTGCGCTGATGGCAAAATATGATTTACTTTATTATATATAATATCCGTTCTTTAAATAAACTACAACATTTGTGAATGCAATTTGTGTTCAGTGTTTATATAAGACTGTATACAAAGATTGTAAACCACCTTACTCTAGGAGTATGTTGACGATTACTTTTTCGGTGAAATTAATATTTTCGTTCAGGGACAGAAAGCCGTAAGACAAAAAAGAAAATTGAAAATTAAATCCACAAACGAAGTACGAAGAACTTCACACAGCTTAAACAATGGGCAGATTGCTGGCGGCGAATAAATGGAACGAGCGGGCTCGTGAAATATGAAATGGCTTTTTAAGATAGGATAAAAACGTTTACCTTGTCTAGTGCCAGCAACTCGCGCACAAGAACACACGGTTACAGAAACAGCGGGTCTTACGTACACACTGGGAACAGATGTCTGCGAGGAACAACTGTGACAGTGTTACTGTTATGTGTTCAGTACATGCTTGGTAGTGGCGCTGCGTCAAGAACCAGAATCAGCTTATACCGGCTGCAGCAGCAGTGCAGCTTATTAAGTCTCTTTTGGCTTAAATTTGGCATTGAAATAAAAAAAAAGCAAAATGTGAGTAAAATATACTTTGCTTAATTCTTCGGCGATTTCACCGGGTTGACTATAACCTCTAACTTGCATGACATTTGAAGCCTAGAAGTGGGCATTACATACATATTAGATATTACGCCCATCGGCATTTAATACAAGAGTAAAACTCATGTCAGGTAGAGTTGCAAAGAGCGAGATGATTTGAACTATTGCTTAGTAGTAACAACTTAACCATTGTATCTGAATAATTTCTATAACATTATGACTGTGATGGTGGCAAGTCTTTATATAAAGCACCACGCTACAGACCTTATTTTATTGCCAACACTTGCTCACAACGTATTCCAAAAGCTGGGATTTGAAAAGGGAATTCAGAACGTATTTTTTAGGTGTCTCGCGAATATTTTCTTTTTAATTTTTTAAGATAATATTCTAGGTAAAGGCACGGAGATCTAATTTAGGTCTAGTACGTCGTTATATGAGCGAGGATAACAGCGTGAGGAACACGGCTGCGTCAAAGCTTTGCTCTCTGTCTCAATCTCCGTGTTGTTCACAGTTCTTTGAATATTTTATTTTGTTATACAGTTGAGTGCAGTTTTTTCACCTGGCATTTCTTGCTCTCATTGATAACAGATTTTACAATAAATGTAGTTGAAATCATACATATTAATATAAACTTATGTTTCCATTTGTTGAAGTAAGTAACCTTACCTTCACCGATAGAGCTATAAAACGTGGCTACGAAAACAATTTGGAAAGTAGTCTCCCATGACGATAGGTCGTTCTGTTGACGATCGAGACAACATTCTCTTACATGTTCATCCCAGTTAATTCGACGTCGTATCATATCCATCCGATATAAAGCTAGTGTTGACCTGGCGCGCGGCGCTTATTCCATTGTCTCTAGCGCAAAATTATTCATTTATCTTATTTTAATTGTATTACATCTGTTTATATAAAAAAAAGGAAGTAGGATTATAACAACTAATCTAGAAGTTTAAATAGAGATTCAAAAATTACACATTACTCGATACAATCACACATTTTGGTGTAATAAGCCGTGATCATGAGTGTTGATAATTTTTTTGTCGTTACACTAGTTATAATAAATTGTGAGAGCTCTGATGTCCCATGCACCTCCATATGTATTAGAGTTCAAATATAAATCGTTAAGTTTCGTATATACGACCCGAACAAGTGATTCCTACGAAATACCGTGATAATACTATATTGCCGGTATAACTATTAAGATTCTAAGGTTTAGCAGTTACAATACTTACAATCTCAAACCCGAAATAAAGCCAAGACTATTGTCAGTATAGCACGGCTGCGTTTGGATGGTTCTGAAACGGTGACCCGCGAGGTAGCTTAACTTTTGCTATGAGAATAGACACCATTGTGTCTCTTTTGGAGTATCTCGGGTGGCATTAAAGTTTCAAGTAGCTCGAACGGCTCCAAGTCCGTAAAGGAGTAGGGTAATAAAGTAGGGTAGCCTGTGCATTAAATATGAAGGGTCAAAGGAGGCCACGCCTCGATCATTTAGGATTGAACTGCATGTAGTACGGAGTTCCAATGTTTAGCTAAATATTCACTAGCCAGGTGGAATGTTATTTATTGCCCGCGGCTACGCCCGCGCAAAATCCATGGGTACATATACCGGGATAAATCAGCGTATCGATGTGTTACTACTTCCTCGTATTTCCATATTAATGGGGCCTGGTATTCTATATGTTCGAGTAAAATTGAACACTCAGCTAATGCGCATAAATGCATCGCTAGCAATTATGCTCAATAGCGTTTTAGTTGAAACTTTTAACCAGTTCGCGATCGTTTCTCGTTGAAACACCGCGTGCTCAAACCAGAACCATTAACCATTTATTTTACCAAATTATAGTATTAGTAAAATTTATTATGTTCAATTAGCTTACTTTTAGTATTCGTGACTTTTGTTGATAGTTATTGCAATCTTGTGTTAATTATATTACATAATTACTCGCAACTTACATTTTTTATTTAACTACATTTACTATACCATAAAACTCTAAACAGAAAGTAGTGTCTTAGGACTCTTAGGTCACCATAGCGCCGCGGACACAAATAAACACTACTTTCTTCACTATGTAATAAAATTATTGGGAAGGGAGAAACCCGACACGCACCCTCGGATTGCCCACCCTAACTATTGCAATACAAAAGGGTTGACAATACCGAATTCCACTGGATAGGGACAGCCACGACGTGGGACCCGGGCGTACTCCAACTTGCAGTATTCCACTTCGAGCACAAAACATGCGTCGACACGTGTTTAGCCTCAGCGCGAGGCATCTTCAGGACCGAATGGGTATATTCGTTGTCAAACGGTCCTGCTTCGATTCTATATATTCTATGTTTCATATAATGCTTCTCCAAGCTGGTTAGCACCACTATTCCGCCTTGTTCAGTAACCAAGCAGAATATGATTGCCGGTTTTCTGTTAAATCCTTTTTCTGTGGTTAGTGGTAACTGTGCGCCGCTGGCTCGTCTGCCACCACGGTGATCAAAACATCACTTAATTACCCTTGCTAACTAGCCTTGCTAACAAAATAGTTAAAACAGTATATTCGTTAACTTGTCAATGTCTCTGACACTTGAAGCACACTTACAATGTCAGAAAAGTTCTAAAAACATGTAGATAATTAGTTTTAACGACAGATTACTGGAACCCACTAATGTTGTTAAAGTGAGTCGTGATCGCTCCCTTTACGATAATGTAAGAAGGAGCGCCTACGACGCTAATGTAAATTACAAACATAATTAGTAAGCAATATGCGCAATGTAAGTAATTATTAATGTATTAGCACAAAGTAACAAATACTTTGATGTTCTTCCGGAAGCAATATAAATTAATTATAAATAGATTTCATTGACTTATCAAGATTTTTAGTCATTTTCCTGTTATTGTTTAGAGCGTATATTTTATTCAGAGGGTTATTAGACATGTGTATAATGAATCCTAGTGACCTAGTATGGCGCATAAGCACATTTTCTAAGTTACTAACACTTTACGCACTTGTTCGCATATAACTTACTCGCATCGTAGCACATTTAACTACGTAGAACACCTACGGTCACGTAGCAGATGCTACGTCGGACCGTAGCACAGCTACTAAGCCCTGACATTGAAATGCTCCACCACTAAATTGGAATTCCTTACGTAGTACTTCATCCCGTCGGTAAAAAATCGACGACAAATTAAAGTATATGCAAATAAATAGAGCTCAGCATGTGGATCTCAAAGTTTGATAAAAGCTATTGTTCGTACAAATATTTATGTAACACCCTAGTCGGATAGCGCTTGGGTGAGTCGCTTTACAGCCTAGCTGAAAGTAAACGGATACCGTAGCCTATAGATGCTTGACCATAGCGGTATCAGTCGCTAATACAGCACCCAATAGGAGCTACTGCTACGCGCCTCAGAGCTGACGTATTAATATAGAATTGTGTACAGCGAAAATTGTTCCCGGTTTGGCTATTCGGTAGAGAGTCGAATACGAAATATAAAACAAATTTCGACTATTTACTACTACTACTATACTTGTTTCAAGTTTCGTTGTCTTGGCATAGACTAACAAAGGCATAGGTTTAACACCTACTTTATAGAAAATTCTACAAGTTATTTCTATAGATTACTATTATAGGTAATAAGGTCACTGCATTACAATAACAGATATACAATTTACAATACCAATGTATACGTTATATTATAGTGGCGAGTAAGCAAGTACACTCACGTTTAGCCGTCGGTCCCGGCTGCCATGAACATCTATGGCAGTCGTTATTGGGAGAGTGTCGACACAAAAGGTCCCACTGGGTCGAAGTGTCGCCGGTCTGCACTGACTGGCCTCCCCATAAGATAAGATAGTACACTCGCCAGTTTGAACGCTACTACAAATCACGCCACCCTACGTCATATCAGGTGATTTTACCATCGAGTACAGACGCACTTAAAGGACCACCCATTTAAAGATGGCCTATGCTACTCACCTATAATTGTTCGAGCGTCGCAAAACAAGATGGTCACCTATTCGCCTATTGTTAACGAGTTCCCACTCCTGCGCAAAACTGCCAGGACCGAACCGTTATTATTATTAACTAGTAAAACTGCCAGGAGCGAACCATTATTATTATTAATTGTTAATGAGTATAAATACCGGTGTTGTTTTTGTATTGTACGCATTATATTTCGCTCCGCTTAGCTAACTATATCGCATTGTTGTATCTACATATATAAAGTAATTCAAATATAGCAGTATTTAAGCTTTGCTTGTTTTTGATTTGCTAGCCTCTGCTATCCGCATCACAGTACATCTAAAAGCAGTATTGTAAGTGATTAGATTTAATTATCTAATCCTTCACTGCTGACCCCGACATGATTCAGAGACTGTAAGTGAAGTAACACCATCAATTAAACGTTGGTTGCGGCAGTCGACAAGAAGACTGTAATAACTTAGTAAGTCAATTCCTATAATAGGTTTTGAGACATCAGCAACTATAAAACGCCCTGTAAATGCGCGCAGGAGAGCCAAGTCCAAGGTAAGTGGTAAATAACCATAAGTAGCGATTATTGTTCCATTTGCGGCAAACAACTTGAAAATACTTGGTCTTAACGCGCGGCTCACGGCCTGCGGATCTAGGAAATACACACAGGTCTGAACCCGTATCGATAAGATACCGTAGTTTAGTTTAGTCCTACGATCCGTAATAAATAAGCGGCTTAATGTAGCTTGGCAGTCGTGTTCCACCACTAATGGCTGCCTTAATAGTTGCCCGCATCCTTCTTGTAGCTGCACGGCTGTATGCATTTTGTCACTCGATTGCCAAATCGGTAGTGATACCAGCAGTGCGGATGATCATTGGGACGAGACCGTAATCGGGAACGAAGTTGCGGTCCTCGTCCTCGGCTACGGGATCTCGAGCGATGATTTTGACGAAGCTGCATTACCTCCATGCTTATGTAGTCCAACTTACGGCTTAACTCAGCTACTGTACGTGTTAGCATGTCAATCGCAGAACCTGGGATATCTGCGGCTATAGGCACAGTACCATCACTTGTACTTGCTACTTGATTCGCTACTGGAACGATGTCTACTATTCGGTCTGCTAACTCTGCTACATTTTCAAGACTCATACCCCCTTGTGAAGCGACGATGGTTTACAGATTAGTGGGCAATCGCAAGTCGATTACCAGATAGTACGGAGAAATTCCTCAGTTACGGATGAACCGGCAAAATTTTGCAAATGCCGTAGAAACTGAGACGGTTTCCGGTCTCCAAGCTCCTCATGCATCACTAACTGCTTGATCTTCCTTTCTTGCAAGCTGACAATCGCTTAATTAACTCCGTCTTCAGCTCGTATCTGCTCAGCATTACGTTCACCCTAAATAACTTTATTTATTAAAGTATTTTGTTTCAAAATTGTAGCATGAATACCTAAAATTAAAATTGCACTCTAACATAATAGGCAAATGATCAGACCAATATGAGTCAAAGCATATTGAAACATTGCGAACAGTCGGCCGCGCGGCCTCTGTTAAAACACAATGATCGAGCCAACGCAGGCACCCGTGTGCGTCGCTTACATATGCATAACTGTCCGACGGCAGAGTTAATATCAGCGCAAGACCACGACTGTTTTGCACAAAATGAAAACATCTCATCTGCAAACATTTCACCAGGATGCGCGTTATAGTCACCAATCATGAAAACTGACTCCACATTATTATTTTCAATTAAAGCATTCATCTCGCTTAAATACTGTAAATTCCACTAAATGCTGACTGCAATCAGTAGGCATATACACCGAAAACACTTACAACGAACGATCACCGATCACCACTTTAATAGCTGCAAGACGTACACTGCTACAGTCTATTACTGACATAGTGGGCAAGGCACTCCTGCGCCACAAGAGCGCGACACCCCCATGTGGTCGTCCCCGCATTACACTGGCTGAAGTATCCACTGCGGAAGTGCCCGTGAACGCAAAGTTGTCGTCTATAGTGCCCAAAAATGGTAGGTCGTGGGGTAATAAACTGTCTCCTGTAGCGCTATAATATCAGCCTTTTGACAATGTCTTCGTATACAGTCGACTGACCTAATAACATTTTTACAATTGAATGTCGCAATAGTTGTAGTAGTCATTCTGAGTTCGTAATAATATTCTCACTCGGCCGTAAGCCACTCGTATTTCCATATTTATTCTTGTAGGCAAGTTAATAAACCGCCTATATAATATTCCGACAGGCCAAAAGTCGTCTTTCATAAATAATTCCACCTTATCTTTAGGAACAAATATTTTATAGGAATTATATTGTTTCTCCATCTTCATACTCATCTTTTCTACACTTATGCTTAAGTTTGACTTACTCGTAATATAATTTGTGATGTCATTTACTGATACATCCTTCGCCACATTATAAATATAAATGGGTACCAATATTTCAGCAGCTTTAAAATTCACGCACGTATCTACCACGGCCTTACCTCTATTTACTGCAAAACGATTCCTGTGTCTGCGCCTCTGTACCTTGGGCCACTCATCAGTCCGTGTCTCCCTCTTCCATTCGCCTTCTTTCACTATACCAGCCATAGTCTTGACGTGTTCACCCGCCGAGCGAGCGATCAGCTGGGTTGGGTGACTCACCGCGTCGGTCGAGGCACAAGTGAGCGCGGCATTACCGTTGCTTCGCGCAGGGGAATTCATATACTTATCGAGATCATAATACGGTTTATTTTCACAAATCACTCCACGTTTTGAGGCAAGTGACGGTTGCCTGTTTGTGGATATTGAATTTGAAATACCGTCGGATGGAAGATGATCTTGCATTATTTCGCGGTATACGGTTTCCGTGGATGATATATTATTTTGAATATCGCTCACGCTAACTTCAAATAATGGATGTCCCATAGACTCAGCAACAGTCTCACAATTATTCTCCTGTAAACAAGTCCCGCGTCGAGTGTTTACGTTGCACGTTGTATCGATTACAGAAGTACGCTTCACCGTTTCTATCTTACAATTCAGCACTTCCAGTTGTCCAGTTGTTGCATACCGCTCTTTTATAAGGCTAACATCTCTCTGTATAATCCTTAGGTCCTTTAATATCTTCGTTACATCAACATGGTCAAACAGAATAGCGGGTAGTTTTTGTAGATTGCGTGTGACAAAAATTGGTATTTCTTCAGGATTGGTTTCCTTTAGGACACAGATAATATCGTCAATGTTTCGAAGCATTCAGTTTACCATTCTATGAGTTCGGTGGGACAGGCAAACTCAAATGTTATGCATCAAGATATCGATAGTATAATTAGTATTTCGAGCCACACGGGTGCTATTACTTATCGCGCCATATCTCATACTCGTATCTCACAGGACGCCCACTGATACACTTAAATTTAGGAATTGTTCACAATTATACTTATTGCTGAAGTACGAGGTTTACCAATTCTCTTTTGATATTTAGTATAAAGCATATCATAATGAAAGCAAGTTAGAATGAATGAAAGAAATATTGCGGCTATATGTTGTTCCAACAATAAAAGGCTCCCTGTCACTGCCACTATTAAGACGAATCTAACGGCACCTCATGTATTAAAATCGACCCAACCGTTTGGGCTACACGAGAGGCAAAGAAACACATAAACACATATAACTACACCCAACTAACACTTACATCCTTTTAACGTACAAGGGGTGATATATTTTTCTAATTGTCTTCTTACATGGATGTCGTAAGTACAATGTAAACATATTTTGCAACGGACCTGATCTTTCAAGAAACTTAAATTTGAAAGATTACAACATAACTTTATATTGTTTAGGATTTTTTAAGTGTTACTTAGCGAAGAAATCGTACCATTGTAAATTGCGAGTACTGAGACAGTCTCTAGCTAGAGCGAGACTATGGCGCGTCCCTAAGCAAGTATGAATTAATGCGGTGTAGTTATCTAATCAGATTGCTTCCGTATTCGGCTGGTAATGACTGCGATGGGTATTGGAGATTGTGTATTTAACTAGATAATGTCAGCTATAATGTGTATATTTAATATAACTAATTTAACTACTGATGTCTTGTTCATTTTATTTAAATATGACAGGAAATAAAAAGTAAAAGTTAATAACATGCACTAAACACACATCGACAGAATCTAGGGATACCTTAATCCTGAATTATTTACGACTTTATAGCTTAAAATCTTTTTAGTTGTCATTAAAAGTTTATCTAAAGATTGAAACCTCTCTACATCTCACTTTCATTTTACTTTCAAAATTTAAAAATGTGAATTAAAAAAGCAAAAGGAAAACAAAATACGGTAATAATATAATTAATTTGATAATAATCAAAATACTAGTAATAAGTAGTAATTCGTTACGACAAGGAAAATTTAAATTATTTTATTGATATTAATTAATGAAATGATTTGTTTGCCGATGACAGTACTGTTTTATTTCACAAATACTGTAATAATGATTTAATTAATAACATCAATTTGACATTGGATAATACGATTAATTGGCTTATTAATAACAATCTTAAAATAAATATTACAAAAACCAAAGCTATAAATTTCAAACAAAGACAAACGCTACATGACATTAAACTCAAACTGACTTATAAATGTGATAATATAGAAGAGGTGGAATCGACAAAATTTTTAGGTTTATACATAGATAACAAAATGACATGGAAACAACACATAGAGTTTTTAAGTAATAAGTTAAACAGTTACTCTTTTGCCTTGCGTAATCTCAGAAAAGTCGTTGATATCTCAACAGTATTGACAGCATACCATGGATATGTATCGTCCATCCTTCGATATGGTGTGATGTTTTGGGGTAACTCAACTGATGTAGACTCTACATTCAGAGCGCAAAAACGATGCGTGAGAGCTATTTGTTGTTTAGAGCAAGTTGATTCCTGCTTACCTCATTTTAGAACTTTAAAAATTTTAACCCTACCTTGCATATACATATTTGAGACTGTTTTATTTAATTAAATGAATCTTCATTTATTTGAACAACGTAAAAGAATACGGAATGCCGATAAATTATGTATAAGACCTTCAAAAACTGCTCTTTTACATAAGAGTGTGTTATGCATGGGGCCTAAATTATACAATAAGATACCATTAGCTTTAAGAAATGAAAATAATATTAATTTATTTAAAAATAAGTTAAAACATCTACTTGTAACAAAAACGTATTACTCACTGTTAGAATTTTTGAACGATACTAACTGCTAACATTTAATTTTATTTAATTTAGTTTTGACATAATTTTATTACTTATTGACAATTAAGATTGATGGAAAAGTTTTTAATTTTTATATTTTTTGCAACTATGTATATTAATTTATTATTGATTTATATTGAATTTGAATTTTAATAAAGCAAATTTTTGCATGCTGAACGGCTGAATATGGCGATGCTATTAATATTGTAAAACCTATTGTGAAACCCATATTATGCAAATAAATTGAATTGAATTGAATTGAATTGAATTGAATTGAATTGAAAAGGGATTAGATTGTTATTTTTTTTTTAACGTACCGGATGAACTTTACGAGTCAGGTCACGTCATCATTTGAATCGAGATGAAATGTTGCGAGCCGTGGACGTGTTAGAAAATGGTGCTATTCAACGCATCATTGCTGAGCCCCTACACACCAGCCAAAACGTGATATCAAGGTTGTGGTTACGTTATCGCAGTACTGGGGATGTGGCTGAACGGCACACGGGTAGATATCGTGTTACTACGCAGAGACAGGATCGATTTCTCCAAATGACCGCCAGAAGGCAACCCAATATCACAGCGATGCAAATAGTACAAAGGCTTCGCTTACCAGCAGTTGGTGGTCCCAGGACCAAACCGGCGGAGGAGGTTGAAAGAAAGAAAAATAATTGCATTTGTTCCATGCTCGTAAGGTAACAGGAAACACAACCAATAAGTATAAGAACAAATAAGGTCCTACGTCAGCAATGTTGCAGTATATCCACAACGCTGGTATTCTCGCAGAGCCTGCATGATTGCGGTGCATGTAGGCAGAAACATACATATATAACTCAACTAAAAATAACAATAACAAAAAACAATACAACAATTTAAATAAATTAGGCAGGAGGTGGTCATGGTTGGCACAAGTACTTTTATACTAAATAATAATATTGGTATTTATATAATACTTATATGTGTACATATTTATAAAATTAAAAGTATATTGAAAATAATAAAAAAAAAAATATACAAGAAAATAATAATAAAGACGTTATATTTTAATGTTTGATATTAATGTTGTGTTATACATATTTCCTGAACGACCCCCGGCTCATGTCAACAAACATGACACTGATTGTCATTAATGTTATCTAATAATTCTAATATCAATTGCAAAATAAGCATCCATCGGCGTCTACGGCAAAGAGGCTAGGATGATATTTTATAATAGGTAATATATTATATAGGTACTTATAATGTACCAACATACATTTTCACATAATAGACTACTATGTAGTCCAATCTACGTATAATTACAGATTGTGTATGGACATGTATATTTAGGTTATGACAACAGTAAAGCACTACAAATTTACAATTTTAATGACGCGGTATCATGAAGGTAAGTGGCTATGCTGCTTCTAACATGTTAAAGTTCTTTGGAAACTGAACAAAATATGTTTGAGTTTTCACTTAGTAGCAGCATACATGGAACTACCTCTGAGAGCAGCTGTAGTTCTATGCCTCGAAGTAACCATAAGCTGTGATGGGGCTCGTGTGTTATATAGGTTAACATCTTGAGATCAATTCAGCTTATTATAGAGATATTCAGGTTTTTTGTGTAGTATAATGCCAAATAGTAAGGTAGCTAAGTGAAGGCGCCTACGAGCCGCCAATTTCATAAGATTACCATTGTTAAAAAATGGTATGACATGGCTACGAGGTGGAATATTGTAGCAAAACTTAGCACAAGTATTCTGAACCTGCTGAATCAAATTTTGAGTTATTTTTAAAATACAACTACCATAAATAATATCAGCATAATTTAGCTTGGATAATATAAGGGATCCACATAGCAATATCCTCATATCGACACTGAGCTAATGGCGTATTCTATGCAGTAGCTTGAGACGGTAAAAACAATTTTTTACAGCATCAAGAGCTAAACCCAAGATTCGAGCTTCAGAAACGTGGGAGAACTGTCAACCAGTTGCATGAAGTTGGTCTTCATGCTCGAAGACCGCTACGTGTTCCAGCATTGCGACGTGGCAATCGCGGTTGGCGGCTTTCGTGGGCTCGAGAGCATTTACATAGTTTTGTAAGTTTTATATAGTTTTATAAGAAGAAATTAAGTTTTTTATCAAACTAAGTTTCTACGGCGACTATTAAAATTAACATTTTTATTTAAAACAAAAAAAACACGATTTATTTTTTATTCCAGACCTTGAAATAACCTTTTATTCATTCTTCCATTTACTGTATCAGAAAATTCTTCATAGATTTTAGATATTTGATGAAATATAAAATATCATTTAAAAGATAAAAATATCCTATTTTTATCTTTTAAAGAGTCAAGAGCGTGTCAAACTTTGTGTGTAATAAAATAGATCATATTTAATAGTTAATAATGTTACTGAAATAATTGACCATATCGATCAAATCTCAGTCTCGACAACAATAAATTGCACACCCGAAGATTGTAATATATATGTCGAGAATACGTCAATGCATTTAAAAATAATAACTCACAATATCCGGTCTTCAAACGCTAATTTTGATTCATTCTTAACCCTCCTTCGTGGAATGAATTTAGATTGTCAGGTTTTTGTTCTAACCAAATGCTGGTTAAAGCGAAACGATGTGGTGCCACCCCCTAGAACAATATACCAGCTATCAAACTAAGAATGACGTAAACCAGAATGACGGAGTTGTTCTCTACCTAAGCCAGTTGCTAAATTGCACGATTGATGAACCGGTATTAATGGACGTCAGTTGCCTTGTCTTAAAGATCGACAAGGAAAAAGCCCTTGTATATATCTATCGGTCATCATCTTTTCAAAACGCTAGTAATTTTCTAAAATCCCTAGACTCACTTTTAACGTCTCTATCCACGTTCAAAAAATTTATTATTATGGGAGACATAAATCTTGACATTGCAAGCAAACCATATTCCAACTACGCCTCTGATTACCTCGAACTTTTGGCATTTCATGGCATGTCACCCACAACACACAACACCGACTCGAGACCGCGCTTGTTTGGATCATGTAATACTTAAAGTTGACATGATGGCCCGTACACTAGTTATAAATTCCTCTGTTACCGATCATAATTCAGTACTACTTTTTTTAAAACATAAGCTACTGTGTAAGACGATCAAACATCATCTCAAAAATAAATTATAATGCCATAGATTACAAGATAAATAGTATTGACTTCCAACACATTTACGAAAGCACGGATGCAAGCGATGCAACGAGTTACCTAATTGATACTTTTATCAGTATGATAAGAGATCACGACGACAAACGATTACTTAAACCCTAGATGACAACTGGTAGGCGCCGATGTATGCGCAATCGCGATTCTATGGATCTTAAACTTAAACAATGCTGTGATAACTTTATATGAAAGATATCGAAACTTTTGTACCAAAATTCTAAGAAAGTTAAAAAGAGACTTTGAGCGGACTGAACTGAGAGAAGCAGCAAAAGACAATAAAAAGATTTGGCAGATAATAAAAAAGACAACTAATACAGAAAGAGCAAAAACGTCAAGATCAGATTTACTTACAACGCATACCATTCCCGAAACAGTTGTAGAATTACAAAAAAACGTATACGAATTTTTTGCCAGTGTTGGTAGCAGCCTTGCGGATAACTTTCAACTCAATCGCAACGATCAAGGTACCAAATCCGATTTGCCACCTGATTTTTCGGCGTTACAATCACTTGTAATGTTAGAAATTGACGAGTCGAAGGTTGAGACTGCTCTGATGTCACTTAAATCTAACTCTGCCCCAGGCTGGGACCATATTCCAACAAATTTTCTAAAGCGATACAAACAGGTACTCGTTCCTCCACTAACGTACATCTTCAATCTTTGTCTAACATGAGGCACGTTTCCAGAGTATCTTAAAAAAGGAGTCATTCACCCAATATATAAAAATGGCGCCAAAAATTCATTTAACAACTATAGACCGATTACGCTTCTCCCGTCGATCTCAAAGATTTTAGAGCGTATTATAAACTCAAGACTAATAAAATACTTAGAAGACAAGGAATTGCTCTCGCCAAATCAATTTGGCTTGAGACGGAACAAATCAACGAACAATTCCGTCTTAGAATTAACCAGACATATCACAAATACATTAACTAATAAGAAAAAGGTTCTTTTAGTCTTTTTAGACTTAAAAAAAGCCTTTGACACTGTACATATGCCGAAACTAATTTTGAAACTTGAACATCTAGGCATTCGAGCTACCTCACTCCAAATCTTTAAAAACAACTTGGAAAACAGGACGCAAATAGTAAAGATTGACAATCACCTTAGTGGTGAACTTCCTGTTACTTTTGGGGTTTCACAGGGAAACGTAATTGGTCCGTTTCTTTTTTTGGTCTATGTTAACCAGCTCTGCAACTTAAAACTCAAAAACGGTATGGTCACTTCATTTGCTGATGACATGGTTCTTACCTTTTCGGGTGATACCTGGAAAGAAGCTTTTAATTCTGCACAGATCGGCATGAATCGAATTTTGGACTGGCTATACAATCATTTACTTACTCTTAACACGGATAAAAAAAAATTCTAACATTTTCACTGAGCCACTCTACACAACCGCCAGATTCATATAGCATAGTCGCGCATTCCTGTCCGTCGCCTCACACTAGAACCTGCTGTTGTCCGCACATTGAAAGATAAAAGACTATGAAATATCTTGGAGTCATCCTTGATCATAAATTAAACTTTGCCCCACACATAGTTTCACTGACCTCTAAAATAAGGAAATAAATTTTTGTATTTAAGAGCCTTCGACACATTGCAGAGGCACAAACAACACTGTACTCCTACAACATTCAGATACCTTTCCATTTCCACATACACATATACAGACGCCTTTACATACACCCTCAAACTCATACTTGCACACGCACTACCCTCACACACACACACATCCACACACACACACACCCACAAACACACGCACACCCACACACACACACACACACACACACACACACACACACACACACACACACACACACACACACACACACACTCACACACTCACACACACACACACACACACACTCACACACTCACACACACACATACACACTCACATCACGAATACTGATATACTTCCTCATCTCACAAATTAAAGTAATATCACAACATAATTATTGAAACACAAACTACACTAACAACTTCATGTTTAGAGGTAGGAGAGGCTGGTCATCTGTCATACAGGTTTCCCGCCTAGTACGGATACCAGTTTCTCACACAGATCTCACCTTTTAAATGTTATTTAAATGTTATGAATACCAACCAACGTAGTTACACTTACTCGATTATGTAAAACCTAGTTTAAGACCTGATTTTGTAATCATTCTGTGTGAGAGAGAAATAAATAAATAATTATTATATTATATTATATTATTATATTATATTATATTACCTCTTATCAGCTGTTTTTAAGACGACGCATGGACAGAGCCTGTTGAGACAGAACAACTGATATTGTCAAATGTTATTTAAATGCACAGGTTTTGGTTGGTCTTTTACTGCATGCATAATATTATATACATACTTACGCATGCACGCACGTACGTACGCACGCACGCACGCATGCACACACACACACACACACACACACGCGCGCGCTAACATTTACGTATTAGAAAAGGAACTTTTTATTGTATTATTTTTGATTGTTTCTGTATGTTTTTTTTATTTTCTATCTTATTTTAACTGCTTAAATTTGTTCACATTTAGCGAATACAAATAATGTAATTATGTGTTAACCATGTGTAATTGAATACGTAGAAGCTAAATCAAATGGGGTTAGGACTAGAATCCTTATTACAAGTTGTCTTTGACAACTGATTGACAACAATTGACTGACAAGATGTTCATGTAGTTGCTGGAAAAGTGGTTAATACTCATATTTAAAAAAACTTACGAAAGTGGATTTAATTTTAGTCTGTGCTTGAAAATGAATTGACAACCAATTTTTTCCAAATCCACAACTTCCTTCATGGGTAACATGTTTATATCGAACGTAACAAACGTGATGTAATGGAACAAATTTACGAAATAAACATTGTACCAGCGACGTAGAATTCTCGAATGTTTTGTAGAATCCGTCGTGCGTGGATTTGGTACCCTCAGCAGTGCGTCACCGCGTCGCCACGTTATTGAGATATATGTATGTACCTAGTGCAAATGGAAATGTGTACTGCGTTTATTTTGGCAGAACTTAAAGAACCCCGCATATTCGTATACATACATGTGACTCAATTTAATTTAGTTTTTCATTTTTATTGTTTTATTTTGTTGAGAATAAGGTTCTTACGTTTAAGCATAACATAAATATAACGTATAGTTACCGAGGCAAATCTATGAACATAGTGCAGACTAAGTATGCCCGCGACATTGTTCTCGTGATATTTAAAATATCTTATAATAATATGATATGATCCTAAACAGTTTCGGACAAAGCCACCGTGACTATATTACATTTACAATTTTTATTAATATCGTTCAAGTGTAACATAAAACTCACCAACAACATATGCAAGTAACTGGATATACCTGCGAGAAATATACCAAATAGTAAATACTGTTATTTTTTATAATAACACCTGGCTCGTTTAAATTCAATGTATAAACCATAATCTCGTACTTATTACAAATACTTCAATTTGCGAGCGTGTTGTTTGTAATGTGTTGCAGTAATGAATCGTTATATATTAATACCTGAAGCAAAAACTTTGTAACCTTTTTACGAAAATTGCGCCGATGGAGGAGTATGAAATTTGGCGCAGTTAAAGTTTATATGGAGAAGAGAGGCGAAATTTGTATAAAATATGCATTAGAAATACATTAAATTAATGAAAAAACACTACACGCACACAACCATGCATTTGACACACGCAGACGAATCGCGTTCGTAGTATTTCGGCATTGTTCGGCTGATGTAGTACTATTCTTCGTAACTATGGTTACATATCAATGTAATAATTTGTTTAACGAAATCTAAATGAATTGTGATTATAAGGGTATACTTTGAGACAATAAAACCTTAACAACTATCAAACTTAAAATTTAAATCATTTATGGTCCAAATTCGACCACTAGGCGACCTCTAGTACAACATTATTAAGCATCTATTATAATTGCACGCTGATTACGAACATAGTAAACGTCACAGCTAAATGATATACGAACACGTAGGGACTACCTGTTATAGTTTTTGTATCAGGGTGGTTAACAAACAGTTTTATGATATAATAATAATAATATTCTACCACATACACACAACACCATCTAGCCCAACCTAAGCAGAGCTTGTACTATGGGTTCTAGACAATGGATAAACATACATATATACATTTTTTTTTTGTAAATACATACATATTATACATAGAAACACCCAGACCAAGACAAACATCCATGTTCATGCACACAAATGTTTGACTTGTGCGGGAATCGAACCCGCGACCTTAGGCGTGGCAGTCGGTTACACTAACCACTACGCTGTAGAGGCCGACAATTATGATAATAATATCTTTTGTAGTAATCTAGTGATATTTATTTTTTTCTTTTTTTTATACAACTAACGTGGCAAAAAATCATACGGCCCAACTGATGGTAAATGGTCACCGTAGCCTATAGACGCCTGCAACACCAGACGCATCACTAGCGCGCCGACCCTTTAGGAAAGGAAGTGGGAAGGAGAAAGAGCGGGAAGGGGGTAAGGGAGTGATTGGGCCTCCGGTACTCTCATTCACCGAACGAAACACAACAGTAGGAATACTACTATTTCACAACAATATTTAGTGAGAGGGTAGTCCTGCGCCGGTCGAGCCGGCCCATTCATGCTGAAATCAGCGAGGCTCTACTACTCTATATTTTAAATGAGTCTCCCCGTGCCTATGGCTGCTGGAAAAGAATCGATATGTTCAAGAAGTGTAAAATAGCAGCTTTAAAAATTATACTACTTTTGGTCGGTACAATACAATTGTTCGTGACTAGTTTCGTAGGCAGCCTGCGAGCGAAGCAATCGTATCATATCCTACCGATCCGCAACCGACGGAAAATATTGGTAAAAGGCAGCAATTGGCCGAATCACTGGATATTTTATCGGCAATACTCGCCTGATGCCTTTTGCCACAGATAAAAGTTCGGATTCGCTAGTAAAAAGAATTTCATGCGAAGTGACCCATATGATATACCATCATTTTTCACGACATAAACTTTATGAAGCGAGTAGTCTTATCTTAGCTCGTTTGAGCTAGGACGAATAAGAATGTTTTAAATTGAGAAGAAAAAGATACAATGTTTTATTGTACGTTCTGTTGCGAAGGGAAACTCGTGTATTTATGAAGACTTATTCATGGAGATTCATTTGGGTGAAGGCTAGTTTAACGTTTAACTACGTTTACTGGTAGGTAATTTTTCGTGCACGTAATTTGTGAAGATAATAAAAAATGTTAGTGTTTCCTTTGCGGTTTGTAGACAATCTACCTAGTTCAGCTAAAGTAACGGATTACTTATTGCCAGCCTATCAGTGAAGGGCACGTTTTTCGTGCTATGTGACTTTGATGAACCAGAACGTCGAGCTCATGACTAAGAATTTCGTTGGGCTTGAAACTAGTTCGACAAATCTGTACACACAGCCATGCTTATCGTAGCATTTATAATGTTATGATAACTACCTACGAAACCTATAACAATAATGTCATTAATCTCGATAACGACAGACACTGCAATGTTATTTCTATGCACAAATATGTAGCGTTTAAAGGTTAATGAATTCATGTGAGTATCGACATATCTTGTTCAAAAGACAGTAATATTTGTTAAGTGGTGCGCAGGCATAGATGACCTATGGCTATAACAGGCGGACAAAAATGATTGCTTGTACTCGTGAGTCGTGATAGGCCGCCGCTGTCCGCTCGAATCAAATTCGATATGACCGGTGTTTTACCCGGTGATCATTTCATCCTACGTGTGCATTATAAATTGCACAAACACTATCGTGGCGGCAAAATAGTCCGGCGGCCTGTCTGCTCCACTGCAAATACTATGAAACCTAGAGTATGGCGCGCGTATCAGATACCCAAACGTGTAGGTAGGGCTTTAGTGTACACGAGTATATACATTTTGATAGATATATTACGGCCACATTTCTTCAGCCGTTTTAACTTCCACGTAGCACGAAGATGGCTTAGTAAAGTCATTCTCATATGTAACCAGTCTCCATTCTACTACTAATATTTAAAAACAATATAAGATTTTGTTCGATTTGGGATTCGAAACTGTCAGTGATACTTCACCATCTCCATTTCATGGATAGGCATAAACTTACGCCAAGGGAACAACGAAATAGGTACTACTTTTCTATGTGTAGATTTAAAAACTTGTATTGCATTATATGAACTCAGTGGAGCGCATTGTGTCACATAAACGAACACCGAGTTTTGGATGTACGATACTTACAAGCAGTCCACTCGTCGCTATTGTTCTTGGATCACATTTTCATTGGTAGTGACAGCTGTGCATTTAATAATCAGTGCTTTTACAGTATTTGTTATTTTGGTTGAATAGTCATTATATTTGTATCTTATGACAAACATTTGTACTCGCAGTGGGCGCCATTTACATGTAGTTTTGGATATATGATACTTACAAGCAGTCCACTCGCCGCTATTGCTCTTGGATCACATTTTCATTGATAGTGACAGCTGTGCATTTAATAATCAGTGCTTTTACAGTATTTGTTATTTTGGTTGAATAGTCATTATATTTGTATCTTATGACAAACATTTGTACTCGCAGTGGGCGCCATTTACATGTATAGTTGTCTGTCGGTTTCGATCTCCGGTTTCAAACATATGGGAAATTGACACTGATTTACGTTTGTTACCAAAATATAGTGTCAATAAATTTAGCATTCCAATATTTGTCTTTAGTTATACAACACAAGAGTTGTAAGAAAATATAAAGGCATCGTCCTTTTAGGGATGTAGAGTGTGCCAACCGGACTCCATTACTAGTAATAGCCTAGGTAGCATTACGCTTTTTATCTGTTTGTATAATTCGAAGGGTTCTGTCATATAAAACGAAATACGTTGAGACTGATTTAAAATGAATGTTTTATTTATGTTGAACTATTGAGATACATGTACCTAGCACATAAGTTATTTCAATTTATGTCAAGAAATTTATAGTTGGCACCATATATGTTATTAAGGTGGATCTTAACATTAATTATTTATTTATAATAGTCGATTTTAATCGTCATCTTTAAGTATAGGATGTGCCTAATTTGTTCTGGTTGTACGTTGGATGACATTTCTTAACTTCAGGTAAGTAAAAAAATTTCGGGTCGCGATGGGGCATCATTTGTCGAAGACTACTAGATACCGCTGCTGCACTTGATTGAGCTATAGTTATTTATTTAAGTGCTATGCTGTAATGCTCATTGGCAAAATATCAAATCTAAAAAGTCATAATATGATCATATGTAATATGTTTCAGTTCAAAGTACGGAACCGAGTCTCCCGAACCGGAAGTGAGTTGCGCGAGTCTGACCCACACTTAACAGGCTTTATTCAATTAAGTTATTTTTTTTTATTTTACGGCTACGTCTTTCCTTCACCCTCCTTTTCTATAAGTATATTTTTTCTTAGTTTAATTGTACTCTGTAGACTGAAATAATGATTGAACTGAATACTTTTGCTAAAAAAGAAGTAGGTATAATCGTCGGCAGCGGTCATTGTGAACAGAATAGATTGTCTAGAAATTGGACGAATAAGCTTGGTTACCAAAAAGTCGTTAAAGTTTTTCTAAAAACTGATTACAAGCATGAAAAATACCCGCAATTTTTATTGCTCAATCTCTCAAAAAGCAATCAGTTCAAAGCATTTCCTTTTGCTACTGCTAACCCGTCAACACGTTTCACCGCGGCGGCGGCGGGCGGTGGCGACAGTAGCAATATTATAACCCTCTCCACTTACATAGTACCGGAAACTTTTACACGAGATCTTCCTTTACTGATTGAACTCTAGTATTTCTGGACTATCGTAGGATTATACGCCAAGGAATGTGCACGCGGGGGGGGTCAGAAAACTTGTTATGGACTAGGACTTCGATAGGTGAATACTTATCAAATAACACCGTTAAGTCGTCGCGTCTTATGAGTGTTTTCGATTATAGACACTACAACAAAGGCACTCGCTGTCAAGCTGATATACTTATACATTGAGGTTACTTTGAAAACATTACCAGCCTTACTTATATAAACCTGAAATATTCGGCAGGAAGTTATCTATTATATAGCGACTGATTAGAAAAAATCCTACTTATAAACGTAAGTTAGCGCTAACGTTTAACATTAAGAGCTAGTTAATCAATCGGTAAGTACTTTTGTATTGTGGAGTGGCAAACTTTGGGCTAAAGATAGAACCGAGAAGATTTTATAAAAAATTCAGCGAGCAGAACTTGATGAATAAACAATTTGATTTTTATTGGAGTAAAGGTCGCGTCGAGTCGTTATTGTAGCATTGTATATAACACGACCCAAAGGGCAAGGCCAGCAGCATGGTATTGTTAACTGACAGGAATAAAAGCACAAATCCAATAAACATAAAATAAATGAGATTTCCATAATGTTATGGAAGATGCATATTGTCCTGCCTGTCTGTGTAAATCTTATCTATCATAGTAATCACAGTCAATATTCTTTGATTGTCTTGTTATATACTGAGCGCAACGCGGTTCTTATACCAAAAAATAATTTGTGTTGCATATGTATATTATACAGTACTCCCTTTCTTCTCCTAAAATTGTTTGTCCGAAAATCATTATCCATAACATGTTTGCTATAAACTTTAGAAACCATAATGTTCAAAAGTTCGAAATTTTGTTTAACATAATTATTTTTACTTCTAAAAATATTCTGTTATAATATTGGGTACTATAATAATTTAATCTCCTAATTTTGCATGAAATAAAGTCATATCTCTTAAGTAGATTATATAATGTGTATTATTCCGAATGTTCATTTATAGTAAAATTGTTAGACACATTTGCTAAAAATTAATGTGAATCCGACTCCACGTAGTCTTGTCTGCCCTACCCCTAAAGTGTAATTTAGAATCGCTTAGGCGCGTACGGGCGAGGCAGCCCACGGGCTGAGGATCAGGAGGCTGCAAGCAAGCCGCCGCGGCTGAAGGCAAAGCGGCAAGCCGAAGCTGCGGTGGTGGGCGAAAGCCGTTTGCGACGACTAGCACCCGTGGGACCGCCGGATACCCGCAGCGCCGCAGCCGTGACAAAAGCCAAGCTTAGTAATACAAATTAGTTTTAAAGTCATTATTAGGATAAATAAACATTAAATAATTTGAATTTAGGACTTACAACTTTTATTGAAAACGGTTTTAAGTCTTTTGTATATTATTGACTGTAATATTTATGACAAATAAATTTAGGCCATATTGTGTTTAGGGATTTTAATTTTATGACATGTGATATTATGTGACATTAAGTTCGGGCGGGCAAGTTATCATTCGGACAAATGATTATTAGGACAAAATAAAATTATGGCACTTTAGATTATGGATAAAAAAGTTAGGTAACACAATAGAGAACCATATTATACACATCATAAACTAGGCTGTAAATAATTAGGTGAAATACAAGTTAATTATATACATGAGCCGTTTTATAGCGTATCTTCCAATAGGAGGTTTCATATTGAAAAAAAAGAGTATTTTAAGCGAAATCATCAGATGTTTATTTAATTGTAAAGCGGAGGGTATGCCATTATGCCCACTTTCCACTGCAAGCGGAACGGACTCCGTACGGAATCCGTTTAACTTGCAATGGCAAACTGCATAGAAGTGCTTCCACTGAATAAGAGTGGGCTAAGCAGACTAAAGGAGTTCAAAGACTTATAAAAGTTTTCGAGGAATCGGACACGGATTCCGCGCGGACTCCGCTCGACTTGCAACACTGATTTTCATACAAGCACGTCCACCGCGAGCGAGTCAGCGGAGTGGATTGAGCGAGTTAAAATTGGTCCGCTGTGTCATGGCGTCGCGAGCTTGTTTGAATGGACTCCGCTCGTACCCCTCCTCTCTCCTACCGCTTTCTTGTCATGCATCATCGGTTAGTTATGCCGTAAACTTGTACAAATATGGAGTTATTTATTGAAGCCATCTCAGCTCATCCAAAATCTGCGTTTGTTACGCTTATTTTTTCTTTTTATAGTAAACAAGCAATGTTAAGTTAAAGTAAATAAGCAAACATTTCGTTATTGTATCATTAAAATCATCATCACTTGAATCGTCCGACATCAACGCACACTTTGAATATAGAACTGACTCACTTCTGCCACGGTTCGTGTGATATTGGCTGCCAGATTATTCCGCTTCGGAAGCTCGCAAACTCGCTAGCTCCGTAAAGTCCGTTCGCAGTGGAAGGCAAATGCTGAAACCCGTTTTTAGTGGAAGCGCACAAGTAGATTTTTCCGGTCCGCTCAGTCCGTTACCTCCATTTTCGCTTATTACCCTTTTTTAGTGGCAAGTGGACATTAAAAATGGAAAACAATATCAAGCAAATGGCCGCCACGGCTACGCTTGCAGGACTATATTCTTTTCATGAATTTTTCCATTGCCAACATCGCACATTTGCCGGTGTATGTCCTCAATAACTTAACGAAATACACCTTTGAGGTCTTGAATCGATTGTGAACCATTGGCATAGACCTTATCTTTCACGTAGCCCATAAGAAAAAGTCTAAAGGTGTGAAATCACAAGATCTTGGTGACCAAATGTGATCGCCTCTTTGAGAATTCACACGGTCAGAAAAAAATTTTCACGCAAAATAGCGATGGTGTCGTTACTTGTGTGGCACGTAGCACCGTCTTGTTGAAAATTAACGATAAAATAAATAATCTATATGCAACATACGGTGTAATGTCGTTTGTGGAATGCCCAATTCCAAAGATCGATGAGAAATGGACAAACCTGGGTTTTCTCAACACTATGGGTTACAAGAGCAATATTCTCAGTTAATCTTGAGTGACGTGCACGAGTTCGGTTCTTCACATCACTAACTTGTCCCAACCGCTCAAATTTTCCACCAGCTTAACAATTGCTGGCCGAGAAGGTGCTTCACGACGACCTAAAAATGCTTTAGTTTTGCGAACTGTGATCGCGAAATATTTATCATTTATGTAGTGAATTTTAATAATTTCAATGCATTTTTGAAGCCTTTATCGTTGTATTTTTCGTAATAGCTTAGTTTTTACTTACGTAACGTTAACGTTGACACATGACAACTGTTATAATGGCGGGCTATTGAAAATGAAACGTCTTATTGGAACACCAGTTAGTTAAAGCACGGTAAACATACCACGATGAACAAGCTCATGACAAGACTTTCCGTGAAAAAAACGATGCATGTGTCGTTTATTCGTCACTCACGTCTTGTAGCCCGCGCCGCGCCCGTCCGCCGGCGTATCTACACACTACGGCCGCAGTCCCATACCTGATCGCAGATGTATGCTAATGGGGCTTACAGGATCTCGGTACATTTATTGTACTGTCGAGTGAAGCGTGATGAAAAAATATTTAGATTATACGTTCACGATTACAGAAAAAATCGTGAGAAAGTGTCTGTATTACCTTGGGAAATATACATACGTTCTTTATATTTGCATTGACGTTGAAATATATTCCGTGAAAGTAAAAGCTTCATCTTTTCAGCAGTGTACTTCAACCAGCGCTTTCAGGTGTTTCTCCCCAAACGTGTGTTGAACATACACAGGCATGTAGAATCCTAAACAATGAATTTATTCGTCTCATCTCAGCAATAAATAAATAAATATTTCACGACGTATCCAGGTTCATATTTATAGTAACAGATGTCGTAAAACGTTTTAATTTTCGCTTTAGTCATCGCTTTTGTTTTTCATCACAAAGGATAAATGTAACGCTTGTGTCACATACCAGTACTACTCGATATCTCATATAATCGATTAGCAGAGAACTTTAATAACACCGTTATAGAATATATTCAACCTAGATACTGTGAGCATCATCAAACTTTTCATATACAATACTAATATTTGAATGAAGACATAACGCAGTGCAGTATGTATCAGGAAGTCATTTAAATGTTGCGCTTCAAGGGAATGCATCTATAGCCGCACATCGCACCGGCTATATCCATGTACAACATTACATGTCATAGACAAATCTATCACAGAGTACAGTTTGTTTACTTCTGTTAATTGCCTATCAAACAAAAGATATAATATCTATTAAACCCAAAACTCGTCAGCCGGAAATTACCCTAACATTTTCATTTAAATGTGAATGTAGCCATAATAAGTATTTATAGCCCAGGACTATATTAAAGTGCAGCGGACCGCGCGCCCTCACTCGATCAGACAGACAGACAGACTATCATAAAACACAAGAGGGTGCACTACGGAACATTCAAATTAACGACATTCCCAGCGATGTTTCACTCAACTACAGATATTTAGTTTTATGCATTAATTCCTTGACACTGATCATGTTTCAGCTTAATAAGTGGAACAACTCAGGTCCGTTTCGTGACTTTCAATACGTCAGTTGTGTGTAAGGCCACACACAACTGACGTATTGAAAGTCACGACGGTTTTAAACTGACATTTGTGGCCAAATGTTTAAAACCCTGAGGTGCATAACACACTTTTCAAAAAAGTGTTAGATTTCGCGCAGTACAAACCTTCATACTGTTGGACTAACAAAGGTGCCCTGCAGAACAAGGAGCTTTTAGGATTCAGTCAATATATAAGTAGTAGATTGTAATAAAATATTTTATGGTTATGTTTGAGTAACTGTTTTAAATATGAGCAACGTTTGCATGTTTAGTATAATAAATACAACTGATCTTCATACTCATTGACAAATCAAACGCCACCCTCTGTTCTGTACAGTATTAGGTCAACTGAACATATCAGTCCATGTCACGGTCCGTCTAACTACTCAACAGCGGTCACTTTGATAGACAGGATGTTGAAGAATCGCCGGCTATGCCTCGCTACCTATTCCACTTCTACTCAAGGCGATTTTAGCTTTACTTGGCAACGAGTGGGTTTAGTGGTTAATCTAACCGCTTTGATTTCAAAACTTACAGATCATTACAGTAGCAACTAGCAACGTTTTTGCACAAATATACCTGCCTAAATTACAGATTACGTGGCAATGGACTATTATAAATTGGGATATATATAGCGAGGTCTGTGTGGATACAATGACCCGCATGACGTGTGGAACACTATTTCAATATCGGTTAGTTTTATTCACTGCGCCAACGGCTATTGGCTTATGTTAATACCGCAGTGCACGTATGCGGTGCAGCTATTTTTAATATTTTTTTTTTTTAATAATAGATTTTGCTCGCGGCCTTCTCGT
Source organism: Catocala fraxini (assembly GCA_930367265.1). Taxonomy (NCBI): domain Eukaryota; kingdom Metazoa; phylum Arthropoda; class Insecta; order Lepidoptera; family Erebidae; genus Catocala; species Catocala fraxini. The sequence continues at coordinate 27,475,750 of OV884036.1, read as the reverse complement.
TTATATGTAGTTTAGGTTAGTAAGAGTCATTTTCCCTGGATGAAAGGTACCCTTTTTGCTTTTCTGTTCCCCTGACAGCGTGTATGCTTAATTTTATGATGATCGGTCAAGTAGTTAAAGCGTGAAAGCGTAACAGACAAACAAACTTGTCCACGCATTTATAATGTCAAGTTAAAATTCTTAGGTAGATCATTTCGTCACATATAACGCAAGACTCAAGTGAATAGCTGGTAGCCAACAAATAAAATATATTGAACTTTTAACCGTCGCCAAGCTGCTATTGCTGGTATCGTTTATAGACTATAATAAGAAGCTCTCGATGAACTGAAATATCGGCAGGATTAATACCACCTGTTTCAGTTATCAGCTAAAAGAGGTGCAAAGTGCTTAGTAATAAACATCACAATTCTTATGCCGTGTTGCCCGACGCTTGGCGTCGTTGTCACAGTGTGCATTTAAAAAATATATATCAGTCCGCTATATTGCCTGGCACTAGTTATAATAACAGCGCTACACACTCAGTACACGGAACAGAATTCAAACTAGAGAACTAATGATCGTTGACAGTTATCCCGCCCGACAATAGCTCAGAATATTTAATAACAAAGTGAATATAGCGCCAGTTTTCTTGTATATTTCACACTGCATTTTCCTTTACACCGGTTGTTTAAATCGTGCTTGGTGGCCTTTTCTCATTTCAACGCTTGCGTCTCGGCAGCCAGCCTTGTTTGCGAGACTCATAGTGGTACATATAATGCATATTTTAAATAGTAAAAGAGCAGAGGAAAGCTCTAGGAAACGGTTTTCTTTCATGACTGGAATGTTAATACATAAAGGTGTCTATTCTGCAGTTGGTAATACAAAGTGAATGTAAGTTACAATAACTGTCTTTAATTGTGAATCTTTCAGAAGAAAGGAATCTCTGTGAGTTCTAAATCACCAAAAAGTAGAAATGATTGTGACCGTTTGTCTATAATATAATTAAACTTGTATATATAGCAACATTACAGATCTCTTTTAGAATGTAGCAGATGTTTTTTAAAGAGATTGATTATCCTAGTTATTGTCATATTGGTTGTTGTAATTTAGTAGCAGTCGAGGCTTTCGTAATTTAAACTCGAATATGACCGCAGAAGTATCTCTCAGAATATCGACTTCGTATTCGTTGGTTGAGCGAGCGCGCCGAAAGCCAATTCAATCACAATTGAACCGTAGAAAGGATTCGGACGAAACATGGTACACACAATCACACATAGATCATGTCCTGTATTAACATAAAGGATTCTCTTCATGTCAGTTTGCGTTTCCGCAGTATTCACGCGGGTGAAGCCGGCTGTAACTATTGCCGTATTTATTTTACGTAGCACTCTACTGGGCCATTGGTCTAGTGCAGTGGTCGGCACCCTTTTAGCAGGCATGGGCCACATAGCGGCAAAATGAAATAAAGGCCGCAAATGTTCATAATAATATCGATTATATTAAAATGCAAAAAGCAACTACCACAGACGTCGAGTTATTACGTCCGCGCCCGCGCAGTGGATTTGTGAACCGGTCCCAGGTTTCACGGATGGTGCAGGTATCAGCTCTAAGGCAAAATTTAAAAAAATCCAAATAATTAGACCGTATTTGCAAAATAGTTGCAGGCCGCAAAGGGGAGGTGCGCGGGCCGCAGGTTGCCGATCGCTGGTCTAATAGGTTCGATTTTCGGGCCGGAAGTTCATTTCAGTTACGAAATTCGAAGTTAGAGTACGCAGTTTGAACATGTGCCTTGACAATGGATCGCCTTTTATACCTTAATAATATAGCTGGTAAGATGATCACTATCATACACTCTACATATGTTTCGTGTTCATATGTGTACGAATTGTCATGTTTTTAAACTGTCCTACTCTTAGGCACGGATCTTTTCACAGTATTAATAGGGTTTGGTCTAAGCCCATCACGCTATGCCGGTATGGGTGGGAAGACCTCACACACTTTTGAATGTATGTATGTGATCTCTATGAAATGCCAAATTACAGACGGGGGAAATTAGTCATTTACTCAGATAAGAGTAATCTATAATTTACCTGTAATTTTAATTTTATTACAAACACAGATTAGCTTTGGCTTAATTTAAAAAAATGTACGTGACGTGCAACGTAGTCGGCACCGTTGTTTATTTAGCTCAGCCTTCGTTGAAGAATGTAACATTTTCTTTTTATCAAGAGTTTTAGAAATGTTATGGATTCGTAAAATTTTGGCTTCTTCGTCTTACGTTTCTCAAATACAGTCGTTATCAAAATGATAAATCATTAAGTTTTATTAACGTTTACCGCCAGTCTATAGTTGTATTGCGATTTACATATTCTATAAGACATGGTGAGTAGTGCCAGTTTGTACAATTAACAGCAAGTCTATTTCTAAATATAGCCTGCCCCGAAATACCACCAGCGATCGATGCATTGTTGCTAACATTCAATGGCCTACATTGACTGGAATAAACTAGATCTTTTGTGTGTCTAGCAACTACATTGTGTTAAAATTCACAGGATTTTCAAATGAATTTGACTTGCTCTAGCGACATGATGACAAACAGTCACAAAAACAAACGTTTTTAATTCTATTAACACACTTATGTTTTTCGCAGTTTTAGTACATTATATGAACAACTAGACATGCAACTAGAATATGCAGTATAGCATTAGTTTATTCTGGCAATCTAAACTATTCATTTCATAATGTAATAGCGGCCTCACAACGATCGATAGTACAGCGCTATCTTGGGGACAATAGCGGCGGCTGCCTGCACGACCAGGCCGCCCGCAGCACCAGCGCAGTGTCCGCACGGGGCGCAACAATGCGCTCACTTGTGACCGGCGCCATTGTTCTGCGGCTGCCGCTGCTCTCGGCAGTCTGTGTAACTATAATGCTCGTTTTGTCCAACACACAATACACTCATTTAGATATTTCAATAATAATTTGTTACAATGCTGCTGGCTTTTTATGTAGCTGTCTTTATTCCAGGCATCAACGCAAGGTGTGCTACGTTTGGTATATATTAAGGTATGTGACTTTACAGGTACGACAGTAAAATTTAGATAGTAGATGTGGTTGTCGGTTTACCAGTATTATTTTGATAACAACACCCGTGACGAACCTGGCGGCTCTTGTATGTATATACTGGTGTACTTAGTTTTCTAAGTGTTTAGTGTATAGATATTATGATGTATTCTTAATTTATTTAGTTTGACGGTCAATACTATACGCATAAATTGATAAGCCTAACAGTATTACACGTGATTGTGGTATTTCGGGCATTCACCACTAATCGTTGTGTGCCACCGTCATAGTTTAAAATACAGGAATGTCGGCTACTAAGATAAACACAAATTGCTATAATTGCACCAAGCTGTGCTGTATCTCAGTAATATCTTAATCAGTTTTAATCAAACGCCAAGAGGATTACAAACGAGCCAACTTTATCAAATTAAGAGATATTTCAGTTAATTATTACAGCTTGTTGGTTTAATTAGACAGAGTTCACTGTAAAGTGGCGATATTCAGACTGTTTTAATTTAGATCTCGATTTTTTTATAATATAGAGTGTGTGAAGTAACTGCTTGCGCATGACTTGAGGGTCCTTGTCCGCTGAGTCAGTCACATGCTTTTATTATTTGAAATGTTTACCAATGACTTTATAGTTAAATACGTTAAATACAAAGTCAAATTACTATGGCTTATTTTACCTTTTTTTAAGGATCTCTATAATTTTTGAAACCTGCGTAATAGTACAGCCAACAAGACTATTCTTAGCAATTCTCAAATGGACGTATTTGAAATAGCAATCCAATACATTATTTATATTAATAATGTCAACATTCGTATGCAAGAGATAATTAACAAAATCTGCGCTTCAAATTTGTGCAGTTCACATTTTGACGGGATGACGTTTGTTCTGTTTGAATACAGGGATTTTATTCCTTTCCTAAGTGACTACATTTAGAGTAAAGTTAGCCTGGTTTTTTTTAACTAAGGCCAGCTTTTGTTTGTGTTTTGCCAATTTATTTATACATCTACATGCATGTTTAATAATTAGAACACATGGTGTGTTCTAATTGGTAAAGTTTTCGAGGACATCGGAGCCAGATAATCTTGTGCGAAGTATGTTCTTGGCTATGTTTCACTTGTAAGCATGTAGAACTCGTGTTTGGCTTACTACTGGTTGGTTTGTATGCTTGTTTGCCACCGCAGTGGCTTTAGGAAGCAGGTGTTAGTAGTCTGCATATATTGCTAGCTGCCACCAGCGGCTAGCAATACGTTATACGATGAAAAATAGAAGATTAACAATGCCAATCTGATTTAGATTGGAAGATTTCGGCGTAAGTGAATGAACTAAGCGCACTATGCTGCTGTGTTCTGCTCGGCTAAAAACGCATATCAGAGTGTATTTATGTTTTATCGTGTTTGCTATGTGCCGTCTAAAGTGATAAATAGAGAGAAATCCAGACAGACAAACGAAATTCAGCTGATGTAGAAGGTTTATTCTGCCGCGACAACTCATGTGCCGTTCTGTCTTTAATATCATTCGTTGTATTGCATATATAATGTATGTGGTGCAACCTAAAAAAATGGTCACTAACCGTAGTAATAAATGTTACGCGTCTGAGATCTAGAATTAATTTTATGTTATATCGCATATATATCCTCTTACACACCATCGTTTCTTAAACGGCGTTTGACAACGAACATTTTTATATCTCCTTACAAAGTAAGTCCACACTTATTGTGTTATACATAAAACGGTTTGTTGTGTGGACAGCGGCGGCGGCGTCAATTTCACCGACTGAGCTCCCCGGGGCCGCTAGTACGCGCCCTCAGACTATCTGCGGCCCGCAAATATTTGACAGCTTTGAGGATTACGCGAGGTATATTTTGTGCTACTGTTGTTGAATTCAATGGCAGCACAATATTGATTGATGTGGTCAACTATTGCAAAGCATAGATTTGATCAATGGAAATGTAAAAAGTAAGATAATATAAGTGAGCTCTCCATCGGCAATACAGATTTATATATCATACTTGTATGCAGTGTGCAGTATGTCTACAGTGGAAGAGATGTTCGCTTGAAGTAAATGAATTCTTTATGGACGAAATATGTTGCCAAATATTTCAATCAAAATGAACAATTAATGCAGCCGTTTCAATAACATTTGGTTCGTTGAATGGATCAGAACTGAGTTGATGCACCCATTAATGGTAAAACACTTAAAATATACAAATAGTATTAATTGACCTTTGACTGTAGCTTCCAACGATAATGTAAACACTCGGGGTAGTATTCTGTCCGCGTATACGATCAATCGCTATTATATCATAGTAACATATGTTTTAATGAAATGATTTACATATATGTATGTCGTTAACAAAGAAATAGTGCACGGTTTACGTCCTGAAAGTCATATACAAGAGACAGTAAGTGTTCATCGTGAAAGTTTATAACTACACATATAATGCGAACCATGTGTAAAATATAACACGTGTCTTATAATAATAATAATAATAAAACGTTTATTTCAGATTTTAAATTCATACATAATAAATAAGCAATGTCAAGAGAGTCAGCATTATAAAAACATTATACCACATACACATACATATATCAAAATATATCAACAAAATAATTAAGAAATAAATTAGAAAGAAAATATGATTATGTATCTTATGTATGCGTTTTAAGAATTTGCAATTATGGCGCCGGCGAGTGGCGCCACTGTTAGTCCGTAGAGGATGGCAACATATAGCGAGAGGCCCGTAATGGAGGCACTCGTCGCATGTGCTACAAGTACATATGCATATGTTTGAAGATATATATCACTAGATTGTGCCCTCAGCTGCGCTCGCGCACATGTGAGCTATTTGTATGTTATATCAATATTCTATCATTTCTATCCCTCGGTAACAGTAGTATCCGGATGAAAGGTAACGTATGTCCTTGTCTGTACCCCTGACGACGTGTATGCGAAATTTCATGATAATTCGTCCAGTAGTTAAGGCATGAAAGTGTAACAAATAAACAAACTCACATTCCCATTTATAATACTAGCTTTTGCGCGCAGCTCCACCCGCGTGGTATCTACATCAATAAAAAGTAGCCTATGTCCTTCACCAGGTTTTAAAGTAGGTATCTCTGTACCAAATTTCATCCATATCGGTTGAGTGGTTTAGCCGTGAAAAGGTAACAGACAGACAGACAGAGTTACTTTCGAATTTATAATATTAAGTAAGGATTAGTCAGGATTAGGATTACTTATTTTCAAAACTGTAAATCGCTCTAATTTATCAACGAAGGAATTTGGTACTGTAAGCATTTTAATGTTATCGTTGGGGTTGACAATCCGAATATACATACGTACATGGTGGAGCCAGACTCTGTGTTGCAACTGAACATTTCAGACAATTGAAAAACTAAATATATTACACATAAACAATGTAATGTTTAATTCCTTATAGCCTAGTTTAATTATAGGAATTGTAGTCTAAGTCTTGTCGTTCATTAATAGCTAACCCGATCTATAATCCTTATTAATTACAAGATTATCTTTCATCTAACTTATAACGTACTTAAACTATGCTGAGAAAACAGATGTCATAGTCAGTATAGTGTATACAAACAGTGATGTATCTGCAGAGTCCATGTTACGAGGTGTACGAGTACAAACAAGTTGGTAACATTCCCCCGTCCGTCCGCGTCGCACGGTGGGCTGAAAATCGGCATTCATAGACTCAGTGATTTTACTTGCCGTTTAAGAGATAATTCGATTTTTCATACTAGCTTCATACAAATTTTTCGTAACAAAATTATAATCCTTCGTTTTTGTGCAGAATTAACTCGGGTGTCATTTTTGTATATTTTGTATGTAACTAATTGTATCGATATCCAGTAAAAAAGTAATATTTGCAAATTGAAAACCCTAGGTCCATGAAAGCCGATTTTCAGCCCACCGTGCGTCGCCGCCGCTGCCGTCGTCGCAGTAGTGTAGTAGGTAGGTCGGTTGCGTGTTTGCGCACAATTCACGTCTGTATGTAACGAATAACTTGTATGATGAGACATAAACAGAAACGGCGTAAACTGAGCTCGATGAACTTCTGCACAATTCTTAGGAGAAATAGAGTCTACGATATCGTTAACTAAGTATCTCATTATTCACATTTAAGTGCCTAGTAATAGTTGCATTCATTATATACATGAATATAGGTACAGCTTAATTAAGGCAATGCAATTTAGTTCCTGAAGCACTTAATAAAGTTCCCGCTGCGAAGTGTAGTGGTGGGGCAATTTGAACATCTCCAACTATGCACTCGTTCGGTGTAAAACTAACCAGCGGATTAAAGTGTTGTGAAACAATGTTTTGCCTGTCGACGATACTGCCATGAGAAACTGTTTCGGTCGCAAAACTTTTAAACAGCTTTGTTGAGTGTGCCTAATTAATTTGCGTATAGGTACTTCGTGGTCCTATATTTAAGACATTTTAATTGTTAAAAAAGAAGTAAATTCAATAATTACTACATTTTACCCGCGGTTTCGCTCGCGTCACTCTAGACCTTTTTTCTGGATGAAAGGTTCTGGATGAAAACTCTATGTTCAATAGATAATAGGGTACCTTTCGTTTAATTTACGTTTCCTTTCATGAAATTTTGCATACAAGTTGTCAGGGGTATATAATACTACACCCTTGACAAAGTGTATGCGAAATTTCATGATGATCCGTCGAGTAGTAAAGGCGCGAAAGCGTAACAAACAAAGTCAGTGTTGCATTTATAATGTAAGTTAGGGTTAGGATCTTAACGGTGTAGTTAAGCATTTTATTTGTCATTAGATTATGTCCGCGACTTTAACCGCATGGCGCTACTTTTTTCGTTCGACCATAAGATCATTGACGCGGAATACATTGTGAACTATTGCGTGTTTCATCTGGCTTACTGGAGTTATTATTCTGCTTTTATTAAAAGAATTAAGTAAACATGCCATATACGTTAGAAGAGAATCATAACCGACAAAACCTCATCAAAATCCATTTTGTGGGTTTTGCGTGGCTACTGAAGTAAGTTATAAACAGATACTTATGAAGAAAATAGTACTTCTAGAAAATAACGACTTGTCACAATCTAAAATCGCTATTATCGTGGTAAAACATTAACATTTGACCCTAATATAAATAATATAATATAATAATAAATTTATACCTCAAATAATATATGATTTACCCTAATTTCATAACAAGGATATGACACCGTGATGCTGGCATGGATGCTGTAAAAAACGAATCGTTAATCAACCACACCGTTAGCCGGCGCGCGGCGAGGTTAATAAACCTCGGTGACGCCCAGCTGATAGCACAGCGAACTCTGAAAGTTGTTACTCACTATATACATCACATACTTATTTGGCTACCATCTTCTTCCAACATTGTAGAGTTGAAGCACTTTACCATTTAGAACGTCCCAGGTTTTGGACCGCTGACTAAACGTAATTAATGATCACGGTGACGGTAATGGCTCATTCCCAAATAGCGTAAGTTGTAGTGAAATTATCTTCTTTACCAGCATAACGAGAATTCCAAATGAAACGTCACTACTACAGTTGAGAATGCTCAAGTTTGGGACGTCGTACATAAGTTTATTCACCAACTTCTCCGTCACTCGCAATTGTTCGACAATATTTTATGAGTTATGCTCACAGGCGTGGCAACTGAGTGCACTAAGAAACTTTTACTTTATAATAATAATTCAAGTGCACTGATTGTGATATGCATTCTGTATAAGCTGCTTGCGGCTTTGTCATTTCATTTTATTTAAAACATTTACTTCGATGCCTGACTGATCACTGTCACTACTTCACTATTGTAGTTATTTGTACCTACGAGGGCGTTTGTAATGAATCACATCATTTTATTTAGATTATATTATCTAAACATTGCGAAAAATCATACCCGTTAAAGGTATATTAAAATTAATTATTTAAATATATATAAAATAACAAAACGAATCAAAAATTATATCAAAAGAATTAATTCATATCTGACTATAGCGTATACACAAAGTAAGTAGTGGTGCATAATCAAGAGCCCATTGTACTTTAGGTGTGCATTAAACATTAAATCTAATTCGTTGTAGCTCTAGTTTTTAGACGATACTTGATATAAACGTAAACAGTATAGTAAGTCACAGTGACGTCTCGGCACGCACTAGCCTTAGAAGGCTTTGTCTCTGTTATAAATGAGTTACGGTAACACTTTGCTTGTAATATTTAGCTAATAATTAATCTGACTGAAATAAATATTAGTCCTAAACTGAATAACATTGGCAGGACATGACTATATGGCAGACGAAATTATTCCTTTCTTTTATTTATTTAGCTCAAAAGAACAAGTTAGTATCATGTATGTTACAGAGTAGACAGTGAGAATAAAGGCAGATTGTAGCTTCAACTATTAATACAGAATGTTAGTTGTGTGGATGTACTAGTTTGAACATGTTGTTTAAGGCGGTTAAAGACGTTGACTACAGAATTAAATGCTCAAGAGAGAGCGCAGGCATGTTACAATGTAAAGTGCAGATAGAACTGCAGCTTATAGTCATCCAATATATTTTAAGTGATTGCAGCACGTCCAGTAAGCCAGCCACGAAGGCGTGTCATCTCTTTACTCACACACTACACTACTATTTTAGTAAATAGCGGGCGCGTTATAAATTACTTTAAAATTACGTGATTGCCTAACTAGGTAACTAGAGTTAATTATTTTTAAATACTTGACTTTCTTGCTTTTGAGTTGTAATTTTGAAATGGTTATTAATTAATTTTGACTTTAAATTAATTATTATAACTTTAAATTATTCTTTTATGCGGGTGTCTACGGTTTTCTTGGTTTAACCAATGTAGGTGAGTCCAAAGTTACAATCTATTTTATAGACCCCGGCATCTTGTAAATGTAGTTGGCATTTGATTCCTTGTGGCGAGGGGGTATGTATCAACTGCATTTCGCCACAACAAAATAAAGTTTGCACTTGACGGATGGTAAAAATCAACTTAATTTCGTTAGCAGCTTGAAGTATGTGTTGATTAAAGCTCGTTTCAAGATTTAGCCAATTTTGTCAGTAATACTCCTTACATACGTCAGTATGGCAGGCTGGCGCTCGACTGTGGCTGGCATTTCTCGGGGTCTGTGACGGCGGCGTGGCTGTTGGAGCTTGTTGTCTAGCAGTACTTGCTTAACATGTTGAAGCTCGGCGTTAAGGCATTTCATGTCATAGATCCCGTGAGCTCTCTGAAAAAAAGTCATGCCCACGGTACCTAACTGATTCGTTAGCGATATAGCATTTATTTCAGAACACACAAAAAATTCTTTACACTTCGATATTCTTTAGAAATGACAACTCCTAAACATTTATTACATAGACATCAGACTATGGTAACTGCTAGCACCTAATAATCTAAAGGTAATCAGTATCTCATACAAAAGCCTGTTCTAGTATAAAAGTGAGAACTTAATCCAATTACATGGTATCACAATGATGTATAATTTATGAAGTGTTCATTTCAGAGCCGTGCGGTTCGTTACCTCTGATATTTATAGTGCTATCAACTAGCTTAGTTGAACGATGCGTTTTAAGCTCTTTACGAGACTTATTCTACTCCTTTGAGAGCTTAAATATTGGTCTGTGGAAAGGGCGCGTGAAATATTAGGGCATGAAGTTTAGTTGTACGGGAGGATTTTAGAGAAGTGAAATTTAAGATTCTGAATTGATTATGTAATTCGGAGAGTGAACTACATCTCGTGGAGTTATTTTGCTAGACGTTCTTGTACACTTACTGACAATTATTAATTATCACAACGTTAAACATTGGAAGCATTGTAAAGTTTTGTTTTGATTTCTATGCAATCAAAGCAATATTAAGGTTGTAGCTGGTTACGTTGCATGTAGCGACTGCAGTATTTATGATTCTGCTCTGCTGTACGATTCTGTAAAGATTTTCATCTCGAACGCAAATGTGACTTTGACAGTAAATATAGAGATAGCGCATGACATTTTTATATCATTTTATATTCAGACAAATAGAGCACAAAATTGTAGATAATTGTTGTCAGCTCTTTTTGCATGATACTCTCGAGAAATAACCAGTTTTTACGAATAACACTAACACAATTTTATATCTTAAAATTAACTTTCTATTCGACTTTATCGCGGGTGGTTAAGGTTGAGTATCGAAAGTCTTGGATTACTTGAGTGGTCAGCTATGACGTGTGCAAATATGACGTCACGTTTATTAGCGGAATGCACTTGCCGGTTTCGCTGACGCGGCTTGGTTAGCGCGCGGCGATCAGTGCTCGCCGAGGTGGTGCTTGGCGGAACTCGTGACTTACGGCTGCAGGGGGTCGTTAGCTAAATACTGACCACATATAATCGGCCATTGTTTTATGATTTACATTTTTATTCTATATATTGATCAAAACTTAAAGTAAGAGAAACTTATATGTCTTAGTGCACATAGTCTCATGATTTATAAAGTTCCTTGATTTCTAAAGTCAAAGTTTTTAAGATTTTCTAATAATTAATGATGCTTCTATTTCTTCTTTTAAAATAATACTACTGAACTAAAAATTGTTCCTATATCGCGGAGACATGAGAAACACCTAGACACGGAACAATCATTTGTGGATTACACAAATGTATGCTTCGGAACCGACCACTTAAACTTCTACGCCATCTGTGCAGATTGTAACCATTTTCGACGGGTACAGATTAAAAACAACTACTTTCTTTTGTTAATAACATAATAATAAATTAAATTTATTGGTCTCTCGCTTTAGTAGTTGGGCATCGTGTCGGCTCGTGTGGCGCGATTGTTTGTCGTGATTGTAGCGCGGCCGAAACGGCGACGCAGCGACACAGCGCACCGCACTCGAGCACTCTCAACTACAAACAAAGAGCCACTCACAACGCGGCGAATTTAGAAGGTCCACACAACAACACGTACTCCCGCCGGTTTAGTTTAGCACAAACGCTGAATATCTAAGAGATGGAGTGTCACCAACATATCTGGTTTGTAAAATATCGAGCACTGGAGCATAAGTGAGCTAAAATTTTGTATAGTTTCTAGAAACTAAAATAATAATAAAGAAAACCGACACGTAAAAAATTATAAATAAGAATAGTTTTATATACATAATTATTGGCTTGTTTATGCAAAACGGATTGTTATAACCAACAATGACCAACCCGTGATCAGATCGAACGGAGAGTCAATCTGTGATCAGACCGAACGGAGAGTCTGCACGGATGGCGCTTACGGCGTAGGCGCCATCCGTGCAGACTTAAACCACTATCTTTTAGTGATCGCCACGTCATTACCGCTGCACCGAGTGTTGTGTGTTTGATTTCCGCGAGGGACGATAATGTGTGTGCTCACTAAATAGTTGTGCCGACTCTGTGTGTTCTTTGTGTCCATTACTTGAATGTAGAGCGCGAGGAGCTTTTAAAAAAGATAGCGAAAGCGCATATTGTCGTAAATGTGCCAAGAACAAATTTTAAAAGGAGTTTAAGGTCCGTGAATTGGTCTTTAACTTCAAAACTAACTTTAATAATTTTTATATTATAAGTGCAAATCGTAGTTCGCTAGATGGTAATTTTTCTAACAAACTTAAATAGATAAATGTCTTGAACTTTTAGTCCGAAGTCCTGATATGCTTATATTAGACTTATTTTCTATTATGTTACTTCCTATAATTTTTATTTATTATACATGTAGATACCACGTTATACAGGTTACCTTTATCTGCAGCAGAATAGGAAACATATATAATGTTGTTGTTATATCTACATCGGCCAACACAAGAGAACAACCAATTACCTGCTATTAGTCCTCGAACTACGCAATGTTGTTATGCGCTGATCCGATAACAATCATCTATTCTGTCCAGTATGCGGTATTCATTATGCTCATGCAGTTGTCAATTATCATTAAGTTGATCGTCGTGGTCAGTAGCGACAACCGCAGTGAACAATTCAAAGAGTGAAGTTGTTCTTCCCATACCACGAGATGATTGCGACAGTTGTAAGTAGTACGTTCGTAGTAGCGGGCGCAGTTGTTGTGCGACGCTTTCAGCATATTTATGAACTTTCACTTCAGGGAACGAAGTACCGTAGGAACAATATGTAGCAATTATGAGAACAAATACACGTGGGCAGGCTTTAGAGTGCTTTGGAAGTTATTAATAGAACTTCTCTGGGAATGTTTAGAGTTTCATTGTGATACTTGTGTGTTATCCACACAATATATTGTTGTGTAGAGGCGCGTGTATTACGTTTAATTAATGTAATACTATTTTACGAAAGTTCGTATATGCCAGCCTTGGTGGCGCAGTAGAAGTGAATATTTACGTCTGCTGTGCATTGCGTTTTCGGATTTGATTGTCGGGTAACGTGCTATTACATTTTCTGTTTTGACATTTTAAGTAGCAGCACGGTGTCTGGAACTGTGGCAGATAAACGGAAATAGGCTCACCTCCTCTTCGGCGAAACAATTATATATGTAATCCACATCTGCCCATCCGAGGATACAGGCGTTAGGTTTTGTATTTATGTATAGTTAATATAATTATAGACTTTCAATTAGGTCTATAGTTATAAGTATAAATATGTAGTAGCTGCATGTATGATTTAGTATTTTTGCAAATAATCATGTCTGATGTCTTATTTGATAGCTGCAACATTTCTTAACTTCATGGATCGATCGTGTGCGAGTGTGTCACAGGCGCCTCATTGTGAGACATCAAGAAAAATTTAATTGAGTTTTAGTAAGAAGCCAAGATGTCAAGGCAGACGGTCATAGCCGGTGGCCACTTGATCACGCTCGCGCTGAGAACGTCACGTGTTTAGTTTGATTGGAGTTTCAACAAGGACCTGCACATATCACAATTTATAATTTGTTTGAGATAAGACTTCGTAAAACTATCTCTCTTAATTCTCAAATAATTGAAGTTCGAATGTGCGATGTTTGTTAAAATTAAAAATAATAGGTTTCCTTACGAAAGCTTACGATATTGATACATCTTTTTTTCATTATCAAACTTTCGGTACTGATATTATTTCTATTGAACACAGCAATCAACAATTTCACAGATATTTTTACTCGACTCACTAGTACGAGTAGATCTGTCCACTAGGCGCGCTCTTGCACAGAATGCTCAGCTGATTGCATATCGTCTCTCAAGTGCGACTCTAATGCTTTGACAGCTCTACCAAGTGGGTGTGACTATTTTATATTTTAGTTCAATTTTAAATTAAATGCCTCATCGTTTGCTTTTAATAACTGCTTGCCAGCCTAACTGTTTCAGATTTCACGAGAACACACTGAATGGATTTATAGAATTTTCGTCACAAAACGTTTAGCTAACAACAATTTGACTACTTGGTTATCATATACGTTAAAATACTAGAAGTGTGCAGAGTGTTACAAAACAATCACCTCATTAATAACATATAACCTTATAATCGATACAGGTCAATATACTTCCTAGCAATTTACTTAAAATATATGTTGATTATAAATATACTTGACATGTTGAATCGCATTTAACTTAAATATATTTTTAGGAACACAGATAGTTATTTCTTTTGCTGCACTTATAAAACCAGACGAGCCTCCTAGAGCCCATTAGCGATAAGCCAAATCTACGAATAAACGAATTTGTAATAAAAAGTATTCACTGAGTCAGTGACAGCGCCAGTTAAAAGACTTATCTTCAAGATGATAGCGCGCACAGGGGCGGACTGCCGCGCACAGACCTCGGCCCACACAACACACAGGTTTGTGCTACTTTTTGTATATTCTGCCGTATGCCTAAACCATTCTGCCTCTTGGGGATCAAAACCAATACTGAGCAGAACAAAGTGCGTAAATATATTTAGTAATAAGAAAAATATAGTCAATGAATCAACAACGTTTGATAGTCGATGCCCTTCGGGATTATCAGTATTATCACATAGGATGATAATTTTGGAAAAATATTGCTTTTTTAAATTGCTTCTGATGGCCAATTAAAATGAAAAGGATAATATGTAGTAGGTTTTTCTCGTCAGTAATTTTCGCCAGGACGAATATGTGAGAAACCTGGCCGCACAAGAACCTGCCGTAGGTCATAACTTTTGGTCTATACGATAAGTCATCCTACATGGTCTTACACTTCATATTATTCTGATAAGATGCCCCTGCCAAGCACAGGAATTGGGCTTCTTCATCTTTTCTATATTTTGTACATAATAAATGCAATTTTAACTCTTTACTCCTAATTAGATAGTTCCCAAGTGCGGCCCAGCGTTATAACATAATAGACAGAATACTCAGCGTCGGCCCGACCCTCCAGCGCCGCTGTGTCAACCGCTGTGACAGACTATGAGAGACATTATCAAAACATTATTCAAAGTAGCGGCGAGATGGTAGCGCCATTGTCCGACGTTGTTGTGCAGTAGACTCTTGCCTGAGTTATGAGCTGCGCACTTAAGTATATACTTATATAAACCTTACCAAATGTGTTCTTTGTGTTGTTAAAAATCTGAAATGCAATTTTAAAAAGAAAAGGCAATTTCTTTAAAATATTTTTTTTGTGTCTTGCCATACTTACGTAAGAAACGAGCTTAAGCGCAAATTTATATTGAAGTGCCTACATTTTATTTATACTTTTATTTATTTATATATCTATACTAATATTATAAGGAGGAAAGCTTTGTATTTTTGTATGTTTGTAACGAATAAACTCAAAAACCACTGAACCGATTTCAAAAATAACTATAAATAACCAAACATACTATAGTAAAATAGTTATAAAAAATAATAAATAATAAAAAGTAAACTCAAGACATACTCGTACTTACCTAAATCACGAAGCAAATCGCTTCCGCTCAGCTACTGTGTTACAAGGCCTTAATAAACACCAACAAAGCGTGCGAGTACGCAGCGGCCGTAGCTGACATTTTTGTAAAACTGCCCTCTTTCACACCAATATTGTATCATTTGTATTTATTTAACGTTTTAGTTTTTAATTATTCGAATGTGTTTGTGTACATTGTGTTTTACGTTTAAGCTCTTAATAATTTGGATATGTTTGTGTATAACTTTGATGAACGGTATTCATTTAATGCACAGTTTAGTGAGTGTTTTAGTAGTTGTGCTTTTTCATTTCACCAAAGCTGCCCTCCAATTGATTACCGGTAAGTTTATACTATGCCGCATAAATATCTTCCTTCTATATACTTATATAATCTAAGCTTTAAATAAAATCAAATATAGTACAAATTAATACCTATACGTATCCCTGTGGTTAAATATCGACTGGCCAGTTCGTGTGCCTGTGCTATAAACACTACAAATTCTTACATACTAGGTATTGTTTAAGTTTAGACATTAATATACACTGTTATCATTGCACAGATGCATGCATGCTTCGTCACTAGACGACAACTTTGTTTATATAGTTTTGCAAACATTTTTCTCATACCAGTGAACAGTAATGTTCTTTTGAGAATAAATATTCTTTAAACCGAAAATTCTTTCACCATTAGAATGCTACATTATCCCTGAGTAACATATGTTATAGGTATTTATTACACGAAAAAATTAGGGATCCCTACTAAAACTTTAATAATGTAACCCAAGGACTAAAAAAAATTACTATTAAATGTTTTTCATCGCATGCGCTGCGAAAACTAATGTTAATAAAACACTAAAATGTTCTACAATATTAAAGTACATATCAATATCTACAAAAACCTTTTGTTTCGTTTCAATACTTGTACATTACTTTTTGATTTTTTTTTGTTTTTTGTTAGATTATAATTTTATTTACAATATATTTACATAATTAATTTTAAAACGAAATAATCTAATATACCTATATTTACAAACGTATTAAAAAGATAACATAATTACAAAAACACTAATAATTATAAAACTAAATATTTACAAAAATGGTTTAGGCATCGTAGAATTCTTCAGCATCGCTGTCAACTGGAAATGTGCCCAGAATACTGGCAGCATTGCCACGTTGAATGGCAATGCTGATTCTTTGGGCTAAGAAAAGACTAGCCCTCTGATCACGCGAAACGTCGATCAGGCGTTTTGCGATCTCCCTGTACAATATACGAGCGCTCGGACACCATGAACGGTAGGGTTTCCACCCCAAACGGCTCAAAAATGTAATGCTATTTGAATTATTGGAATTGGACATTCTATTCAAAATATATTACGAATTTAAAAATGTCAACCTAAACAAAGTACTAACAGAAAAATAAACGCCGCCGCGCTAAGAAATAAAACTGTGTCATGTATGCAGTATTATGCATACCTTTTAATGATTAGAACCAACTGTTTTAATGCACTGCATTATTACAAAGATTTGTTTAATCAGTATTGTGTGGATATGATGGCGAAGATTTTGACTTCACCGTGCATAGTATGGAGGTTATTCGAGTTTCCTATACATGACAGACACCCTACCGTAGTACGCTTAGCGGTTCACTTAGAGAAAGGATGACGAGTATATTTCTCAGCGGAAAATATGTAACATATGGTGGAGAATCCACCAAAACGACACTTACGGCATCTTTGGCCTGTGCAACAGAGATGAATTAAAAAAAATTAAACTCCCTTAAATAAAATACATAAAACAACAATAAATATAATATAATGTAAAAAAGATAAAACATATACTTAGGGATAATAACATATATATACATAGGTACAATATTATTTTGGTTATTATATATTATATAATAACCAAATAATGTCATGTTCCTATTTCGACTTCAATGAAAATTAGCTAACAAATTGAGTCATGAACGTTTTAATGAACACATTTTTAACTGATTGTAAGTATTTAATTTTATTCTGCGTTTATCCCAAAACGTTAAAAAAGATATGTAAAGATGTAAATGTCTACTAAATTAAATTACATGCGCCATAAAATAAAAATGTAAAAAAAAGGGATCAAGTAACAAAAATTTAAACCTCATAAAAATAAAATACTTTAGTACATAAAACTAATAAACAACATATGTAAAATTTAAAATTAACATTGAGAATAAAAATATAAAATTTCATAAGAAAAATATACTTAAATAGTAATTTGAACAAAAATGTCATGCATAAAGATACATTTACTCTACGTTTATCCGAAAATGTTTAAAAAATAAATGTCCAACCGTGCGAAGCCGGGACGGGCCGCTGCTATTGTATATATAAATAAATATTATATATATTTTTATAATGATGTAAAGATCTTTTAAAAAATTAAAATCAAGGTCGCAGGTTCGAGTTCTGCTTTATGGATTGTCACTTCTCTCTGTTATAATTTACATTAAGCGAAGCCTTATATAACATCCAGTACCTATCAAATAAAATTTGATATGCTAATAGAATAATTTTGGAAAATGACTTACGTTGCGCACTGTCGGTACATACTTGTTTGACATATCTTCCTTGATAAACGGCAGAGGCGTGTTGTCCGTGTTATCGGTAATACTGACGCAATTAAGAGCTGTGAGGCTTTGTGTAGGGAGTGTAGGGATATTGCCTCGTTGTCTGTCTTTTGCCGTCTACACCATGGTGAGTGTCTCGAATTGTTCTGCCAATTCATTTATTATCTTTACCTTGTTTCCTTTTGATGGTGAGGATCATATTTAGCTATCTCAACTAAACGTAAATGCAAAATTTCGTGTTCATGATATTAACTGTTAGTGAGTTCTATCGTAAGGAGACCATCCTAACGGCAGCATTCGGTCATGTCTATCATAAATATGCGTGGTCAATGCAGACAAATGTTAGTGCAAAACATTTGTTTGTAGGAAAATAAAACCTTGTAATATAATTATAAATTAATTAGTTAAATAAAACCTTGTATTTATAAACTCACGTGTTCTTGCTGCAACACATCAACACTATATAGAGGGCGACAACAAGACAATGTTTTATAGTCAGTGAAACAGCCCGGCGACCGTCGCTCAGCACGTAGCAGGATAACTATTGTTTGATCAATCTTTGTCGACACGTAACATACGATATATGCGCAGAAACTTCGGGAGCCTCCGATACCCTTTAAGTCGCCGTGATGTCATCTGATATCATCCATCACTATGGCTGGTACAGTTTAATGTTTAAATAATAATTGTTTATCAAGTTTAAGTTGGCACAAATAACAATAACAGTAGGTCTTAAAATACTTAAAATAGGATTCATTACTTTTGACGCCTGTACCTTAGTAGGTAGTGGTTATACCTGCATCACAGGCGATAATTATGTGCAATAGGTTATAGTGTAGTAGGAAGAGCATTCTTAACGATATTTAACCAATATAGATTGTTCTATAACAAGCGGGTAGCCCAAGACCGGGCAGTGTGGAAAACCATGGGGAAGGCCTATGTCCAGCAGTGGACGTCTTTCGGCTGAGATCATGATGATGATGATAATAAGTTACTATTATAATGAAAATCATTTTACTTATTTACATAATTTTGTATTTATATATTAGCTGACATATATAATATTTATGAAATAAACACTGGATATGTCTAATAATGGGAATTTAAGCTAACTAGTGTAAGTGATGAAAATACACACATCAAAAGAGTCTAGGGATCAAATACGTTTTAGAGGCTCACCGCAATTGAGGCTTATTATTTAAACATTTTTTTATTGTAATTGGTTATTTTTAGTGTTTTTTAGTATTTGAGAAAGAATTTACTTAAAATTTTAATAAAAAAAAGGGAAATAAACTGTCAATCAGGATTTCTATAAAAGTGTGTAATAGCGTTTTTATAAAAACATAACAATTTCTGCATCGGAACTGAAAAAATTGCATCAATATGGAGCGAAGACATCATTTAACACGAGAAGAGATGATGAGAGCCATTGGAATGTTGCAAGCTGGTTCCAGGCAACTTACTTTGCAACGGCAACGTACTACACTTACAGTCGCTCTTGGCACTACACAGAGCATTATAAGTCGCCTCTGAATACGCTATGGTATCACGGGCAGCGTGGCCAAGCTACATGGAGGACGATCTGGAATCACCACTCGCAGACAGGACCGGTACATCCAAAATACTGTTCGACGGAATCTTAACATGACCACCATGATGTTAGCTACGAGGCTCCACAGCTCTTCAGGCTTGCTGACCAAACCATCCGAAATCGTTTACGTCAAGTGGGTCTGCGTTCACGAAGGCCGCTGAGGGTTCCACCTATAGCACCCTGCAATCGTAGGTCCCGTTTGCAATGGGCTCGTGAACACAGAAATTGGGTGGAAGAAGACTGGCGTTGTGTTTGCTTTTCCGATGAATCTCATTTCGGTGTGAGACCATCTGGTCCTCCAAATCCGAGTACGTCTTGTATCTACAAGACGTACTCGGATTTGGAGGACTTCTGGGCGTCAAGAAGGTTTGAAATTTTGTCAGGAAGTTCATTCATATGGAGGTGGAACAATAATGGTTTGGGCCGGTATTTGAATCGGTGGAAGAACCGATCTCACTTTGATCAGGAGCCCCCCTGAATGTTCAGATTTATACGGAGAGGATTGTTTCAGGCGTGATCATCCCTTTGCGAAACTTACAAAGGGATGATCACGCCTGATTCATTTCGACTGATGCATGACAATGCACGTCCACACACGGCTAGAGTTGTAACACGTACTCTTGCCGATGCTTGTATCAACGGCACGTGGCCTGCTCAATGTCCTGGACCTCAACCCAATTGATCAAACCCACAACAACTTTTTAACTTGTTAGAAAGAACGTGGGCGGCCATTCCTCAAAGTGATTTTGATGAACTGATTTTAAGCATGCCAAATCACTGTGATTGTGTTATTCGTGCCAATGGTGGAAAGACAGACTATTAATTTTTTATCTTTAAAATAAAATTTATATACGATCCTCATTTTTGCCTATTTTTGCTATATACTTGAAGATATTAACTTGGGTAAACGTTTCACAATTTGCAAAAATTTCTAATTATCTTAATTTACAAAATATAGGTATAATTTTATAACTTAAACATAGGAATTAAAGTAAAAAGCTAGTCTGGAAGACTAGATTTGGCAAATATTAATTTGATAGTTTTTTATACATAAAAATGTACTTGATCCCTAGACAGTTTTGATGTGTGTATAAATAAACGGCATTCTAGGCACCCTCATAATCTACTGAGTTTATGTACCTATATTCCGCTTGTTTACTGGTTGGACAATAAGTTTCACACGTTTTGTGGTTGCTATGTCCACACGTAGGGCAAAGTTATTATATTACTAGTGGCCGTGCAAAATATTTTGTGTCAAATATGATTTATTCTCTTTAGGCTTATTTGTATGGTATGGATAATCTACGGCGTTTAAACAATGGACATATAGTATATCATGGGTACTATCTATCAATGGCAGTAGTCGTCTTGTGGTGGCATTAAGCCACAGTGTTGCTGGTAAAGATTTTTTGATTGATTGATTCGCAGTAACAAAGTGACCATCTAACCTCCAACAAAATTATGACAAGCAGACTTAAAAGTGTATTAAGAAATAATCAAGATACAGCAGTCAAATTGCCATCCACATGCGTAAAGACGTAGATCCAAAGCCTTTTTTATATATAATTATGTATACCTAAAAGCGAAAATGTTAATTTCATTTTGTTACGTTGAAACGTATTTTTTTTACTGAGTAAGCTGAAGGAACGTCATTTAAAATATTATAAACTAAGCAATTTAAAGCCCAAAAATATCTAACTAATATAGAATAATATAAAATAATTGGACAAAACATGCACACAAGTCACATACAAGTATTTTTAAATTAGTATATACAAGTAATTACTTTAGTTCTGTAGCTAACATTGCGCCACGTTGTAGTACAATGTCTGTTAGACTAGTTCATTACTTAACAGGCTTATCAGCAGAGTCATCGCTCCGTTTAGGATTCCTAAACTCACAAACACTGT
Organism: Catocala fraxini; assembly: GCA_930367265.1. Classification (NCBI taxonomy): domain Eukaryota; kingdom Metazoa; phylum Arthropoda; class Insecta; order Lepidoptera; family Erebidae; genus Catocala; species Catocala fraxini. The sequence continues at coordinate 27,453,733 of OV884036.1, read as the reverse complement.
CGTTCTAGCAGTTTAGTTTTAATTAAACGCACTCGTTTCGTTGTATTTCATTAGCCATGTTTATGACGACATCTCACCTGAAAACTGTTTAGTGTAAAACAACATCGTGCCACTCAGGTCAATGTTTGGTTGATGTGTAATGATAAGAGTTGGACTTATAGTTGTACTTGATCAGTCACGAACATCTCACGAATGTATATGTAGCATGGTGAAGAAAAATCTCCAAATAAAATCTCGTGTTATATTTGCATTAAGCACACAACTAATACTTATTAAAGATGGTGCAGTAAATATTATATAAAGAACCGTTGTTATTTATATATTAAATTTAACAAGTAAAGTAAGTTTGATTTTGACTTACATATATGAAAAGACTTCAATTTTTACAATATGTAAAGATTCCAAACTGCACTTATTATCTTATAATATCTGAATTCTTATAATATCCAATAACTAGAATACAAGCGATAGATTGACAATATCCTAAATTGTATTTGTATACAAAATAATCTTAGTAAGGTCTTATCTAAATCCAAATAAATCTCTGGTACGAAGTCGAATATTCCAATACTGACAGATTGATTACTTCAAAATATCACATCCGTGCACCGAATTGGCAAAAAGTTTGATCCTCGTGTACGAACTTTGTGTATACAACGTAAACAAATTACATTGAGAAGTGAAAAAACGTAACGGAATAATATCTCAAGCGGAAAAAGCATCCGAAATGTGTTCACTTAGATAGAAAAATGTCACTGAGTGTCGCTGGAAATCACTTTCCAAATGTCTCGGCCGCTTTTGCCTACCCCACTGTGAACATTTGGGGAGCTGACAGATAAGACGGAGGGCCACTCGCGCCCGATGTTGGTTGGAGCCATCAATCGCTGCATCGTCACTTACGAGCCTGTCCGAGTTATTAACGATGTCGCTCTCGACCCCCTTCGCGGCCGATATTTTTCTTGGGTGTCATTTTCGTGTTGTATTTTTCATATGAGATTTGAGTAATGCATGTTATTTTGTAAAATAAAGTGTGTTTTGACGTTCCAGTAATTGGAGTCAAGAATATCTGCTAACCTTGACAAGCAAATTCAATCGCACTTCAATAGTAACTTTGAACCAACATTGTTTGTATTTTCAAATATATTAACAAAAGGTTGTGAACTCAAAACTCCGCAATTAGGCTACTACAGGCGGGAGTCAATCGTAGACTAACTTAGATGTAATTTGTAAGTTAATTGAGACTCTTTTATTTTAATCTCTGATATAGTTTGAGGGAAATGTAACATTGATAAAAAATCAATGTGTTATCCTAAATTATTCTATGAGATACATACATTTTTATGTAATTATATGTATATGTATAAATAGTCTCAGGATATATATATAGGCAGTATTGTACATCCACATGACACCAGCTATGTTTTCGCTTCTACTTAACAAGGCGAGCTTATTTGCGTCCTCCAGATACAGGTGCAGACGGCGTATTGCTACTAAGATGTTTTTAACAGTAAACCCAGTACAAACTGACAGACCCAGGAATCGAACCCGAGATTTCTTGCAGTGGCGGCGTTTCAACCGTACAGCCTATCACATACCTGTGTAGTTTTTTCTGCAAGTAAAGGCTGTAGTAATAAACAAATGTTCTGTTGGTGTCAAAAGCTGTTTACATTAATCGGGGTTCACTGTGTTCATAGCACATTATACGATGTTTGAGCATAAGGCCACACGTCGTCTAATCCACACTCCGCATTAACTAAACAATAAAGTGAAATAGTTTAGTTTAGTGCGCATTTTATTTGCGCTTTAGTGTTCTAGCTGAGCGCACTGTTATTTTTTATGTCCCTAGACTCGCCATTAAACCGAGTGGATGTAAAGAGTTCCAGTTGTCAAGTCACTTTATGTGTAGCTGGAAGCTGTTACATTTTGTAGGTTGCAAAAGGAAGCTCGCTATACAATTCAAAATTAGTTCCGTTTTATGTAATTGTAGTCCTTACTGTTATTTGAATAATATTAACAGTCAATATAATTCTTGCCTCTCTGTAAGAGACAAGTTAGAGTTGTATTGCGTCTTTTTTTCGTTATTTTTAAGGCTAGGCTAGTAATACTTTTAATGTCTATCTATTTCTTAACTAAACGCACCAATATGGTACTATAATTAAAAAAATAAATATTATCTAATAGACATAAAACCAGAAATGTAGGTATCATAATTACACTGCTGCCTAATCATTCGTTGATGTACAGGCGTGTTGTTTTGGTATGTTTATAACCAAACACTTTGTCGCCCAGCGTCAGTTTACGACCAAACAAATAAAAATAACAATTTTACTGCCCAGTTCGCGTTGGTTATGGCGTGATGATAAATCTGTAGGTATACCGGAAGTGTGGCCACGTTACTTCCTGTGCGTGACTGGGGCGACGGCGGCGAACACAGTCCTGTACTCGCACAGTGACATGAGACTTCACTTATTTGGGTCACTAAAGCCTACTTTATGACGGCTTAATTAGTGTACGAGTGATGAAGCAATATTCTTGGATTGTTTGTATTAGTTATACCATGTTTTTGTTGTAAATTACATGATTATAATTACTTTTTAATACTAATGAAATCACTTGTTCATAAGGAACATGAATCAATATGTAACACATGTTGCGAATAATGTGTCCCTCAATCATTTATATCGCAAGGGGATTAATTTTTATTTCTCCTTCATTATTTACATAAACAAAGCAACAATTATCGCAAGGGGTAAACGTAATTTAAAATTGAAATGAGACTACTCAATACGGATTTTGTCACGCTGTTTATTTGTCGCGCTGTTTATTTAGAAAAACACTATTACCATTAAACGTTACTACTATATCAAACTATTTCAATTGATAAATTATAACCTGTCATTTCAAAATGTAAAATTAATTATAAGGTAATAAGTTTACATGATTTAGTGAAGGATAAAAAATAAAGCAGCCTTATAGCACCTTCTTAAGAATCCTATATGTTCTACTCACCGCCGAATACAAGTGAATTTAGTTTTGCTGTAATGTTCTATAGACTGGAGGCACTTCCCAAGCAATGCTGCTTCAGTTTGAGACAAATCCCATCTTTAAGCAACGATGTTCCTGTGTCTATCTATTACTTAATATTTTGTTTAAGCACAATGACTAGAATATTCAGTCAGCCTGGTGAAACTTTCCCTTTTGTCGCTAGGGACAAACCTATTGTACTATGAAAGATCTCGCGGAATTCCTTAGATACACATTCTATTGCATAACTACGACAAAAGACAGGGCAGATGCCTCGCGACGGAGCCTGCTAGACCCACCGGAATTTAATTAATGAGTTTTTTTTTGCAGCTGAAAGGGACGTATATGAACATAAGTATCATAATTTTGTATTTCATATTTCTAGAAAAAGGTTGTTGACGAGTTGACTTTAGAGGGTCTCTCAGTTTGCAAAGCATAATATGCTGACTTTATGTTTTACACAAAATATTACATATACAACATATCAAAAAGCGCTAGGCAGTTATATTTTAAATCAAACGTAATAGGGGGTAGCTTGCGAACTTCTCAACACAAAAACTAAATTACACTTTATCCGTCCCAGGAATCGAGCCCGCGTCTTCACAACCGCACGCTAACATACGCCCAAACTCATGCCGCAAGCTTAATGATGAAATCAATATGATAAGCTAGTTTCGATCCCACAGGATCGAATTCAGTATATCTGTTAAAATGCTGTTAATATTTTAATGAATTTAATTAAATAAACTCTCGATTGGTTTAACAATAATAAATACCTTTGGTTGATGACTGCCCTCTTGTTTACTTTCTGGATCATGTCGTGTTGTTGGCAATTTACTAATAAATTGTCTAGGTTCATTAGTCGAAAGATTCTTGGTTACATTAGAAGTCACCAACATTTTTAATAATATATTTTTTTTTATTATTTCTCCATGTGGCCATGTCCCATACATTTTTAACGTATTATTTATTGGACCATTACACAGACCCTCCCAGGGTCCATAAGGTAATTAACGTAGTATACACCGCCCAGAATTCGCCATGTGAGGTTTGATTTACAGACCCGAGATGCAAAGGCAAAGCAAATCCATCGACAAGGTGAAGTAAGGTGACAAACGACGAAACTATGTTTGGTTCTTCAATTAATAATGCACTGCAAATATCGAGGCCTTATATGTACGTTTCATTAGAGGCGAATTAAAGAAAATATGTTTTTAATTAAATGTATTTATTGGATTCTTGCCAAGTACACTCCGAATTCAAATTCAACTTCAAATTCTGTTTATTTGCTAAACACAGGTTTAATACATGATACAAAAAATAAAAAGTGCAGTTCTGTGCTTTGCCAATATTGGCGTACAATTAATATTTACATATTAATAATAAACTGTAAGTAAAATTAAAATCACAAATAATATAAGATCTTTAAAATAATATAACTTAATCTAACAAATTAAAAGATATTAACATTATTTTAAATTGTGTCTTTAAGAAAGTCTGTGATGGAACCCTTTTCAGCCAAAAATATTTTTGATTTCTTTCTAAAAAGACTTATGCTTAATGTTGCATCCAGACATAATTTGCTGGCAACTTTGGCCCATAGTTAAAGAATTGTTGACCTAAACGTCATATGTCAATTGAATGTAAAATGTCACTTGTCAATATAATATAATAATCTGTTGGCTTCCCGGAGGGAATTTTTATTCTTGAGAGAAACTTTATGCTAAGTGTATTTGTGTTATTTTATAGGAGCCACGATCCGGGTTGGAGTGTACGAAACGGGGCAATGAGGAAGAATTCTTTTCGAAAAATTAAAATTTTCTTGAATCGTTGTTTTTTTTTATTCTATCCTAATAAACGACTAAAAATAAACCAAAAGTCATCATTTGTATAGGATGAGTGGTTTGTTAGAAAATCGGCATTTTTAAACCGACGATAAAATTTTGCATCGCTTTTGCCGTGTAACTATAAGAGATAGCAAAAAAATTATAAAAGATAAAGATGATTATTATCTTTTGTTGAAAAATGGCAGAATTGAGATTGGTCTGTAATTTTGCATACAATCCTTATCATCTTTTTTATGTAACAGCTTAACAATAGAAGTCTTAAGCCCTTCATTAAATACACCATGGCTAATGCAGAGGTTTAAGATATAGCTAAGGTGGTCACATATTAAGTCTACTACAAATTTTATAATTTTTGTAGAGATTTCATCATTGCCTACACTGCTTTTATTTTTCAAATCATTAATAATTTTATAATATCATTTCGTGTACTGGCAACCATAAACATTTAATTTAAATTGTTAACTTTATTCCTAGTAGTTTCTTCTACGTTCAGAAATTGGTATAATTTTGTCTAATAAGTAATCATTGAATTTATTCGCTATAATTTGTGGCTCATGAAAAGTTTTGTCATTAATGATAATTTTATTTATAGTATGGTTAGTGACATTTACTTTTGAAGAATTTATTATTCGCCACGTGGTTTTATTTTTATTGATAGAATTTTTGATACTGTATATATTTTGAGAACGTTTAGTATTTTTTAGTTTATAATTTTTTTAAATTATTTAGCGTATCTATTGTACTTTAATTTATTAATAAGTGTAGGTTGAAGTCTAGCTTGCCATAACAATTCCCTTTTTCTTAAACTACATAGTTTAATACCTTGAGGTATCCACTTACATTTTTTATTCACTCTTATAGTAACAACTTTAAGTGGAAAACATAAGTCATAAACTAATTTGAATGTTTCAAAAAAGGAGTTATATACTTCGTTTGGGCTATTACATTCATAAATCTTAGAAAAAGTTAAGCTGCTTAAGCAATAGGTATCTAAATGTTTAATATTTTCATTAGAATAATCTCTATGCGGGGAGAACCATTCATGGATTATAATTTTATGATCCACAGGGCATTTAATTATCTGTGCAGTATGATCAGACAGGGCCAATTCGATAACACCTGTCTTACAGTGTCCTTTATGATAATTATGAGCAATGTTGTCCAGACAAGTCTGACCTTTTAATCTAGTTGGCTGCTCTATGGATAATGCTAAATTAAAACTTTGTAATAAACACTTCATTTTAAGCGTAATATTGTTGTTTTTTAAAACATCAATATTTAAGTGTCCTGCTAAAATTATATGTTCATATTTAATTGTTCTAATCTAGTAAAAAATATATTTATATTTCCCCCTGGCTCTCTGTATACACAAACAATTATCATTATAATTAATCAATTTTATTGCACAACATTCAAAATCATTACCAATAAGATCATTGAAACATTAGGTAACTGCCTCCAAAGATGTCCATTTCGTACTAATATGCAAGATCCGCCTCTTTTACTATCTTTTCTACTAAAATAAGCCGCTAGCGTATAATTTGGTTTGCATAAATTCGTTTCATAGCCTGACATGATAAAATGTTCAGTGATACATAACATATCAATTGTTTGATTTTTCCAGAAAACTTCTCAAGACAAATAGAAAGCATATCACATTTATTTATAAGGCCAGCAATGTTCTGATGAAGTAAATATAAATATTTATTATTGACGAAAATTTTTATATTCTCGTCATATGATTGTACTGGTGTTTTGACAGGACCATTAATACATATGCCTGCATTTTTTAGTTTGAATAGACACATTTTATGCTAACTGTTAAAGTAATATGGTATAGTACCAGGCTTAAACTTATTAATATTATTGTCATTGTTACATTGTGTATTCAACGTGTGGTCAAAGAAACTTCCTAAAGAAGCGATGTACTCTTGCAAGTAGTGTAATACATTTACTATGGCTCCATTGTTTATTTTAGCCGTATATCTTGAGAACATGTCATATTATTATGTATAGCTTAGATGTTTGTTAGTGTCAAACAAGTATGAATATTCGTATTTCTTATTGCTCAGATATAGCAGTTTGTTGAAAGCTTCTAATCTGTTATATACAATAAAGTTGCGCGATAATCAAATTTAAAATTGGGTGAATACAGAATTACATTAGTGTGTGTGATATCATCAAGCTTACCTTTAATGTGGTTGACTTAAGACTTCATAATTTTTTGACACCATTAATATACCCGCATTGGGCATACAATAATTACATATTTTTAAGTTTGGAAAGAAGCGTTCAGCGTTACTAAGAATATTATTAGAATTATTATCGTTAATTATGCACAATTGATTAAGTAATATTGGACTATTAATTTTTGATAAATACAATTTTTATTTTGTTGAGATTTATAATTTGATGTGGTGCCATCTGTAGTCAAGTCGTGGCACTTGGTAGGAATTTCTGTTATCTTATTTAGTTCGTGTACTGCATCGTCATCTATACATCTTATTAATGTAGTTTTTTGTTTCGAATCTGAGCAATTGACAAATTTTTCGCTGATTGGTGAGCAGAGGTGTTTTTTGCTAAGCCTCTTTGATGTTTTCATAAGACTTGATGTTTCGTGGTGTAGATTTCCATTTTTAGGCTTTTATCAGGTATTTCAGTATCTCATGCTAAGTTTTTTGTAGCCTAAAAAATATTTCATATTTACATGTCATCGACTCGACAGTTTCATTTAATTTCCGGTTTTCTATTGATAAGTTATTAATTTTTTCGTGTGCTGAATTGAGTTGAAGTTGTTCCCATTTGATTTTGTAGTAATTTTTTTTTATCCTTTTTATTTTGAGGGCTTTTTATTTTAACAATAAAATGTCAGCCCCATCGTTCCATATACTAATCTAACTATCAGAAATAGAAATCATTTGTGCAAAAACATGTTATAAATAGCTACAGCTGGTTTTGATGTAGGTTCAGCTAAAACGTTTGATATTGCTCCAATATCTTTTATATTTATTTCAAATAATTGCACAAATGAGTTTCTCTGCCTCTGATATATCTCACACAGCAAGTGTTGGACATCTTCAATGATTCCACACACCTCACAATTAGGTGAATCAATTTTCTTCATGAGATGTCCAAACTTTCTAGATGGGTAGTGCCCTGAGCGTAACCTATGTGCTACAACTATTTCCGTTGTACTTAATTAACCTACTATTTAAGAACCAAGGTACACTGGGAGGCTCGCATTGTATGGTTCTGTACCAAATTCCTTTATCTTTACTTCTGACATCAAAGTATTCTTTAAAATTGTCCCAGCATATTTGTTTATATTTTCCTAAGTGCTCTGAAAACATTGGCTTTATATTATATTTTTCCCCATTAATGGCTGCGTTTTTGTAGTTCTTGAATCTGAGTGTTTTGTCAGTTGAGATATTAGGGAGACTACTAGTAATGCCATCTAGTATAGAGCTGTTGGGGCTGTAATCATCACAGGTAAGAATCTCTATCAAAGATTGGGTACGTGCCTTTCGGAAAGTAATGTTATCGAAGGAATACATTATAAAATATTTTATTAAATCTCGAAAATTGCTTCAGAATACTAGGGATCGATCGTGGGTCTCTCGACGTCGTAATTGAGGTGTTATCCTCAACGCTACCGCACCTTATTCAAATAGTATGAAATTTTGCATCTATAGATAATGTCTTATAATTGACAGGAATGTATTTGCTGTGTTTTGATTGGACAGCACTTTATCGCCACATATGTTCAAATAAAATTAACGAACAGTATTTTCACAAAGTTGTTTTCACTGATTTTAAGTTGTTTTACACAGTGAAATTATTGAGTTATTTCACTGTCACAATTTGAAACGTTATTTCAATGAAGTATTGACTTTTAAATTGACTTTTGTTCATAGAATCACTGATTTGGTACCAAGCAAGATGTATGTTTATATTTTGAATTTAACTATAGTTACACTTTCACAAACGATGAACGAAAAACTTTGGGTAAGTATAGGCATATATCTATCATAAAATGGTACTATTATCACTATATAATATGTTTAAAACTTGAAATATCACGGAGCTGATGTTTACACGGCTAGCTAGCGCCAAGATGTATTGTTTAACTGATCACTTCATATCTCGTTATTGCCAATTTATATTTTTACGCATAGATCTACAAATGCTATACTTGTCTTGTTGTTGAATAATTGAAAATATAAAACCTCTATCATCAGACATTCATTGAAGTTAAACTGCTACATACGGATTTTATCGCGTTGTTTGTTTGACTACTCTGACTATTAAAACCCGTACATAGCAGTTTAATTTCAATGAATAATATTCGCGTAAACAGAAGACAATATTATCAGACAGTTATGTCAAAGCCTGGAAGCTTTCACACTTTTGCATGAATCAGGAATCGAGCCCCGGCTCTCATGATTGATAGACTTTAGAGCAGTCGAGGACTCCGCTTTATCTTAATGTTTATATGATGTATAACAAACTTAATATTTCTTAGATTTCTGTTCGCATATTTTCATGTGACTTGACTATTGACTATATTGTGCAGAATAAATGTTAAAAGATGAAAGGAAATAAGTTCGTTGAAGTCGACAAACTATACGAGTGAGAGAAGTAGAAGCATGTATTTCTTCAAGACAATTGTTCTCTACTCCGCTATATATTCACAATTTTATTTTCATTTCCGGTCGAGACATATAGAAGTGCGCCTTAAATATTTGGAACTGAAACGTAGGAGAAGCTAGTTTTTACCAAAATGATTAGGGTCTTATTACCAGCAATTCATGAACAGGGAAAATACCAAAGAGAAAATGTCAGAAACTAATGCGAAAGCTAAATCCTTCTTAGTCAGATTTGTCGTTTAAGTTAGGGGTCTGAAGTGACAAGAAAAGCAGGCATTGAGTAACAATATTTATTTTATCCGAAATGTTTCTGCATCATTTTATGAAGTCTTTGTTGTGCGAACTATCTGTAATGACAGCCAGCACCGCCCGAGCTGTCACAGCAATGCTTAAGGATTACATGTCGTCGCAAATAACAGTAGCACTAACCACTTGATTTCGGCTGGTTATGGTTAGAGTTACATATATTATGTCGTGTGAATAATTAAATATTGTTATTCATATTGGCGGTCTCGATGACGTAATGGTTAGTATAACTAACTGCCACCTGAGGTCACGGGTTCGATTCCCGCACAAGTCAATCATTTGTGTGCATAGACATAGATGTTTGTCTTGCTCTGGGTATTTCTATGTATAATATATATGTATTTATAAAAAAAAGTATATATGTATGTTTATCCATTATCTAGTACCCATAGTACAAGCTCTGCTTAGTTTGGGCTAGATGGTGTTGTGTGTATGTCATAGAATAATATTATTATTATTATTATTTAAAAATTACAAAAGGTTATATTAGTAAATAATTGGTATGTGTTAATTCGGCAACATCCGAGAATCTATTTCTTTCAGCGACTGTAGTGATCTCGATAGTGAACCTTAACATTGGCAAATATTTTATTGGTGCTACAGACTAAATGTCAAATGCAATGCATATAATTAAATAATAAATGCATTGTTATTGTAACTGTTGAACTAACTATCAGGTTTTTGGTAGCCCTCTGTTTGGCAGATTCCCTGCGATGTTGTGTATTATCGCTCATGGACAGGGCTGTGTTATCCAAGATAACACAGCCCTGTCCATGAGCGACAGTATTCGCTTACTATAAGTTGGGATGCCGGCTCATCTGCACCATCATCAATAAAAAAGCTATAAATCAATAAAATGTAAGTTTTGACATTTGCGATTTTCAATCACACACATTTATTCGTGATCCAATAATTGTTATATTAAATACGAACTAGTATAATTTTGGGAACTGTAGAATACTATCAGCGTGGGTGTCGATGAAGTTGTCAATTTGTAACAACTTTGTGATGTTTTAATCCGTCGCATTAATGCCGAGCGTGGGTTCCTTCAGATTTTGCTTCGACACTAAGTAACTTTGCCCTTGTTTGTCATTGAGAGCTAAAGTTGAGATTATTATCGATTGAGTCGTATATTAATTCGCTCATTTTTACGTCAGTAAGCAAATCGATCGAAAGTTACTGTATATTTTCTTCTTTGTGGCTGCTTTAGTTAGAAAAATAAGAAAGTAAGTAATAAGGTAAGTAATTTCGATAAAATATTTATACAAGCGTAAAACTTAAGGAGCTCACATAAATCATAATTCAGACATATTTCATGTTTGGTCTCGCGTTATATTGTTATTATCGACATACACATTACCTTGTTGGTTCAATAGTGTGCACAGGCGCTAATCCAAAGAGATCAGGTTTTATTTTTATGCGGTGTGTATAGTTTTTTTAACTTAGACGACTCACGTTGGCGTCCCGACACTTTTAAATTGCAACTTATAGTTATTGGATAGATATTATTGTACAACTTGGTAGAAAAATATAATATGTAGATCTCTCATCGCATTTCGCCAAATAATGAATACTAAGTATCACTTAAAGTATTATCATAATCACAGTGGCTACTGTACATGGCGATGTTGTCAATTAGTGGCGCGATACCAATGCCTCGTCACACTACAGACTGCTCTAATCACAATGTTATTGAGTATGTTTTGTATATGCCTGTTAACAGATAAAAGGTAAGTGTAACTAAATATAACAATATTTTATATAAAACGGTATTTTATATAATTTGGTAAAAAACGTCTTTAAATATTGCTAAATGTCAACTACTAATATTCCTTAGTATATTTATCTAGTCTCTTTTTTTTAAGTAATCTCCTTTTCTTTTTTCATGCCCTGCATCACGGTTAACTTTACAAACACACATTTAACTGACACAAAGTATACCCAAGTAATTGTCCCGAGTGGAATTTAAAGTTTAAACGCACATTACTCGGCGCGGCGATAGCAGCGAGTAATGTGCTTTGTGTGTGATTAAACTATACTGTATGCGACTGGCGTATGGCCCTTAGCCTTAATTTTTGTCTGCTTGGCGGCTAAAGTAATCGGTTTGGTAGACGACAGCAGCACCAGTGAGCAAATGGAATACCACCAGGACTGGGATATGATTACCACATATGAAACAGTGTGTGTGGCATTATTGTCAGGGTCGGTCACATTTCTATTGACGTTCTACCGGCGCCATCAGCTTCGGAAACAGTTGTGTCTAGTCTACGGTTATGTTTGCTTAATGGGCGATTTACACTGCATTACTTATAGGGGAATTTGAACTACTTACTATTTTGTTCCCTTTCATAACAATAGATAGTGTTGACCACGGGAACGGCAATTTCCAACTTTTGCTGCACACAAAGGATTTTAATAAAATGACGACCAGTAAACTGTTCGTGAATACATGTGGGTACAATAGTAGGTGGCATTGGAACTTGCGAACTCCCAACAGCATGTGTAATACCTTATCCACTGGGCTACCGACGCTTTAAATTTAATCATACAAATTGTATTCTGGAACCAATAAAAGTTTTGATTAAAATAAACCGTGATAAATCTGTATAAAATACTCAGTTTAATTTGATCGTGTAACATTCGCGGCAATTAATTTGTATAAAGTTTAATTTTAATTCGTCCATGCGCGCGCGGTGTAAGGGAGACAGACGAATCGCGTTATTCGCGCCGCCCGTGTACGTCCTCTATTGTTTACATAAGTTCAATTTAAAATTATATTCTTGTCCTGACGGCACGGATGGCGCGTTTGTGTGTGTCTTGCCTCTGCCGGTGGGGAGTGTTGTGGATTGGATCTCCGCATGAGCAATACATGCATACTGTATTTTTCTTTTTATATTTTTTTTGACTATGTATCCTTATACTTTTAATTTTTTGTTAGTTGTAAAATTGTATGCAACTGGCTTGATGTCCGTGCGTAAAATCAGCGTTGCGATATCACGTCAGTTTTATCGCAACATCAATGCTGAATGGAGACCATTTGTTGCCACAATAGCATAATATGTACTTTTTACTTATGAACTATTTATTTAATTGTCTTTTTTATTATTTTGTCCATATTTTATATGAAAAATTATGTATTGAAATTAAACTACTATATACGGATTTTATCGCGTTGTTTATTTGACACTTTATTACATAATTTTGAAAACTGTTACACTACTTTTACTTTTAAACATCACTAATTTTTAAGCTAATTAAATTATTATTAAACTATTTAGATTTCATTTAATTTTACACTTTCCCCGACGTTTCGGTTGCTTTTCAGCAGCCATGGTCACGGGGAGACTAAGATGGTAGTTGTCTCAATGTTCCAGTGTAGTTATTTTAAAGTACCCGAACATAATTTAATCATTGGTGTTTCTATTTACGCAGAATGAGCTCAAAGTCTAAATAGATTTAATAATAATTTAATTAGCTTAAAAATTTGTAAAGTTTAAAAGTAGTGTAACAGTTTTCAAAATTAAGTAATAAAGTGTCAAATAAATAACGTGATAAAATCCGTATATAATAATAATAATAATAATAAAACGTTTATTTCGGAAACTTGCTCCATATTTTGTTAGTGATACAACTTACGTAACTATGTTAGTACTTACTTATAATTAAAAACAAAAAAAAAAAAAAACCTACAATACAATACAATTTAATTCATGTATTTTCCTGCAGTATCAGACCCGTAGCTGTGCATACGGGTCCAATACTCCAGGAAAACGCCGTCCAGCCTATCCCCGATCACCTTCAGTATGCCGTTGGCGCTCCCACGAATCCTGCGTAACAATGATGCCGTTCTTTTCCTCATGATTGCTGAAAAACTATCTGTAGTAGTTTCAGCAAACATGGCTGACGCGCTACAGAATCGCGGTAACCCCAACAGCACCCGGAAGGCGTTGTTGTACTGGACCCGAAGAGCGCTGTAGGCCCTCTGCGTATGCCTGACCCACAGGCTGCATGTATAAAAAGACTGACAATAAGCCTTGAAAAGGGTGATCTTGACCGGTCTCGTACATCTTGCAAACCTACGGGCCAACATATTGCATCGGACCGACAACGCTCTCCGTTCCCGTTCTATGTCCTGGTCATCATTTAGATTCTCGACTAGTTTGTGTCCAAGGTATTTAAAACAAGGCACTCTGTTTAGAGCAACACCATATAAGTACACTGGCGGCACTGCCCTGTGACCCTTTGCAGCAACCCCAAACACCATGAACACACTCTTCTTCACGTTGTACAGGAGGCCGTGAGTCAAGGCGTATCTCTCACAAACCTCAAGCAATCGTCTGAGCGCCTCAATCGAGGGACTCAGCAGCACCATGTCGTCCGCGTAAGATATGCTATTTATGATTTTACCATCTACCGAACATCCAACCCCTGTGCTGCTGAGTTCCCCGATCAACTGATCGACATACAAGCTGAACAGCGCTGGGGAGGTCAGACCACCCTGCCTTACACCACATTCCAGACCATACGTCTCAGACAAAACACCCGACCATCTGACCTGGTTAATCTGGTGATTATACCAATACCTGAGAAGCTCAACTATCTCCTCTGGTTGTTCCCGGTCACGCAACTTTGTCCATAGGACGTTATAATTAACCAGGTCAAACGCTTTCGAAAGGTCTAAAAATACAGCATACACAGGTGTGTTCCTGCAGGTGTAGTAACTGACCGTGTGCTTGAGCGCCAAAATAGCTGTTTCTGTAGACAGCCCAGCTCTAAAACCGAACTGTGCGTCATGTAAATTGAGCTGTCCAGACATCCTACGCCCGAGCACACTGTCAAGCACCTTAGCAGTTATAGTAGCCAATGAGATTGGTCGATAGTTCTCCTTGTCCGAGAGGTCGCCTGACTTATTTTTCACTATAGGTACAACAATCGTACTCATCAACTCAGCAGGCAGGTATGAGTGCCTAACACAAAAGTTAAATAACATAGATAAGACCCTAGGAAGATGCGGACCGGCATGTTGGAAATGTTCTATACTAAGGTTATCATGACCAGGAGACTTACCCCTAGTCATGGTTTTTATAACCTGCCCTATATAACCTGCCCTATCTCCTTCGACGAGATGTAAATCGGGCTAGACGACCCAAGTCTCTCCCCACCGCACCCCTCCTGCCTATTGACTTGCAACCGTGGTGTCACAGAGAAATGCACTCTAAACATGTCCGCTATCCCCACTGGTTCAGACACGCCATTAACGCTCAAAGGTACAGCAGGTCTGGTGTTTAACTTCTGAGTTGACTTCCAAAATTTATTGAACTGCTTTTTCTTATGTTCTGAAGCTATAATATCCAACTTAATTTGTTCTTCGTTGTCCTGGCAGTATTTAAGTTTTTGTTTAAAGACTTTTCTCGTTTCTCGCATATCTATAAACAAATGACCAGATTGAGGTCTCCCGTGCCAAACCCAGTTTTTAAAAGCCACCCTAGCGCACCCATGAGCGTCCCTAACGTGTCTATTCCACCCTATCACAGTACGTTTATTACTACTTTTTCTCACATAACCAGCACTGCCCTCAGCCGCCTCTCGCAGTGACGTAACAATATTCTTGTACAGATTATCAATTATTACAGTGTGCTCTTTATTTAAGCAGAAGTTATCGCAGCAGTTGCTTAACTCTGCTGGGAAATCGACAAGACTAAGTTTTTGCATACATAGTTGGTAATAGCAATTTATTTGGTCAGTACATCTTTCCCCCCACCTCACTTTATCTACTACCTTGCCCTCAAGATTTGCTGAGGCATCCGTTCGCCTCACCATCCCCAGGTTGACCTGAATGCAGAGTGGAAAGTGGTCTGACCAGTAGGCGTTATGGTACACTTCCACCTTCTCCACTGATTTCCACGCTGCTTCAGAAACCAAGCAATGGTCAAGCCAACGTCTACTGCCACAGGCATCACTCACAAAGGTAAAAGTGTCCGAGTCTATACCTAGGTTCTTATAGTCAGTACAACACCAACTTTGCTCATCACAAAAAGATAACATTTCCTGGTTAAACAATTCCCCAGGGTGCGCATTAAAATCCCCTAATATATAGTATAGTATATAGTAGTTTAATTTCAATGAATAATATTCGCGTAAACAGAAGACAATATTATGTAAAAATTATGTAGTCATATTTCTTTGTGGCAATAAATAATGCTTTCTTTCTTTCCATCGGTGTACGGACGTCGTCGTCTAGATACAATGCTTATATCAAAATGGCAAAGCAGTCAGGTTGAATGAAACAAATTTATTAAAATAGATTATAAAATACCGAAGCAATCAGATAAACAACATGAATTAATTAATTGACGATCCTTAGAATTTTCTGCGTAAAATAACACAATTATCGGTTTTCCCTCATCCCTTTTTTACATACGACATGAAGCTTTTGCGGCTCTGTAATTAAATTCTAACTTAATTAGAATGTGATTGAATTTGATGAGCGTATGGCTCCGGCGTGGCGGTTCCATTACTGCGCTATTATTATTAAATGATTCACTATCTATGGGCTACAGTGACATGTATATCAAAATTAGCGTATTGATTAAAAGTAAATTAGTATGTATGCATATGAATGTTATTATAATGACTATGATGTAATATATGGCTGAAGTCTAATCGGCTATGCCCACATAGCAAATATAATAATTTCATGTAGATGCATATGGATTATTCTAAGTAGTGTGTACAATTGCATTTGAATTTATAATTTTATTAGAATCTGTCGAGAACGTAACACACAGTGCATGCCTTGCGTCCCTGACCGCGCGAAGAAGGTGTCGCTTTGTGCACAAATGTATTCAAATGCAATGACATGCATCTTTAATAATTATTTATGTTTGTGAATAGCTATATATATTTTTGATATTGACCCATGCTAAATGACGGCTTATATTTGATTTCTACATTCATATATCCTTATTATTCTTTGAAATAAAGATATGTTTATAATATTATACTTACATATTTTGTAATAATATAAGCCCTATTCTTCGTCCCATTTGCGGTCAAGCGTCATTGCACTACATATGAAATGTTCACCACGTGACCAACGTGGTAAACTCTTCGATAGCGAGCTGGCAAACTTCACACAGTTACGTGCGTTACGTTACGGAGAACTCTTAGATACGCACTTACTGTTTGTTATATGGTTCGAGGTCCCTTATGTCACATATATCAAGCTATTTGAAGATCTTCGATTTGGTTTAACAGTCTGATCAAATGTCGCGAGTATTTTGAAAATATAATATAATATCTGTGAGAGGTGTGTTCTAGTGATATATGTTTGATTCCATATACATTTATTGCTTACTATTTATGGTATTCGATAGATTAAAAAATCTGTAATAATAGAGTCAAAGACAAGTTTTAAGATCAGGGGTGCCCCCAGGTCGGTAAATCGGTAAGTTATATTTTTATTAGGATCACTCATTAGCTACTTAAAATCAGGTCCTTTGATCAGTTAATGGCACTACGAAAGCTACTTTTCTTTAGGAACTGTTACTGTCATGATGTACGAGATGTAATCTCATCTTACTCTTTAGCGCTGGAAGCAAGGACACCATTTAGATGAAAAAATAAACGCTTTTCTTAAAAAATACCGCAGCCGTTTATAGTGGCATATTCTAAATTTGTTTGGGTGATTGAAGATGATTGAGTTAAATTGGTCGACATCCTGTCGATGCCAGTTCAATATAACACAATTTTCTCCCTAAAATGCTTACTTACAACTTCTAATTAGACACACAACAAACACAACGACATCGGCGCTATCCTTTTCCCAGACAATACAGTCATTGTGTAGTTGATTTAGAACTCCGCACGGAAACTAAAGTGGATTGCTCGCGTCGCGCGTGATTAGAGTGTGCGAACGTTCCCACAACCGGATCACAAACTATTTCACCTCCTGCTTTACAAGTATTCGATACTGCGAGCAGACGATTTGATCGGATGTTTCTCCAACTTTGTTAGAACTACTTAGTAAAAGTTTGTAATGCAAAAGAAAAGTGAAATACCTCTTATTCACGTATTTTATTATTTTCCTAATGAAATTAAACTAAAAAAGATGATAACTTAGTTGTATTTTTGTTGCAGTTAGTGGCGGTGGATTCAAATTTGAACATTTGCAAGAGTTCGATGTTGTACAGGATGTATTTGTTTGCTGTCGCTATTTTGTGTTTGTAGGTTATATGATTGTTCATAATGTTTTGCCTCCAGATATTGCCTCCATACAGTTCATACACTGACAAAGTGCATAGGACATGTATAAAGAAATGTGAACTGAGTCCTAGGTCCTATAATAGAAAAGGGTTAAAGAGAACATCGGTAATCAACCTTGATTATTAAAATGTTGAATTATTTACTTTGACTTATTCTATATGAAAATTTGTTTCGCTTCTCTCCCTGCAGCTGTCAAGTATATGTAAGAACTAATGCTGAAGACAATTTATACCAGTGCCTAAAGAGCTTAACTTAAATTTATGTATTTCCTAAAAGGAAATCCTTCGCAAGTATGCAGATTACAGCACAAGCGTGCGGAATGAACACAAGCGTCTACGAAGAAATCTGTATTTAAAAGATAATAAGTTATATTATGTGAAATAGTTTAATATCGGACAATTTATGGCGGGTTTTCAGCGCAACCAGTTTTCTATTGACACTAGACTTATAACAATGTTACACTTTATTGCCGGAGGGCCCAACAAAATAATGATATTGTATCACATATATTATATTATAAACATCTGCAAATTACTTCCATCATAATAACAAGTTTTGGGATTCGTAGTAACAAAGCGCATTAATGCATTTGAACGATATTCTAATACAGTTGTGCACAACGCTTACCTACTTAGTATGTCCAAGGACGTAGGGCACGCATGTATATTTAGTTGGGATTCGAATGCACAATTGCATTGCACATCGGTAATCAGCGGCATCTTCGCGTCTCATTGATCTCGTCTACACTTACACGCACCGTTGGGCGGTGACTGAGCGACTATCAACACGGAACTGAACAATAGGTCATCCGAGCTACTGCGTGTGCAGTAGCTCGGATAAACTGCTGTAAGTAGTACAGTAGTTCATGTAAAATGTGTGGACATTATATAGTGAATACATGAACAAGATAAGTGCTGAACAAAAAACATGCAATCACTAGTCAATGATAAAACTGTATTAGGTAATAATACGATCTCCAAAATTCATAAAATAAAATCATACGAAATAAAAATCCAGTACACTGAAGTTGCTACTATGGAAATTATAAAATAATAGAATAGATAATTTAAATAAAAGAAACGTCTCCCGGTGGCCATGGCTGCTGCTGAAAAGGAACCGAAACGTCGAGAAAACTGTAAATTTAAATAGTAATAGTTTAAATTATCTTAAAGTTGTGTCGTAGTCGTTAGCTGTAGTTTAATTTGAATAATATAAATAAATAGTAGTTAAAGTACATTGTGTTCTGTAATTATGACAACTTGTCGCCTTGAATTCCGGCGACTCAAACATTCAAACAACGGACGCTAAAACACACAGACTCGGAACAACTACTTGTAGAAGAAAGAAAAATGCACAAGTAATAAATAATAGTTTAAAATCTAAAAAACACGCTTTTGAAATAGAAAATAATTTAATAATTTTATTGTAAATAAGCGTGGGGTGCTTTCTAAGGTATTTTGATAACTTCACCCGTGTTTTTTAGTTTTATTATATTTCAATTTTTTTATTCTGTATTGTTGTATTGTCATCGGTCCTCGATAAGTGTGCAAAGTTTCAAATCAATCCGTTGGTTTATAAGGGGTGAAAATCACGTTCAAAGATTCCGTTACATAGCTTCATAGATACATACATACCAAGCTAATTGTACCGGACGGGCGAACTCGGGGCTGAGGTTACTATGGCGACGGTTACGATAACAGCCGTCAAGTCGCTGACGTCCTATACACGGTGTGTGGACTGTACTATAGCGGTTACTGGTCTCGGAGTGGAGGCGCTGAAAGGCGTGTCGTACGATGTGCGGGTCGGGGCTTCGATAAATAATACACATGCTTCACTGTTCAGTTGTCTTGAGGTTTCTGGCTGGCTCCATTCGGTTCTTGAGGCTTGAAGATGAGGTTTCTTGAGCACCTAATATCGATCGATACGGTGTCGCTTAGGTACCCCAGATCTTTACTGTAACGAGAGCCGGCCAGAAACCACTGTTCAACAATTTTATTTTATTTATAAAAATTACAAATTTCTTCTTATAACTATGGAACTATGCTAGCTAGCGCGATGGTACAACCAGTGCCGCGTAGGGCACGAAAAGACCTAGCTAGTGCTATAATGTTCATCTTTCAGAAGTTAGGTCTAGGTATAGATAACTTAGGTTTTATGTTAAAAATCTAAGTTGTGGTTATATCTACAAAGAGAAAAAGTTTAATAACTTTATAACTATGATATATAGGAATATAATTCCTTCAACGTCCTATAGCGCCTTTCTTAGCGCACAAATAAAACACAATAGGTGAAACGTTTTATTAAAGCCTTATGACCTAGGAACCCTGATATACCTAACTTGAGGTAAAAATGTACATTTTATCAGTAATGTTTACATATTCACAAAATATTTCTATAAACTATAGGAGAAACATAATATTACGTTATTTACACTATTTAACTATATTAATTAGGTCTATATGTGACCTAATTCGACACTATTTCCGAACTAGAAACTTTATTGATACAGTATACTTAAATAACACGTATGGAATTTATAATCATAATATGAATCTTAAGTTACTGTTGACGTTGTCGCGAACACTAATAAAAGCGAGTTAAAATATGTTTTATTTGTATCTCCATACATACATAATCTTAAAAGATATAATAGTAAATAAAATTGAACAGAAGGCGGTATATGGAGATTAAATTAGGCAACTACGTCAGCTATAGTTGCAGTATAGACTACAATGCTGGTATTCTCGTCGGCCTATGAATAATAATTTTATAACAAATATGCAAGACAATTATAATGAATCATACATAAAATGGGATTAAAGTAATAAATATAAACTTATAACAATATATTTCAATTATATTCATACGTAAATAGTCTATAATAATTATCATAATATAATATAATATTATGTTATGTGACATAAAACACTGCATGTCTCAATTATATTAAAACAATATTTTTGGCCCGTGTGGGATTCGAACCCACAACACTTGGCGCGGTGGCGGTGGCGAGGACACCACTTAATCCACTACGCCATCTGTGCAGTCCAAGAGTCTGTGCAGAAGATATATAATTTATAATAGACTTTACAGTGTTCATTGTTTTATAAACTACCAGCTAGCGCCTTTATTTTGATTGTTTAAATGTAAGCCTATAGTCATGACTTGATTAAATCAGCAGTAACATAATTATCACATATATTTGTACGATAAATAAAAATCTTCAACAAATTGATGTCGTTTTAACATAATAGCTACACTAACTGATTTGAACTATTATACCAAAATGAAAAGTAAGATATTTTCTAAAACCCAAAAGCATTGAGCGACCTTTGACCGTAAGTTGTTTGTATCCAATACAAGTGGAATAGGCCTCATGTTCTCCCATTTGAGAAACACTTCGTGCACTCCAATCACGTAGAGCGCGTGCAATTCACTTACGTTCAGTGCGGGAGAGCGCCTTTATCCGATTTTATCCTAAGAAAAACCAAATTACATATTGTTTGCCTTTTAGCTTTTGGAATATTTGCCCAATGTACTAATACGCAGAAGACAGCTTTTTATGAATACAAAGGATAACACAATCGATACAACGGTTTACTTTACAAACCGAATATAAAATGATAGCCGAGTAGTGGAGGCTCAATCCAACTGTCACATTAAACTGAATACCCAATTTGAGTCGATATTAATAATTAATTAATTAATAATAATTTATTTATTTCTCCCATATCAGAATTAAAAGACAAAAGTACAATGTTATCAATAAAAGGTACTGGGAGACTGGTTTCCAAGCTAGGTAAAAACCTGTGTTATGGATAACCACGCTTCCATTCCACGGAAAAGTCGTACTTAAAACAGTGAGAAATTGTATTTAACAGTAGACGTAGACATTTAGGTAAGTAAAATA
This sequence comes from Catocala fraxini, assembly GCA_930367265.1. Lineage (NCBI taxonomy): Eukaryota > Metazoa > Arthropoda > Insecta > Lepidoptera > Erebidae > Catocala > Catocala fraxini. The sequence goes on along the minus strand of OV884036.1, from coordinate 27,431,735 downwards.
AAAATAAACATAGGTATAGTTACATTTAATTTGTATGGGAATGTATATAATGATAATTATCTTGTTTGGGAGTTAGGTGTGTGTGTGGTTGTGTGTATGTATGTGAGCGGGTGGGTGAGTGTGTGTGTGTACGTGCGTGTTATAATTTTTGTACCTCTGGAAGGTTTTCCGTTTGGCTATAGTCCAGGTTAAGTAAAAACTTTGAAATTATTTCTTTTGCACACTCTTTTGTTTGCGGATATATGTTCAAGATTTTGTTTAGTCTATTATACAAGTAACCGCCAAAAAAAGAAAAAGATCTGTGGGAGAAAACTGAACAAGTTAAGGAGGGACATACGTTATATTTGCGGCACTTACACAAAACTGTGGTATCGAAAGATAGCAACGAATGCTGCTTAAGAAGTGTACAATATAAATAATATATATTATCGTATTGTGTTAGAGTTTTCTTTTTAAACGTTATCTTGATTTTCATTGATTGTTATCTTAACCGAATTTTAATAGAAATCAAATAACTGTAAGATTTGGATCTGTTAGTTTTATCTTTTGTGGCTACTCGACTACGTGCATCAATAACTCTATTTTATGGTAATTTGTGTAAGTGGAAAAGTATGTTAACGCTTTAATAACAGACACACGTTTGTTGCGTTTCAATATAAGAAGGATGAACTCACTACGCACTCTCGGATTGCCTACCCTAACTAGTGCAGAATTGGCTACGTACATATATGTTGACAACACTGAACTTCTCTGAAGGTGGACAACAGCGTCATGAGTCATGATACGTACTCTAACTTTATTACGATTCAAACACAAAATTTGCTTTGACACGTGTGATAGTACTCTTATTGAAAATAAAAAGATAATTTTATAGTTACACTTTCTGATTAAGTTCTAAAACCAAGGTTGTTTAAATAGAGGTTTACTAAATCACTTTTAAAACAAGTCATAAAGTACCCGATGCGGACAAGTCTAGTGATAAAAACAGCACATGGCGTATTTTCCCAAAATTCCCGTCCATTAACATTGTTCGAGGTGTGCAAGTTTTCGCTCCGACATAGTGCGGCAAATCAATCTGCCGTGTTACGTCTCTGTTAAAGGCCCTGGGATATTGTGTTTCGTCGTAATGGAGGGTGCATGCGCTCGTGCTCCACGTGTATATTGAAACTAGATAACTTCGAAAACGAACCCTCCTGTGAAACAAAACAGCTAGGTTCGGAGTGATTATATTTATATAATTTCATTTTACATGGATAATACAATAGTTTTGAGAGGCGTCCTCAGACTTTTCGAAAACTGACACGATCTGCCTAGGCAATAAGCTATTTTGTGGCAACAGAACCCATATAACATTGATTGCCATGGGTAATACTGATGATCGACCACCAAGCAAATGTTCAAATTGATGCCAATAAAGACTAGCAATACAATCGTTTTGTCTTTAGGGTCGTTTATTCTTATCAAAGTTTATGTTGAAAAATAAATTCGCGTACAATTGTAGCGTGTAGGGTGAACTGTTGTCAGACACAGTTACACGCGAACTGCCGAACTGCACCGCTGGAAAATAATCTCTTGAATCTTTACTACCTATAAGTACTTCAATTTAATTGCATTTTTGTGAGTGATACCTATATTTAGGGTAATAAGTTAAATTATTTGTACATATTTAATTTTATAAATAACATTGCACGTAATGCATAAAACATTGCGCTAATATATTATCCTAAAAGGTTTGGCAGAATTGGAGAAAACCCATAGTTAGATATGATAGTATGAAACTTATTGTTATTCGGGTTCAACTAACGAGAATTTGATAGAACATGAATTACATATCAGAAGAGAATCTTTTTCCATACAGAAAAACTCAGCATCGCATTTGGGTGACACAGTAATTGAACCCGAAACTTCACAATCTGCAGTAAAATTGCCAGAATACAAGGTTCCCTACATAAAAGTAATAACATTTTGGTCAGCACGTGTATCCGGCCCAATGTTAACTATTGTTAGAAGAATGACGGACTAACCAATAATACTTAATTGCACCAACACCTCAGCCCGTGTTCCACGTCTTCGTGGCAACTGATCAAACAAATAAACGTCGATCACACTCGCCTTACACCGGCAATGTGGGCACCCTGACGTGTTTCTATTAATGACACAAAAGTATCAAAAATTGAATTTGACATCTTTTATAATCGACAGGTGGTTGTAGACTTTTCCACCACTTTAAACAGGAAATGTATGTCAATTTATCAATGTATTAGAAAGGAAAATGTCTATATACACATTATACTTCTATATCCATCGACTCCATCCATTTTGGTATGGTATCAAAATAATCAAATTTTATAATAATCGGAACCCTTTTAGCGGGTAATTAACTGAACACAATAATACGTATTGTTCTAATTTGTCGTATGTGTGTCCGACCTCCAATAATTGTGTGTCATTAAATATATGTAAGGTAACGCGAGCGGTCACGCAAATGTTCAGATATTAAGATAATTATTCATTTGTATCGTGAAACAAAATTATTATACAATCGTAATAAAATGTGGGTAATGTCACGGTCGCACTGGTCTGCAGCGTATTATCTGTGGGTCGCGCCGCGAAACGTACCGCGTTGTGATGTTTGTTTGTACAGTTTTGGTATAAATCAAATAAACTAAGTGAATAAGTAAATTATCTACTATACACTGGTCTCGTTTACTTTACTTAGGTTTTCCAAAAATACTAGTAAGTTGTAAAACAATAGGCTAGTAATCTGTTAAACAATAATAATACTTATATTTTACAAGTTACTAGTATTTCTGCTAAAGTTTTTGGCGAAAATAAACTAGGACTGGAACCCAGGTCTGCTGCCTAATCCATTACGTTGTCGCCACCTCAAGAAAAGAAGCCCTCATCTTTAAGATGTTACATGGCATTATACATACATTAAACAAAAATATATACACTTATTTAAAAATACTTTTGAGTGAGCATTTCATATTGGTAGGAGACTTTGTTGGCGCTGTGCCGGTCATATTTCTACCGAAAACTACCTTGCGAGTATCGCAAAACGCCTCTTGATGGTCAATTTCTAAGGGTAACCGCTTTCCCATGCGGTTAGATTAGACCAAGCTAATAAGAATTCAAGAATATTACAAAACAACTTATCGTGAAAATCCTGGTATGGTGAAGGACCTACCTTTTTTAAGTAGATATTTAGATAGACAAGATTACAAAAGTATCACACAGCGGAATACGCCCATAAATTTGAAATTTCGCCTAAACTGAGTCATTCAAGCTACATTAGTACTACGATGTACTTATTAGAAGTACGTAGAAGTTCGGTTCCTGCGTTGAAAGGTCTGATGAATTCTTGTGGGTCTCCACAAGAATCCCAGAGACATTACATTACTGCTGACATTACACCGTCTGGTGTAATGTCAGCAGGGGTTCCCTATTGTGTTCTTTGCTCGTGCGCTATCAGCACAGCTTCTTCTTTTATTTAAAAAAGGTCAGCGACCTGTACTTTGTTTGATAAGCATCCATAGCCCAAAGTAACCGCTTACTGTCAAGCAGACCGTATGTTTGTTTGCACACAGATATTGAAACAGCATCGACACCTGGTAACCTATCATATTCGTCTAAAACAAATCAGAACTCCTATAAAACTAAGCTGATACTTACGCTGCAGGAAGTATAAAGTATTTACATTAAAATATATTTAATTTGATTCCTATTCGTGCACCAGAATAGAAATGTTGGTGATATTAAAATGAAAATCTGATTAATTCATGAACACGGAGAGCTTAATGATAACGTGGTGTACGAATGGCGCTATCTTTTAATTTCCGACATAAATATTCATGATGTGTCGATGTAGGACCGTGTTTGATGTTCGTCCTGTTCATCACTCTTAACGAATATTTACAGCCTATTTCACATGTTAAGCATCATTTGAAAGTGTAATATTTAATATGTATGTATATGGCAACTTGTGCCCTCGGCTGTGCCTTTTTATGTATTAATATTAGATTAGATATCAATTGTTCCTTTGTTTATTATTTTACATGGACACTTTATACAGATATTGTGATTTTAATTTGGTTAAACGCCGCCCTGCCGTGTGTGCCTAGAGTGAGTAAATAAATTTTAGTATCAATTCAATCTTATCCGTTTGTGCTTTTAGGTAGCTTAAGTTAAACTATGTAAGATGAGATATGTTTATTGCCAGAATGTAGTACATAATATGAATTTAGTTCAAGCTATGTGGATACCATTTTTGACTTAAATAGCAGTTTACATACAAGTTTCTCTTTGCATTTATACTATGTATACTACGGACTCACGATTAATATGATTTTGGAAAAGATGCTATATAGATGAACATATATATCATGGATTAACTATTATTTAAAAATCATTGTAGGCGGAAGTTCGTTTGTCCTCAACGCGACGTAGTTTAGTTTTACGCTCGGCTTTTCTCATACATCTACTATATCTATTTTACTCTACTCCCCTATGTTTGTAAGATTCGCTGCCGTGAAACTCAAGTTATTCGTTAAACTTGTTTATGTACACGTCTCGTTTGTCATCACATCGAATATATAATAATTAATTTTATGTACAATATATGTAGGTGCGTGTATACATTATGTCGTGTACACACTGAAGATAACATAATTACTTCTTCAATATTATATGTCTGTAACGTATAAGTGTTTTGCCTGCTAAAACATCGCAAGCTGTTAGTGGTACAGGGCGCCTGGCATCCATGGGCCACAATAACTTTCAAAGACGTACCTCATGCTCTTTTGCTACTACCCTACACGTTACGAATTGGTCTTTAAATAAAGCTGAAAACGTATCCATTGAGTACTCAAACAACATCTAAAGTACCTATTTGCTTTCTTTTAATGTTAGTTTATTTAGGTCAGTTACTACATGGGACTTTTAATTGACTTCCAATACCTAAATGACTCTTTTTACTTGTGAAAATTAAACTGTACTGTCCACTGTAACGTTTGCTCGACCAACAGCAAACAAGAAAGTTCCTTAATTGTATTAGTTTTCGTTCCGAGATAGTGAAGCCTATTTCTTTCTAAGCCTTAATAAGGCTATTTAAGGGTCTTCAAATGGCGTTGGCGAAAATAGGGTACCTACTAAGAAACATTGGATGTGTAATGGTTCGAGTAATGAGAGGTATTTAGTTATTTTGATCTGAGTAAATAATATTACTTTTGACTGTTATCTGTGACAATTGAAGTTATAATATCGGCTATATGGATTATTTTGCATAAGTAGAATGATTGCAAGAGTTTTAACAACTCACTACCTCAACCCAACAATATTTTAATTATTAAATCATCTCTCTCAGACCAGACATATACCGTGCTCAAGATTTTTGTATACAAAACATATAGTATTTCATTTTCGACTGATGAAAAAGAGAAGGTTTTATGTCGAGACACATTTTATTTTATGTATTACGCATACTTCATTACAAAACAAGTAGTTTAAATTAAATTTCTAATATTTGAACTGACTCTTCTTAAAATTTCTCTTAATAGAAAATTTGGTTTGAAATGATTGTGTCCATCACAGAACAGTATAAGAGTAGTTATGTTCCGTGATTCCGTGATATATATTATTAAATTAGTCCCTTAAAAATAATTCATCCATAGGGTAGAAAAATAGTCAATGTTTTATTTTTTTTACACATTCACTGACGTTTTGCTATTAAGCGATTGTCCAATGTATAACATTTGATCGCATTATACAATTTAGATGATTATTTATGATTTAGTAGAATATACCTCCAAGTTAATCCAGATACCTACATTTGAAAGAAAAGCTATCCACCACGTTTAAATATATAGAAAATAATTGATTTTCACAAACTGTGTACTTGGCATGGATGATAATTTTAGAAATCTGGGTTATATCTACTGTTTATAACACAGAAAATATATAACATATAAAATAGACGAAAATGATGGTATCGTTATTATAATGATTAATGCAAGTTTACCGAATAATAATGTCGTTATAAGGTAAACAAGTATAATAATAATTATTTTAATACAATATATGTAAGTTAAAATAAACGCATCTTAGAAGATCATTCAAGCGAAATAAAGTTTAATTCAAAAGTAAAAAATAACCTACTTTTTTCGGAATATAGATGTGGAACTATGGACATCATATTATCATATTATGTACATATATTGATTGTTTTAGTGTCCGACCGAAACTAATTTTACGGCCGAAACCGAAACCGAATTTCGGCTTTGGTCTCAGTTTCGGCCGAAATCGAAACCGAAACTTCCATATAAGGTCAAGTTTTCGTGGGAAAACAAATCGTCAGTCATAATCAGTTTTATTTTTTAAGTACATGTTAATTATTCAGTCTCTGATATTTGATCTGATCTAATGATTGATGACAATACATAACATATTATCGCTCCTTATTTCAACTAAATTATTTGTGCTTTTTGAAATAAGAAGATTTTTAAATTAAATATACGTACTACTGCTTTTTAATATTATTTACGAATAACATATAATAAATGGTGCAAATCTAAAAAAAGAAAATATACTTTCTACGTAATGTGTTTAGATACAAAAAACAAACAATACTTGCTCATCTTAAGAACATAATAATTAAAATTAAAACGTACAAACATTTCAGTTTTAATGTAATTGTAGTTCATAAACAACAGTGAGTTCATGTACAAAATGACCAACGTTTAGAAGATGTCTCTTCCTAAGAGAACACATGTTTAGTGGTCGTCCACTAAATATGTTTAATGCAAATAATATGCAAGGTATGAAAATAAAAATAGCTATACTCGAACAAAAAAACTGTGAAAATATAATGTTTAACTGAGCGACAATCATTACTTATTTTAATGGCCCGATAATTATCAGTATTCATAGTTAAACAATCTTTTATTATAATAGGAAACAATAAATTATCAAAATTTCCGCCTCGCAAATTGCTTCTTCTGTCTTAATAAATTTGACCAGCAGCGCTAAATAGTTGTTTATTGAAAACACTCGTCGGTGAAGCCGACAAAATATTCAGTGCAATATTTCTCAAAGACAGAAATGGACTAGAATCCCAGTAAGAATAAATATCTGCGATTCTATGTTACCTTGGCTCTGATAAGTAATAGATATAGTATAAAGGTATTAGTTAGCATTAACAAAAAGTTATACTGACCGAAAACATTTAAATAGATGCCTTTATTGTTAGTACGTAATGTACGAAAATCTACGCATTAAAGAAATCAAATTTTGTTATATATTAACTATCATAAACTAAATCACATCAATAGCGAACTAATGCTTCCCAGTTTCGAAATAATCTTATAATCACTCGTATTTTCATGAGAAATAAAACAAAATACCACAAAGTTCATGGTGCAAACACAAACAAGTTATGATACGACTATGACGCGGCAAAATGACACTTCGTCGCTCGCAGCTCAGTGCACCGAAAATTTCCGATCACAGTGCGAAATCTTCCGAATTTAGTTTCAGTTTCGGCCACAGTTTCGGCTGGATAGCAGGCGTAACCAAAATTAAGCCGTAACTCGTTTTTTGCCGAACCTAGGCCGAAACCGAAACCGAAGGTTCGGTCAGACACTAGATTATTTATATGGCGTCGACTCAAAATTGACGCCTTACCTTAGTTTAGATACTTTAATAAGAGTAATAGGGTTCATTTTATAATGCACTTTTCTGCTTACCATTTGTCGGTTACATTATTTATTAAAATAGGTATTTAATGTATTAATTCTACAACATGTTGAGGTTACTATGATAGGAGAATTATCACGAGTTAGCATTTTAATACATGCATTTTGGTGTAGTCGAAACTCATATGAATGAAAATGTGATTTTCAGTGATACACGACGCTCGAGTACCTACCTAATTAAATTAAGAGGAAATTTTACCCGTCTGGCGTTTTGCTGATTCAATTTTGTACTTAATTTATGTCGCTTTTGAATTGAAACTGGCTTGACAATCAGTTGAGTAGGCGAAAAGTAGTTAATTGTTTAATTAACTACTGGGAAATTGAAGATGATTTTGCTTTATTATTTCGGTACATATGTATAATGGCAATGTTGGTAACGTAGTCAATAATGTGAGTTGAATTGAAGGATCGTAACATAAACCTGGTAGAAACTTCTCGATAGCTATGAAACCGTAAAATATAATTTCTGTTTTTGTGAATGTTGTGCTCCATTAAAAATACTGTAATGTCAATGTATGTATTTGTAAATAGTCACGTAATGTGTTAACCTTTATTTCATATATACGTTTCCTGTCAAATAAAGATGTTTGCATGCATAATGATTTTCCGTATCTAGTATCCCGGAGGTATATGAATTGGCAACTGTGTATAAATATATATAATTTAAAACACTATATTCTTAATCATAGTTGTTTAGGTAAGACTAAAGTCAAATATTATTGTACAACGTGATATTGTCTTCTGTTTACGCGAATATTATTCATTGAAATTAAACTACTATATACGGATTTTATCGCATTGTTTATTTGATACTTTATTACATAATTTTGAAACCTGTTACACTACTACTACTATTAAACTTTACAAATTTTTAAGCTAATTGAATTAGTATTAAAACTATTTAGATTTCATTTAATTTTACACTTTCCCCGACGTTTCGGTTGCTTTTCAGCAGCCATGGTCACGGGGAGACTAAGATGGTAGTTGTCTCAATGTTCCAGTGTCGTTATTTCAAAGTGACCATGGCTGCTGAAAAGCAACCGAAACGTCGGGGAAAGTGTAAAATTAAATGAAATCTAAATAGTTTTAATAATAATACAATTAGCTTAAAAAGTAGTAAAGTTTAATAGTAGTAGTAGTGTAACAGGTTTCAAAATTATGTAATCCTAGCTGTTGCCCGCGACTTCGTCCGCGTGGACTTTAATTTATTACCCAATACCAACTTTTAATTTGTTATCTAATTTTAATATATAAAACTACAACTAAAGAAATTAATACGTCTAACTACACCTATATAGATGTAGTTAGCTATATATATAGCTAATACCTAAAAACTACCTACTAATATTTAGAAACTACCTACTACATATATCTGTATATCTAAAGAATAAACGTTCGCGTTGCGCTGATAAGCACGGTTCTGTTACGATTGCTAAATGTCAATAAAAACCAACGCTCTTATACAAAAATCAACCGTATAGCATACGTATTGCACGTTGATACAGTCGCAAGTCGCAAATCATCACCACACCGTAATAAAGTACTTGAAATTTTAGAAAATAATAATTAATGGAATATGCTAGGAAAGTTAGTTCTAAAAAGAACTTTTGATAGATACGTACTTCCTACAGAAAAGTGTAAGAATGCTATGAAAATAAATACGTATGAATAATAAATAGAGTAGTCCTAAAAGTACTTTTTAACTAAAACAGGAAAATGTGCAATGAAGAAACAGTAAAAGTTGAATAAAATAATGTAGAATGTGTAATGTTCTGAAAAGACCTTTTAACTGGAACAAAAATGCGCTTTGAAAACTCAAAACTTAAAACATTCAATTTCGATTGCGTCCACTGCGTAGGGAGTCGACCGCTCGAATGAACCGCACGGCTACCTCTATCACAGATATCGATGCCCCTTTCCCCCCCACCCCCGCAGCGTCACCCGCTACGCTGCGCGGGGCCACCCACATCGTATTATTTTATTATTGCACTATTTTCTTTAGATTGACATTTATAAATTCGTTATATCTTTTGAATGACGATGACAATGATGAAATGACGATTTTACGGGTATTGAAACGGTCTTTAATAAAATATCATTTAATGGGATAAGAATTAATACAGAGGTATGAATAATATGGTTTGATTATTGTCGGCACTTTTATCAACTTTAATATGTAAAAAAGTAGTTATAGTAGCATAACTACAATAGTTGGACATATGGTATTGCGGACTTTTTTGTAGATATTGATACGTTCCATAATACTGTAGAACATTTTTTTGTTCTATCATCAATAGTTTCCGCAGCGCACGCGATGACAGATTTTTTATGACTAATTTTTCACACCTTGGGTTATATTATTGCATTTTTATTAAGGATCCCTATTTTTTTTGAAAATGTAATATAGCCTATGTCACTCAGTGAAAATGCTTTCTAATGGTGAAAGAATTTTTGAAATCGGTCCAATAGTTTTTGTGTGAAAACATTACAAACATACATACAAAAACACAAATGTTTCCTCTTTATAATATTAGTTTAGAAAGTGTCAAATAAACAACGCGATAAAATCCGTATATAGTAGTTTAATTCCTATGTACAACGTGAGTTTACAAATATTTATCATTGACATCTACCTACATAGTTTAACATGCGGTTATATGCTCATATAGTTTTTTAATTATCTCTAGTGGCAAATGGTAACATGGTCGTTCAAGGACTTCAGCAATGTCAAGGGTAAACTCGGCCAGGCCTAGCGAGATAATAATACTCTTATTAAACCATGTAAAGGCAAGTCATAGCTCAGCGGATAGGTAGTTCATAGTTAATACTAAATTACTAGAGCCTACATGTAGTTTAGCGAAATTATCATTGAAAACGTTGACTACAAGACCAGATCGTTAATAGGTGGAAAGAATGTTGTGGTGTCAAGTAGCACAATTTTCCGTGATACTATAAAGTTGAACAGTTATCTCAAAGCACTGACCTTAAAAGAGACTGTAAAATACAGTCAGTAGTGGAAGCCATGGTCTCTACACTGCCCCGACCACTGCAATAAATAATAATTTGATAGATTAGAATCAACCAAACTCCGAAAAATATGTTTTTGGGTACTCTACTAGAGTACCTAAAACATATTTTTGTGGTAGGTAGGTAGGCTCTAGGTGAAATTATTCCGTATTTTACAAAGCACAAGTCGTTATTCTGCTACCACTTGCGTCTACTCAGAGCGTCATTTTGTTTTGTTTACCAATTTTGATGCCAGTTGTCCCAATACACCCAGGCAATTGGAGAGTTTCTCCTTGAAACTGTGATGCCACAATGAAGAGACGTTTTTCTAGTATCTATTTCCACATTTGACACAGTGCTAAAAGAGTAACTAACTTCAGGCCCGAGTTGGAGCCGTCTTTCCGAAATCATATTTGTAGAGACATTATAGTGTGGTGTCACAAAGTGCATTTCTCTTATTATTTATGTCGGATTGAATGAGATATAAAGTCTATGCATCATATTTATATTAGTCGTTAGTTCATGATTCATTTACTGGGCTGAGGTTTTGACAAACGGCAAAGGAATGTCCGGTGCAGTGTGTTTCAATGCAATTTATTTATTTATTTGATTGATGGCTTGTGCTGACGTTTTTTTTTACCTGCGTGAATATTTTGACGCATACCCCTCCGCGGGGGCGGGCGAATGAAAGATGGAATAAGAATAATGTACCTTCCGGAATACCGATTAAACCTACCACGGTGTTCCTCGACAAAACCGCTATCGATGGGGCCGCACAAATCACTTGCACATGCGGTCGCGACCCCGTCGAGGTTTCGGCCTGCCATTTGAAACGGCAGGCCACTACACGAAGAGGGTTACTTTTTAGGCAAAACTCCCTCCCAAACCCTACTGGCTCCCCCCTAGAGGGGAGACGGACTTGACACAGAGGCGCGCGTGGAAACACGCATGCCGCCTCTCGGACCTGGTGCTGAACGGGTGGAGGGCAGGCCCACGAAGCCCACAACCCCCAGGTCAAACCTCAGGGTGGCTGGAGGTTGTCTCGCGCCCTCCGGCGCCCGGCTAGCTTAGGGAGAGGGTTTAAGCGCTCCCTCTCCCGTTCCGCCGCCTCCTTGATGGAAATCACTTCCTCACAGAAGTAGGCGATGGCGTTCCACGACCTCTAACTCCGGACCATAGATTGAACTACGGCCGGGAGTGAGAGGGCAACCAATCCGACTGTCGCGATAAACTCACGGCGCTGCGATGCCCAGGCGAGGCAAACCGCCAAAGTGTGCAGCGCCGTGCCCTCAACAACGTCGCGGCAGTCGCCTTAGTGGTGACAACTGTGGTGTATGACACAGGAACTGGCCAAAACAACCGTGGCCAGTCATTACCTGTGTCAGCCGGAAGGTGAGAGCGCCATGCCGCCTCTCTAGCCACTCCTCAACCACGGGACTTACCGCCACGATCGTGGCGTGCCCGGCACTGGAGTGCACAAGTGAGAGTTTTTTTTTTTTTCTTCTGGCTAGTGGCCAACCTTTGTCAACAGTTGTTCAAGCCTTGTAGGCCTCTGACATGGCTTAACAACTGCTGTCAAATTGGCAACAACCGGGACCGACTTTTTACGTGCCCTCCGAAGCACGGAGACGCTCTAGTTTTAGAATCTCGTACTAAAACAGCTTACTTGAAAAGGTTAAAGGCAGTGTAATCTTCAAAGCGTCGTGCAATGTGCTGCTTCCATTACAAAAGCTTACAACTTCATTTTGTGTAAGCTTAGCGCTGCCAAATACAAACGACTTTCTTTTTAAAATAAAAACAAATAAACGATGCAGTTCCTTTCAAATATCAACTTATATTACGCTATGTAATATTTTGTTGGTTTACGAGACTACATAATAGTTGTACATACATAATTACCTATAAATTACTTTCGATAAAGGTACTAATCTGAACTAAATAAACATGTTTGAAACTTTGTATTGTGTTGGCTGTTACTTCACTTTTTAGCACTTTTGAAATCATCTTAAATACAGAATAGTTTATATTTTCTAAAGCCAATATTATAAATCCCAACTTTGCATCACTTGTTATAAAGATAGACGTGGTTAAATCGTGGGACGGCAGCACCCTGATTATATTATTATATTATAATGCAGCGTGAGAAGAAAGCCCGCGTTCTCCTAATGCTTTGAACTAATCAAATTGCACTGATCGGCACCCTAACTACTATCATTTTTCTTTTTAGTTCTGCTTGCGACGTCGCTTCGTTCAAAAGCGGTCATTCAAATGTGCATAAATGGCTTACCATTTACGCATTTGCACAAACTAAAAAGTTATACGAAAGGTTCTCTATTTTTTGTGATGACTAACTTATTAGTCATCACAAAAAATAGAGAACCTTTCGTATAACTTTTTAGTTTTAAGTTAATACAACCGTAGTGATCTAGGGTTTAGGTAAGTATCAGTTTTTTTATTTCTTGTTTATATTATACATTTCTTTTTGGAAGAAGCATTTTCAAGTCATCTAGTGACGTACTATCTATCTCGCTGACAGCATTATTTTCTATACGCAGCCTTGTCCATATTAAGTTACAAAATGATGACGAAAATACGGCAAAAATTAACAAGATAATTTGTCATATCTGTCTAGAAATATGATAGATCAGTTCTGAATTCAGTGGTTGGGTTTTGGACAAAGTTTCGGGGACCTGCCTACGATGTAAGCTTGTGTGCTACCAACAGGTTTATGAATGGAATAAAGATCATTTGTGCTTAACGAAGATTCTAGCACAATATCTCCAACTTTTATCTTTTTAGGTCAAGTTGGTCTCATAACCTGCACCTTGTCTGTCTTGGTAAGGTACAGGGTTGGTGTCTTAATTGACTAGGTTAGACAACAAATTCTGGCTTTTAAATGGCATCGAATCAAATTTGATTAGAGTTATGCGAGTAACAAATAAACAAAAAAGTTTTGCACAAAAATGTTAACTTAAGTTACTATTGTTGGATGTTTATTTCTGACAAAGGAATTACACCCGATATGTTTTAAATGGAAATCACGCTTACGTGAGTTTTTCTGATGTAATGTGATATTAGCCAATTTTATTTTAAAATTCATGTTCTAAAGCTAAGACGTTGAGAACAAAGGCAGTTTAATTTGAAAATCTGCCAGCTCTGGCGCTAAATCTAGATAAACCGGAATTCGGAAATAGAATGGGGATAGAATTTATAATATGAACTCGTTGGCAGAGTCTTACACAGTGCTCAGATTTAAGCGTCTCCGGGGAGTGTGAGCTTAAATCAGTCTGACAAGTACATGTGTTTTTAACTTTTATATTTAAAATACTTTTTGCAGTGCGACTAACCTAAATAAATAACAGTTCAAATTCAACGCTGCGTTCATTCTATTGTATCCGTTTTGTGCGCACATTTTATAGACGAGTAACCGCGTTGTGCGATTTAAATTCAGAATTCTCCCGATACGGTGAGTGCATTTTAGTTATGCCATCGTTCTGTACAAATAGAAACAAACGTTGGGACATTTATTATGTACTGACAGTAGAAATAGAAAGCTTTTCGAGTGACGTTCACGAACAAGACCGGTGTATGAGTCACGTTTCGGATGTCGACTAATAATCAAATTAGTTTCGAAACAACATGGATCGCTATGCTATGTCCAGGCATACATAGATAGATAGAGCCGCGCTGATTTCCGCACGAATGGGCCGGCTCGACCGGGGAAAGACTACCCTCTCACAGAATATCAACGTGAAATAGCAGTATGCCTACTGTTGTGTTTTGTTCGGTGAGTGAGAGTGCCGGAGGCCCAAGCACCCTCTTTCCCCCTTCCTGATGCTTCTCCTTCCAACTTCCTTTACTAAAGAGTCGGCAACGCGCTAGTGATGCCTCTGGTGTTGCAAACGTCCATAGGCTACGGTGACCACTTACCATCAGGTGGGCCGTATGCTTGTTTGCCACATCAGTTGTATAAAAATAAAAAGGACACCGGCCCATATTGTTTCAATCTGCGTTAATTATGAGGATATAATAATAATATAATATTCTATCACATACACACAACACCATCTAGCCCAAACTAAGCAGAGCTTGTACTATGGGTACTAGACAATGGATAAACATACATATATACTTTTTTATTTGTAAATACATACATATTATACATAGAAACACCCAGACCAAGACAAACATCCATGTTCATGCACACAAATGTTTCACTTGTGCGGGAATCGAACCCGAGACCTCAGGCGTGGCAGTCGGTACACTAACCACTGGTCAGTACACTAACCACTACGCCACCGAGGCCGACGATATAGATTTGGGTAACTTAAAAACACGATTCCTCAGATCGAACAAACATGAACGCCTCGTAGAAATTCACCGATATCCGGTCTGGTATTAGCTGAACTAATATTTATATCTAATAAATAATTTTTAAAACCATTATTCAAAATTGTATACAAACGTACTTGTCTGATGGAGTAGCTTTCTAAATCTCTAGAGAGAAAATACAAATCAAACATTTTGTTTATTGTCTAATTGTGCCTACCAAGCAGTTGGTACTCAGCACCCTTCTGCATTTAGCATCTGGAACTAAACTCAAAAAGGCTCGACCTAATATTGATGTAATTATATTTGATAAAATATCTTCTCCCTAGCATTTATTATTCCCAAGTCACTTGGGGTCGGCTTTTCTAGTCTAACCGGATTTAACTGGATATCAGTTTTTACACGGAGCGGCTGCCACCTGACCTCTGCAACCCGAAGGCTAACGAAACCCTAAGGCTAGACCAGTGTCAGGATATTATAGGGTACTGACTTCCCAATAACGACTGCCATAGATGTTCATTGCAGCCGGGACCGACGGCTTAACGTGCTCTCCGAGGCACGGAGCAGGCGATAATTGTCAATCAATACGCACATAATTTCGAAAAGTCATATAACTTCCGAAAGTCAGAGGTGCGCGACGTGGGTTCGAACCCGAGACCCTCTGCTTTGCAGTCTGTTGGTCTCCCCACTGAGCTATCGCTGCTCTCTGTATGTTATAGAATATTATTATTGTCTAGTACCCATAGTACAAGCTCTGCTTAGTTTGGGCTAGACGGTGTTGTGTGTATGTGGTGGAATATTATATTATATTATATATTATTATCTTCCTATACAAGGTAATTAATGGCACTATAGAAAGCAGTCAATTATTGAGCTCAATACCCATTAAAATTCCCTCTCGAATACCAAGAAAAAATACGTATAACATTTTTGACGTACCCACCTTAAAAACAAATTCAGGTCATTATGCTGCAATTCCAAGACTCTGTAGGCAGTACAACAACATATTGTTACGCCCAGTGACATCTCTCGGCATTGTGGGAAAGACTCGGCAGTTCCGTCTAATAATTTACACCGCCATCTATTGACATCTTACGGAACTACGTAGTAGGTATGCTTACGAGAATCGTAGAGAAGATGCTGGTACTTTCTCGAATCATCGTACTGTTTGCATACCGGGAGCGGCGTTGCTAGAAAGCTCTAGAAGCGCTTTACCCGCGTATAAATAGGGCGCACGCGCACCGCCAAGTGAGTTTACAATCGTAAGCGGTCAAGTGTTCATCGAAGCGAACGGAAGCGAAAATACTACGGAGTTTGAAGCAGTACAGTGAAAAAGTGTGGTATAGTGTTTGTTGTGTTTTAAATTTAATTGTGTGTTTGAATAAAACGTGTTTTACTCGATAATATTGTTTATATTCTTATCCGTCGAACCCAGCACGTAACAATATCTAAAACCCACGAAATTTACATTTGTGAACCCTTATGTAAATTCAAGAAGCAGTTAATTGAATATCTTTGGTCATCTTGCCTTAATATGTATTATTAGTTTGTTCATATATGTGTTGCACTTTATGTCTGTTTTGGTTATGAACCACATTATATTTTAAATTGTTTTAACTTATAATCTTAGTTGTTAATTTGGCTTTTATTGCATGCTGTTGTCTTTTATAATTGAAGGGGTACACATTCATAATACTTATGTGAAAAATTCTTTGTAAATTACAATATATATTCTTTGTTGGAGATCCCAAATAAATAATATAAAATAAAATAAAAGTAATAAATGCGATTTAAATTACCCCTTAATAGAGCTACCAATTGTAATTCAGTCGAATCGATCATGAATGGCAGTAGGTGTTATCTTGTATAAGGAATATGATATAAAATAATTTAGGGTACCGGCGGTACTCTCACTGCACTGCTTTCTTAAAAGCAAGTTTATTTGGCTACGATCTATTGTAAGCTGGAGGTATTCCACCAACCAGGTACTCCAGGTATGAAAAGAAATGTTAAAATTCAAGTGTAAAATATTGCATTTGAATATAAAACGAAACGGAAGATTCATCATCGAGTGTCAATAATTTATTTCACTGTAATTACAGACGAAATTCAACTGTCCCTCAGGAACAGACAAATGATGGAGCGATGATAAAATATCACGCCCTGAATGTAATAAGCAGGGATAATCTGTGTCACCAATTGCGTTACAAAACGGTTCGAATTAAGAGTGACATATCTTTCTAAAGATCGGTGTTTGTCTCATTGATTGATTATTTATTGATTACATTATTTAATTATGAATAATAATATAGTTTTATGAAAACGTATTTCAGTGACGTAGCAGCAGTGAATGTGCATAAGTCTCGGTTTCGATTCTCGGGGCGGTGTTATTGTTTTTTACTGTCAAGAAATTCTCATTAGCTGTACAGATTATGAAACTGTGGCTGGTAAACGACGATAGGGTCTTACCTGTAGCCTAAGAGGAGGCAAATAAGCTAACAGTGTACTGTCTGACGGTAAGTTATTGTAGCCTATGGGATGGGGTTAGGCGAAACAAGTCACCGAAAGGGTCTTCTTTTATTTACACACAATAGTGTGCACACTGTTATTTGACGTCGATATTCCGTGAGAGGATATTATTTCCCCGATCAAACCGTGAAAGCCTCACGCTGCTGTAAAATCGAAACGAAAATGATATTACAATACAGCTGTAACTTTATTTATACTAATTGTGTCATTATCTTTGTAATCAATAAAAAAGGTGTCAACCCTAAACATTCCAAAAATTTAATCGGCAGTACAAATTCACTTGATTGCGTAGTCATAAAGTCAATTTCCTGTAAGCGAAAATCAAAGTTCTCGGTGCGCTGTGAGACGAGAAGGCTAAATCAGTTAAAAACGGACCATTCATCGCGTGAAGAGGCTCAGCTCTAGAGCCGCTGTCTCGACACGAGTATGACTTGAGGGTAAGCGAAAATTACTCTAAAATAATTATATTATAGATATAGCAATGCAAGTTTAATGTGTCTATTGGGATTTGTAAACGTACACATCATAGATACCTTTCCACTTAAATAAATTGTTTCCCATATTTTAGTCTCACGCTCGTCGCGCATCCTCGAAGTAGTAGGCAGGTGGATATTACGTACACTTACACATTTCACCAGATACTGGGTCATATCTGGAAACTTAGGTCCAACGTTATAGGGACGCTAGCCTATTGCCGTATATTGGACACAGTTGTAGACACCATGTTGCTACCGAGAGTTTCTTGACAGCAAAACCCAAAAAACAAATTGCTTGACCCGGGAATCGATCTCTAGATTAGCGTCATTCTGCGTGGGCTAGCTCGCGCCGTAGTTATAAAGGGAAGGCGCGCGGTGGACTGCTCTCTCAACCCTTGGCTGCCGTTTATGTTAAGCGTTCAAGACTCTATCCTCCTGTCTAAAATACCGTATGTATATACATATCTCATACCTGTCATAATACGTATTGTTACGTGCTGGGTTCGACGTATAAGAATACAAACAATATTACCGACTAAAACACGTTTTATTCAAACACACAATTAAATTTAAAACACAACAAACTATACCACACTTTTTCACTGTACTGCTTCGAACTCTTTAGTATTTCTGCTTCCGTTCGCTTCGATAAACACTTGATCGCTTACGATTGTAAACTGCCTTGGCGGTGCGCGTGCGCCCTATTTATACGCGGGTAAAGCGTTTCTAGAGCTTTCTAGTAACGCTGTAACCGGTATGTAAACAGTACGATGATCCGAGAAAGTACCAGCGTCTTCTCTACGATTCTCGAAAGCATACCTAGTACGTAGTTCCTTAAGATGTCAATAGATGGCGGTGTAAATTATTAGACGGAACTGCCGAGTCTCTCCCACAATGCCGAGAGATGTCACTGGGCGTAATAGTATCATTACATTGTCACCATATTAATGTGCTCGGTCGTCGTATTTCTAGAACTCAATCGATGTATACAATACACCCCCATATCAGTTGCGTTTTGTGATTCACTCAGAGAAATAAGCTTTAACTCAAGGGTCGTTTGTCTTAAATAAATTGGGCTATTCAGAAGCGAATACGCCTTTTAGATCTCATATTCATGAAATATGATCATCCCAGGGGCTCCGTTAAGATAATCGTAACGCCAGATATGGGGATGCATACTGTATTTGTTCCAAAACGTTCTTTATTCGGTGTTCTTATATTATCCTATATTATAGGTTTGTACCTACGTGAGAAGGCCACCAAGTACGAGTAAAACTTGACGGTCCCCTCACGTAGGCACAATGCAAATATTACAATCCATTCGGGATCTTGCAGTCTTTCCAATCAAGGCTGGGTATTTTTATGTATACATTATAACATTTTATTAAGTGAAAAGCTTGTTGATATTGTAAAAGTTTTAAGCTACATAAAAATTGTTTATTTAATAATAATTTGTTTGCATGTCTCGAGGGCTAGTTCACTGATAAAATTTTATTGCGTAATGCTTTATATACGTACATATATGCGTTTCTGCCACTGGTTTATGCACACCAAATAAAAAGTATCTTATGTGATTTACCAGGGCACGAAATTTCATCAAAATCTGTTCAACAGTTTAAGCGTGATTGAGCAACAAGCATCCAGACATCTTCACAATTAATTAATTATTACTCTTCACAATTAATTAATTATTAATCTTCACCATTAATTAATTATTAATCTTCACAATTAATTAATTATTAATCTTCACAATTTACGGCTTTGATCGATTTTCACCAACTAGTATTAGATCGAACATAGATTTATAAAATGCATAATAAATCGCTCTATCGGGTCTGAGAATAAAAACACCGGGCCCAATAACCCTTTAGAATAGAATAAGGTATTCCAATGGAGTTAAACCAAAATAACCCGCGCTAAACGTTACGAGCTATTCAGAACAACAATATTTTTATTATACAATTCTTCTTCTCTCTTAGCCTTTATTATTCCCAAGTCACTAAGGGTCGGCTTTTCTGGTCTAACCGGATTTGACTGGATATCAGTTTTTACACGGAGCGGCTGCCACCTGACCTCCGCAACCCGAAGGCTAACGATACCCTAAGGCTAGACCAGTGTCAGGATATTATAGGGTACTGACTTTCCCAATAACGACTGCCATAGATGTTCATGGCAGCCGGGACCGACGGCTTAACGTGCTCTCCAAGGCACGGAGCAGGCGATAATTATCAATCAATACGCACATAATTTAGAAAAGTCATATAACTTCCAAAAGTCATAGGTGCGCGACGTGGGTTTGAACCCGAGACCCTCTGTATTGCAGTATGTTGGTCTCCCCACTGAGCTATCGCTGCTGAGCTGCTATTTCTATTATACAATTAATGTTATTAATTCAAAATAAGCATGCCTGTCAAGTCAAACACTAGCATTTGAATATTGATGTAATAACCAGTAACTTACATAACTAGAATAAGAAAAGGGATATATTACAGATAAATGTGCTGTGACATGTTTGTATAATGCAAGACATTTCTGTCAGTGATACTCACGCTATTTAAGTGTTCATCGAATACTGTTGTGCATAATGTTCATTACATGATGCCTAGTTCGATCTGTCATGGGCGCAGAGCACGCACTAATATAATAGAATATAATTTGAATGTAATGTTGACAATGTTGTAACCTTTTCTTCTTATATGCATTAGTTCTGAGCGTTTGCTTTCAGGTCCATCTTAAGATTTTTTTCTTTTATAGGGACATCTCCCGCTCTAGGAATAATTCCTGAGTCGCGGGGGACTTTACAAAGATTCAAACAACGGACACAACGAACACCCAGACGCGGAACAAATATTTGAGGGTCACACAAAATTTTGTCCTGTGTGGGGATTGAACCCACAACGCTTGGCGCAGCGGTGGCCACTTGAACCAAATCACGATGTGGTAGGTATTTGATTTATTACGGGTTTGATTCTATGGTCGGGCAAAGTGTTACAAGGTTTTCAGTCAAGAAATTTTCGGTAAAGGCGTTCGTCTGGCACTGTGCCTGGTGGACGCCAATAGATTCGCTGCCTATTCATTGGTATCTCTATATCTGGCAAAATATGTATAACACAGTAGTTTCAGAATGTGTGTATGATCTAAGTATACAATATATGTAAACTTCTGACAGTAAGCGAACTCAAACAAGAGAGTTATAGTTTAAGTAGGAGGCGCGGCGATGGCGGTGCACGCGGAGTTCAACAACACACTATTGCGGTGCTATTAAAACTTGAGTTTATCTGCGAGTTTCAAATGAATATAACATTGTGCTGCTGAAAATATAATTGACTACAGTTTTATTGCATCCTAACTAATATTATAAATGTGAATTTGAGTTTGTTTGTTTGTTTGTTTGTATGTTACGCTTTTACGCCTTAACTATTCAACCGACCATAGTGAAATTTCGCATACACGTTATCAGCGATACAGAAAAGGACATAGGGTACCTTTTATCCAGGAAAAAGTTCTGTTACTAATCTAACCTAATCTACATTTACGTGAGCGAAGCCGCGGGCAAAATCTAGTCAACAATAACAGCGCACGCGCAAGAAATATTGTTGATTGTGATGTTACAATTGGTTATTTGAACAAAGTGGTTATTGGAATTCTTTCAGGCATTTTTGTGTATAAATACGAAGTCCGTTACTTTGCCTATACCGTAATAGAAAATCCTAATTATTAAATAGCTCTTCGCTGATATCAAACCTTGAACCTTGCGCTTGACAATATATGTAAGAATAAATGTTAGGTAAATTAATATAGTATAGTTTTTAGATCTGAAATTCTTAGGAGTAGTAAGAAGTCTAGCAATATGTCCGCTACACAGTGCTATACTTGATGCCTATGGGACCTAAATACGTAGCTATGTTAAATAATAAACACTAGTTAATTCTGTCTAATAATAAACAGTATTTGTGGTTTAGGTATATGTTAATTGTCTATCTCTCTTTCTCTCTCTAGCTCACTCTATCGCTACTAGCAATTCTGGTCGTAAAGGGTCAATCATCTAGTTAGCAGTAATATACCCTTTTTACGCAAGTTATGTTTCAAATACGATGATGCTAACCAAAATTAAAATAAACTGAGGTAATTAAAATAAACGGACATTAAATAGAAGGTGAGTGATGTACACGTGAGAGCGCCCACGTCACATCGGCAGCTCATTACCGACATGACAGGGGTCGCAGTCGCGTCGCCAACACATTTGCGACTCATTCTCGGTTAACAAGCGCCGTCGCACGATGTGTTATGAATGTAAAGCAGCTCGCATAATGGACGCACGCTTAAAAAACATTAGGGTTTTATAATTTCCGTCGAGTAAAGCTGGTAGATAGTTAAGAGTGGATTTTGAGTATTAGCTTATTCGTGTAAGTAATCTACTGTTTCATTGTAAAGTAAAATATTTAAACGTGAAATACCTAGCTAAATGTAGATATCATCAATTCTGGGTTAGTCATCGATTATAATTGTTGTCGTATCTGTAACTATCAAACTAAGCAGCGATAGCTCAGTGGGGAGACCAACAGACTGCAATGCAGAGGGTCTCGGGTTCGAACCCACGTCGCGCACCTCTGACTTTCGGAAGTTATATGACTTTTCGAAATTATGTGCGTATTTATTGACAATTATCGCCTGCTCCGTGCCTCGGAGAGCACGTTAAGCCGTTGGTCCCGGCTGCCATGAACATCTATGGCAGTCGTTATTGGGAAAGTCAGTACCCTCTAATATCCTGACACTGGTCTAGCCTTAGGGTATCGTTAGCCTTCGGGTTGCGGAGGTCAGGTGGCAACCGCTCCGTGTAAAAACTGATATCCAGTCAAATCCGGTTAGACCAGAAAATCCGAGCCCAAGTGACTTGAGAATAATAAGGGCTAAGAGAGAAGATCTGTAACTATCAAGCGCTTTTATCGCTCGTTCATTTACTCCTTTAACAGACTTCTACTATTCAGGGTTTATAGAACTTCCTTGCAAGATGATGTTCTGACAGCGGGCTCCGGTTGTCGTCAATAAATCGTTATGTATCGAAAACGATACGCTTAAAGTCGTAAGTTCAAGTTCATCTGTAACACCCGGGTATTACAGGCTTCCATAGCCCATGGAAGATGCCTACCATAAATACCATCTATAATTATAAGGTAAGTAAGCGAACGACAGTATGTTTGTTAGCTACCTTTATAATACATAAATAATATTGTCTTCTATTTACGCGAATATTATTCATTGAAATTAAACTGCTATATACGGATTTTATCGCGTTGTTTATTTGACACATTATTACAAAATTTTGAAAATTGTTTCACTACTACTACTATTAAACTTTACTAATTTTTAAGCTAATTAAATTATTATTAAACTATTTAGATTTAATTTATTTTTACTTTTACACTTTCCCCGACGTTTCGGTTGCTTTTCAGCAGCCATGGTCACGGGGAGACTAAGATGGCAGTTGTCTCAATGTTCCAGTGTAGTTATTTCAAAGTACCCGAACATAATTTAATCATTGGTGTTTCTATTTACGCAGAATGAGCTCGGCGTCCAGGTGTTTCTTGTCACAGAGAGAACTTGTTGTTTCAGAGAGCCCATGGGATCTGTGACAAGAAACACCTGGACGCCGAGCTTCAACATGTCAAGCAAGTACTGCAAGACAACAAGCTCCAACAGCCGCGCCGCTGTCACAGATCCCGAGAAAAGCCAGCCACAGTCGAGCGCCAGCCTGCTATACTGCCTTATGTAAGGGGTGTCACTGACAAGATTGGCTACATCTTGAAGCGAGCTTCAATCAACACATACTTCAAGCCGCCAACGAAGATAAGTCAATTTTTACCATCCGTCAAGTGCCAACTACCTTTACAAGATGCAGGGGTCTATAAAATAGATTGTGACTGCGGACTCTCATACATTGGTCAAACCAAGAGAAACATAGGTACCCGCATAAAAGAACACATAGCTGATATAAAACACCAACGCTCGTTGAAGTCTGCTGTGTGTGAACATGTGCAACAGGGGACCAACCACTACCTGAGATTTGACAAACCACAGATTCTCGCTAAAGAACACCGATTCCTACCAAGGATGCTTCGCGAGGCTATTGAAATCAAAAAACATCCTAATTTTAATAGAGAAGATGGTTGGAATGTACCACCAGCTTGGGATCCAGTAATAAAAATAGTCAAACCCAAGAAGAAGCAAACCACAGCTAGACTTCATGATACTTTGAGCTCATTCTGCGTAAATAGAAACACCAATGATTAAATTATGTTCGGGTACTTTGAAATAACTACACTGGAACATTGAGACAACTGCCATCTTAGTCTCCCCGTGACCATGGCTGCTGAAAAGCAACCGAAACGTCGGGGAAAGTATAAAAGTAAAAATAAATTAAATCTAAATAGTTTAATAATAATTTAATTAGCTTAAAAATTAGTAAAGTTTAATAGTAGTAGTAGTGAAACAATTTTCAAAATTTTGTAATAAAGTGTCAAATAAACAACGCGATAAAATCCGTATATAGCAGTTTAATTTCAATACATAAATAATTCTAAAATATCTCATAATAGAAAAGGCTAACCTTCTTCCCAAATTCATTCTTATATTTACTATCTTATATTTGTAGCAAACATTAAAATAGATACTGAGGACACTGTCCCTAATTAGTATGGACCTCGGCAGCAGTGTCAGAGTAAATAGGAAAAATCCCTTTTTATGAAGGGCGCCCAAACGAACCCAATAACACCGTTTTAGGGTTTATGGCGCCATAAACTCGATTTCGAGAGGCAATGTGTCGAACGGGATTGTTCAAACGCCTTGCACTCGATGATTTTGTTTTATTTATGGGTCATTGCGCTTCCGTTTCGTTTCTTAAGGGCTTCGAGTTGTTTTGGCTAAATTATTGGCTTCGATGACGTCATTCTACATCGATACCACTTCTGATGTCACAGTCACAAAGCAGACATCCTGTCATTTCTTATATAACAATAAGTTGTAAATTTAAATGAGATAATTATTCAAAATATCGAAGATGAAGAAAAACTTCCTTACGATCACATCTGTTCTTTTAAGGCCTGTTATGTAGGGAACACAAAGAGTCAAGGACATCTAAGTGTCAATCGACCTTTAAATTTTAAGAGATCACATGTATAACTCTCTTCATAAATTATATTACGCACTAATATAACGCGTTTAATTAAGCATCGACCAATTCAGCATCATCATCAATTATCATCACAGAAAAAAATAACCGTACTGCAATGTTAATGTAACTCGTCCTGAGACCATCAGTGTAACGCTTGCCCGGACCGTGGGATTGCTCGGGATCTCGTTAATTTCGATCGTTGTATCCAACATAATTTTATTTATTACAATGGGACTCCCGAAGTGGGGTGTCGGATTAAACGTTCATCCCGTTTTTATGGTGGCGAAATTGTTATGGGATTAAAACAGCCTGTGAGTGTGAGTGTATAAAAATAATGGGTTTTCTTTAGAGCCTATAAAGTTTGTGTTGTCGAGACCATGGGTTGTCTATTCTGAAGTAAGTATAGTGGAATAACAGATTTTTTCGAATTGGTTACCACGACATGTCAATGAATTAGAGTATCTCACTCACGCGTAGAGCAGCTATTTACTAAATGCAGAAATTACCTACTAGATACTATATATACCAACAAATAACTAAAGTTGTGTACCAGTAATTCATATTATTTAAAAAGTTATTATTTTCTAAATACTTTCAGTATCTGCTAGATACGTTATTAAATAACAAATAAAACGTTATTAAATAACAAATAAAACGTTATTAAATAAATATGAAATAAAAAACAAATGAAATTAAATATCTTTTAGTTATCTTATAAATGAACTCGTCATTAGATAGAATCTGTTTGTGATCACGGCCTGTGCGCACAGGCCGCAAACCACAAATCTTACGCGTTTAAAAAGGAACGTAAATACGTACTGTAATCGCATTAATCACCGTTTTGTTAACTAATTCATGTAACGCGAAATTTTAACTACTGAACTTCCGTTGCTTTATTATGTACACAGTATGTCTGTGTACCAATCATTAAGCTTTTTCGTTAGTGTTTATCATTATCCTACTTTGATCGGGCAGAATATTGATTAACTTTCAGCCTAATTGGCCGGCGGTTAGCCACGAAACTGGATTTATAAGCATTTCGTACTCAACTCAAAAAGGTTTGATGTAATCTTCTATTCAGCCATGCGATCAGTATATTATGAGTAATATGTGTATATACATTATAATCCATTGATAAAGTTCAAGCTGGACAAAATTAGAACTGAGATAACAAATTGTTATTTAAAACATCACTAATATTTACTGTATGTTTAGCTTGTACGGTTAACAACGACGCTGATTTTACAAAGCACCACCATATTTTACCAGCTTTTTTTTCAAACGTAGAATCATCTGTGCTTCACCTAAAGAAAATAAAGATCCGAGGGCCGTTCTATGATATGAGTCGCTATAAAACTCATGTTTATGTCGTAGTAACATCTATTACGATACAACATTGGGACGACGCGCGGCGTAACGACGATATCGAACACGCATTGTTACAACGACGCTATAAATCTTATGTATTTATACCGAGCGAGCACCGAACTAGTCCAGTTCTACATAGTTCGTATTATTTACGTAAATAAGCACTGGATAGTTCACAGCGTACGACGCAGTAATTCTAGGGTTATTGTTATGGTTAAGCGTTTTGATAGTTCGCATTAAATATATGATGAACGAGATTAAAGATACGCGCAAGACATTCATGACTTAACTATTGGTACTTCCACACCACAACCAATATTAAATGTTTTAGAAATATATTCTCAATGAATTAATTTTTGCGATTTTTTATTTATTTTAGATTAAATTTGGTGGCAATAAACGATACTTTTGTGCATTACTTACACATTCATAGTAATGAGAACAGAAATACCTACATTAAAACAACGAGGCATTATCTACACTGCCGCAGATGTGATGAACGTTTGGCATCATTTCAAGCGGTTTGACTGTTTCAAATTATATCAATTGAAAATGTAACCATCTATATTACAAAATTAGGTGTAATCTATAATTTTGGGCTTCATAGGTCCATAGTAGTGTGTAGTAAAATATTTTGTCACTTTAAGAAAAGGCTTAAAAATCCTGTAGATTTCATTTTTATTATTTTACCACATGTTTGCAAATCAGTTTTTTTATGAGATATATTTAAAAGTTGTATAAAAAAAGGTTAGAAAATCTATGTGAATCGTGATTTCTTTTTGAAGAACAGTGAATGCACCAAATATAATAACATGACACACACACAATATTACAAACCTATCTAAGCGAACATTGATCTCCAGTTCACCATCATCACCATCACCAACTACTGGCCTATCTCTATACTTCCTACAATATCCAAACTAGCGGAAAAACTTATTAATAAACGTCTCGTAAAATACCTTGAGTCCAAGGCACTTTTGTCTGGATCCCAGTTTGGTTTTAGAACTGGAGTCTCGACAAATGATGCTGTTCATGAATTGACCGATTACATTGTTAACAAACTAGACAATAAAAAAAAGGTAATAGCGGTATTCCTGGACCTAGCAAAGGCATTTGACACAGTCTCTGTCCCACTCCTACTAACCAAACTACAAAACATGGGGATTCGCGATGTACAGCTCAAATTGTTTGAGGAATATCTTTCTGATAGACAACAGAGAGTGAGAGTAGGTGAATTCACCAGTGATGATTTACCTATATCTTACGGTGTGCCGCAGGGCAGCGTGATGGGCCCTACTCTTTTCCCCGTCTTCATCAACGACCTGTGTAACCTCCAACTAATAAATGGGAAAATCGTAACATTTGCGGATGACACGGCTCTAGTCTTCAATGGTGACACCTGGGATGATGTTTATGGCTTTGCACAAACAGGACTCAACATAATAATCTCATGGCTTAATGACAATGGCCTCACACTCAATGTTAACAAAACTAAATATATACCGTTCTCCATCAAAAACATTTCAACATCATTTCACAAAAATTATTCCATAAAAGTTCATTATTGTCCATCCGATCCTGCATGTTCCTGTAACTATTTGGAAGTAGCTTCCAGCATAAAATATCTTGGAGTTATGATTGATAGCTCACTGAGCTTTAACCAACACATAGACTTACTATGCTCCAGAACTCGGAAACTAATCTACATTTTCAAAAACCTACGCCATATAGCTGATAAAAATGTTATTAAAATGGTATACATGGCCATGTGCCAATCCATACTCAGCTACTGTATTACTGTATGGGGTGGCACTAGTAAGACTGGCTTGATAAAGCTAGAAAGAGCCCAAAGAGCAGTTATAAAAGTAAGCCTATCGTTGCCATTTTTCTTTTCAACTAAAGATCTCTATTCGCTTTCGGACGTGTTGACAGTACGCCAACTATACATTCTGTGCACAGCTCTAAGGCAACATTCATTAATAGGGTTTGATCCAACACTAAATATCAACAAAAGAATTAAACACAGAGTATGCCAACCACTTGCTAAAAGAAATACAGCCTTCTCACACAAATTCTTTGAATTTCTAGGGTACTACTTGTATAATAAAATAAACAAGAATCTAACAGTCTACTCTCTCACAAAAGCAAATTGTAAACGGGTAATAACGTCCTGGCTAAAATCCCTGAATTATGAGGAGACCGAGAATCTACTTAAGGTCCCTTCCTAATTAGCTGACATACATACACACAAGCATGTACATTCACACTCATATGCATAGGCGCATACATACACACACACCCTCACGCGCATACATACACACACTCCCTCACACACACACACACACACACACACACACACAGACCCTCACCTTCACACACACTCACACACACACACACACACACACACACACACACACAGACATATATCCTCACACCCCTAATTATAAACCTTATAACAGACACAATACACCTAACTTAACTAATGTTGTACTTACCTGATGTACTTACCATTGTCCACTTCCGCAGTCTGGAGAGGCTGGTTATCTGTCATACAGGTCTCTTAGTACAGAAACTAGTCTCTCACATAGATTTAATCTTATGTATTGTACACAGTGTAGGGGCCCGTTTTGCAATCTCCAAATTGGTTTTTGGGGACTACATCTACCATTCTTATACTGCGAACGGTGGGAGTGCACTGGGGTCGTCTACCTGGGGCCCGTTGGGGATTGTAGAGCGGTCCCCTATTTGTCTTATTTGTCTAATTGTCTTATTACACATATTGTGCAAACACATGTATGTTTGCACAACTGTTATTTTTTCACCACCATATGTAACTTTTCTATGTGAGAGAAAAACAATAAACTCTTATTATTATTACTCTTATTACCATCGGCATCGGCAGGCAGGCACTTCTTCACGGGGAAGAGAGAGAAGAAGTAATAAAACGGACAACATAACGTACGTTCATAACATTCTTTCAACATTTCAGACAAAAGCAAAGCTAAATTGTGATAAAGTTCAAAATGTCCAAAAGTAATGTTAGGCACCGCGCGCAAGTTACGGCACCCCAGCGAGCGATCCACTTCAGCCTGAATAAGATTCGTTTATGGTTTGAAGGCCGCCTGTATTGTAGATGCTATCGTGTTCATGGACACTGCTATATTAATTTGGTACAAAATATAAGGGAAAAAGGAGCAACGTCGCGTCGTGTCAAGATTTTCATCAGCCGTTTTAATAAAGATTATATCGTGAACCTTGTAGCTTTTGATTTTCGTCATCGTACCCGGATCTAGCTTATGAAGCAGCTCTGTTGGAATCTCTCATAACATATATTGTATCGCAGACTTATTTGAGTAGAAGACTCGTTATCTAATACAGTTGTACAAAGGTATTTTGTCCAATTGGTCAAAAAGAATAAGCAAATACGATAAACGTAAGCATTACCAATTCATAATTTCAAAATGCAGCATTTTTATACACAAGTAAACTGTACACGGTACACAGTAATACCCGCGCCAACTAGCGATGTATCTTTCAATCTGCAGTCACTACAAATTATTCGCTATAAATATCACTATATAAATGCCACTATAAATATTATACAATATATAATTATTATTATATATTGTAGAACGCGTTGACAATACGCTGTACTAACTGGTGCCTAATCGTTCGCCAACGAGTGCCACACTGACGTCACAAGGTTCACTCTCATGCCGCATTTATACATGGGATATACTTTCGTGACACAAATCCTAATCGACGCATTTATATATTTTATTAGTAATATAATATTGGCCTAGTTGTTTGCAAAAATCTTTTATAGAAGTATCTATACTTGCAATTTTAACTGTATTTATTGACTTAAACTGATTACAGCGTACGTATGACCATAGGTATTTACCTAGTAAAGTTAAAGTTAGAAGTATGACGTTATCTTATATCTCTCCGAATCTAAAATTCTACTTCCTAACTAATATTATAAATGCTAACGTAAGTTTGTTTGTTTGTTACGCTTTCACGCATTGACTACTCGACTGATCATCATGAAATTTCGCATACACGTTGCCAGGATAACAAAAATAATTAGATACATTTCATATAAGAAAAAGTATTGTTACTAACCCAGCCTACATTTAAGCCAGCGAAGCCGTGGGCAAAATCTAGTATATGTATATTTTGACGCCTTACTTAGTTAGTGTCTTCATCGACTCAACAGAGTCACGATTTCGCTTCCTACTCCTACCTAAAATAAATGCTAATTGTGTGTAATACGAGGTCTATATAGTTGTCGTAAGAACAGGCGACGCGATAATAAGTAAAGCTGACTACCTGTGGATCCTACAAGTTAATCCTTTGCGAAGTAGAGAGTGATGCCTTGGCACTACCGATGCGACGCAAACGGGGTATTCTTCTGAACGTGGCGTTATGTTAATTAGGAAATTAACATAATTTGACATCAGTTTTGCAAATTGGAACCTATTTCTTGGAAGAGGCGTTATAACGCGCCCACGCCCACGCCCAGGCGCGTGTCCTGTCCCTACGTGTTGTTATTATGTTGTTTACCAAATTCGACTCATGATACAATTGTTTTTGCGTCGACTACTTGCATCAATCACTTTTATAGTAGTTCTATTACGTTTATTTATTCCCCTCACGTATAAAAATACTCACTGGACTCTTATCTGGTCCATTGGGACAGCGGATTTTCTTTTGATAGTCTTCTTCGGCTACTTAAATTCTCATCACATTCTTTATGTACCTACAACTTTCTCTACTTGTCGAAAGCTTCACTCCTAATGTGATCTTTCCTCGGGTTATTTCTTATTTAAGCATCAGCATCCCAATCTAGCATCCTTGGTCTACGATGCAGAGCCCAAGGGTCTATGTTTACTTGATTTATATACTTTCTACGTTAATTATTTCTTTCTTCTGTCTATATAATTCGTCTCTGTTTATTTAATGAATATTATCCATTTACACAATTATTTAAAACTAACCATTGACTTATATTATATTACTGGCGTATTTATGCCTAGAACATTATAAAACAGACATAAAAATAAATATAAAACTAAAACCCTCTAATAGGCGTCATAGAATTCCTCCGCATCACACTCGACTGCTAGTGAGCTCAGAAGACTGGCAGCATCGCCACGTTGAATGGCAAAGCTTATTCATGCCGCGAAATAAAGACCAGTCCTCTGGTCTCGGGAAGCGTCGATTAACCTTTTTGCTATTTCTCTATAGAGAGCACGAGCACTGGGACCTAGCGTTTCGAACCCAAACGGCTCAAACACATAAACTCCTACAAGGCTAGGCTTTTAAAATAAAATAAAAATGTACTAACGTCTCTTTTATCTATGTCATTGTCACTAGATCGTCGTCCTCTTCAATAATATAAACAGTTATATGTATTGAGGATAATTTACGTTTTCGTAATAACATCTACTTCTGTAGGAAGGATCTTCGCTAAAGCTCGATAATGTAGCCGTAGCATAACCATGCCGCATTAATCGGACGACGCCTTTCACTTCGACCCGAGCACAGAATAAAAACTTTACACAAACTTTTGCTTCGTGCTATCTCGACGGTTATAAGATTATGTCATGAACGAACTTGTGCAGCCCTGTGACAACGAGCCGTACTCGGAACTGCAGTTCGAATAAATTAATTTTTCATTAAAGAGATACGAATGTGAGTTAAATAGAATAATTTTGTATGTAGGAAATACAAGCCAATATATATCGAGTGTACAGATAAATAAAGTTAACCCTCAATGCGTGCATTAAATTATGTAGGTACTTAGATTTTTGCCAACCCGATCGCAAACGAACAGTCGTTTGAATCTTTGATGTTATTAGAATAACTGCTTCACAATTAGTTTGATGTTCATAATTCAGTCAAACGATAATTGATTTTTGATCATGAGGTGCTGGTTTTTATTCAATTGATCGGACTTGTGATACTTGTTTTTTATATCTATCAATGTAGTCTTTACTATCTATACTATACTATCACTATACAATTCGATGTGTCAGCACAGCCACTACAAATACATTGGGTCGTTGCATGAAGCCGATACATACATATTTAATTACTAGGTAATCAAAAGGTTGCAAATCATTTTTGTGTTTATAGTAGATTTTCTCATGTGGGCACTTTTTATTAGTTGGACGTATTTATTTTAATTGAGATGTCAACTTCTGGTGTTATACCTATACCATTTAGAGCACATCCATTATTATACAAGTACGTAAATGTAAAACGCAATAGGTAGACGTGATTAATTAAAATTCAAAGAGGACCAAAAATCTTTAATAAGTCTTCCTTTTACCAAGTTTATATAACGAGACGAGGGCAACCTTCCTTCGGCGCGTAATATCACAGCTGATTGTTTTGAGACTGGGTGTTGTTTAAGTCTATTACTTCAATCTTTGTTAAGTTCCAACATCATAGGCACTATATAAAGGCCAAAGAAGTCTTTTCAAAAAACTTTCAAATATTAGGAAAACTTTTTTATTTTTAAACTATATTTGCATATTAACCTAAAGCGTCATAATTTATAAACAAAGTTCTTTTACACTAGTGTGGTGTAAGTCTCGTGTTGATTGTGTAATGATATTCATTACTCAAATGTCACTCATAGTTATGGACGTCGATACGAAGTCATTACCGCGCGTCGCGCCGTGTCATTATGATGATGACAATAAATAACAACCGACGTTGTTTAAATACTGAACGTATTTTATACACAAAGTAGACGAATGGAGACAGGTAATGCAATTTACCATCAACCTTAAGATGAAGCAATACTAAAATTATGTGGGTATATGTAGATTTTTACCAGTGGTGCATTGGTAAAATCTATTTTGCGATTGCTGTTTATGAGGTCTTGCGTTGGCTTCCCGAATTAAGGAAAGTATAATTGGGTTTTCCATAAGAAAATACACAGAAGCAACACACAGTCAAGAACTGTGCCTGGGAAACGACAGTGAATCCGAACCTATTCATTCGGACCTAAATCCATATTTAGCGAAATGCAATATAGCTCTATATCTGCCGAAATATAAACGCTTTATAAACAATCATTTGAGGATATTAGCTGGGTACATTCTTTTGACTATATTTTTCAGTTCTTTGTTGTTTGCTACTACACATTACATTAATATTTACGTAGCCATGTTGCTTTAAAAATGTCAGTGTAGTAGCGTTGTGCTTGGAGCCTGTCGTGCCGCACTACTGACGAAGCTGGAGAATAAAACAAAATTACTTTCATACATAGTATAGATATAATTAGGGCGTTTACACTGTTCTTATTAGACAAAAACAGGCTCGACCTTAATAACCCCACCACCCAGTACCAGCTTCTCCTTCTGGACCGCGTTCAACGAAGAGCGACTTGAATCGTCAACTGCCAGGATGTTTCAAATCGGCTAGACCCTTTGGCACTGCGTAGAGATGCATCTTCTATCGCTTTTGCTATGGGGAGTGCTCCGAGGAATTATTCGGACTGATCCCTGCCGCCTCTTTTCGCCAACGTCATACGCGACAGCATTTTCATCCCCATCATTTAGATGTTTGGCAGTGCACAACTGTGCGTTACTCCAGAAATTTTCTGCCTCGCACAACAAAACTGTGGAATGAGCTGTCGCCTACGGTATTTCCGAACCAATCCAACACTTCAAGAAAAGAGCGTACCTAATCCTTTTTAAAAGGCCGGCAACGCACTTGTGACTCCTCTGGTGTTGCGGGTGTCTATTAGTGGCAGTAATCGTTTACCATCCGGCGATCCGGCAGCTTGTTTGCACCAAAATCGAATTTAAAAAAAATCGTATGGCTTCAAAATAATAGGCAAAATGTGCATGTCAATGATTTACACCTTTCAGCGCAGCTACTTATAATTTCTAAAAAAAACCCAGTTACAGTTCGCCCGACCCGGAAATCGAACCAGTAACATTATTCACAGAATTAGCATTCACTACGGTTGCTCCACCGAGGCAGTTGATTTACAGTTATTTTTCAAGGCATTCAATATTTTCTTATTCTCTTTAAATTGCGCAACTGGGAAGTAATTACTTTTTCAATGTCTATATTTTAACGAGTTCTTTCAAATGGTCAGCCACTTTTCCTTTTTCTCTGTAAATTACGGCCAGCCTTAAAATAGAAACAGGCGATCGTGCCAACGCTTTCTAAATCGACCTTTACGAAAACGTTCATTATCACAAAATATGCTAATAACCAAACATAGGTGGTGGTATATAAGGCGAGACAAGACAAGGTTGACTACAGGTAATATAATAACAATACCGAAGACAGCCCACCTTTAGTTATGAATACAATATGTTCACGATAGTTCAATAGCGTTTCGCTCTCATGACACATTTGTCATTCGAATCGCTCGTATTGAGAGCTGGTGGAGTTTCAATTGAAGCCTGAGGGCGTCTGCGAGCCGTGTATTATGTGAAGTGATTCGGGTATTCCGTACTAAATTATGTGAAGGTAAGTACATTGTGCAAGCGTAATTGTGATGTATATATATAGTCAGGAATAAGAAATGTCTACGACAGCGTTTTAGACATACATACATGACGAAGGCACGCAATTCGCAATTCTATACGAATGAAAAGGAAGAATACCTTTTATGCTGTTGTATATGATTTAATTGTTATCTCTCTTTGTTTACTAACAAGAGCTTTCAGCAGTAAAATGTTTGTCGATACCCGATTTAATTTGCAATAGATCGTAACAGAGGCGTCTTGATAACATATTACGCATTAACATTAAGACTGACGCATATATTCTGCAGGGGGCAGGTCATGTTGTAAATGCTATCTATAATTTTCAAGACTTAATGTATTATACAATAGCGCTTTGATAAATTCTAATTGACTGCAAGCATTAGCGCAATATTATGCCTCAACGATGCAGGCTTTACCAACATCAAAGTAACCAAAAAGCTACTTAAAATAAACGCTCATACCGAAAATATCTCGGCGCATAATTGCACCATTCGGCAAAGCTTATATTCTCTAAATCGCTAAAAGCCGTCACCATATCCGCACATAACAGGTTTTTCATAACGTCACAGAAGAACAAAGTAATTGCGATCATTTTGATGACGTCATAACAT
Organism: Catocala fraxini; assembly: GCA_930367265.1. Classification (NCBI taxonomy): domain Eukaryota; kingdom Metazoa; phylum Arthropoda; class Insecta; order Lepidoptera; family Erebidae; genus Catocala; species Catocala fraxini. Next base: position 27,395,969 of record OV884036.1, on the reverse strand, counting down.
ATGAGGGTCGTGAATACCACGCGTTACATCCAACATAAACATACTAACAATGGAGAGAATAAAAGTTTTATTATATCACGAATTTATTGCACGTCGCCCCCGTTAAGGAGATTTTTATGAAATATATAAAGCTAATAAAATATATCACTAGGTCTATAGATAAACACATTTGTTTACATTCTTGACTTAACTTGTATGCAGTTTTTAGTAACAAATAATGGGTCAATTATAGCAGATTTGAATCTTAGCAGATAGCGTGATTATGCGTTGTAGGTAGTATAAACGATATCCTAACTAATATTATAAATGTGAATATGAGTTTGTTTGTTTGTTACGCTTTCACGGCTTAACTGCACGACCGATCATTATGAAATGTTGCATACACGTTGTCTGGGATACTGAAAAGTATATAGGGCAGCTTTCATCCTAAAAAAATTCTGTTCCCGAGGGATAAAAATTGACAAAACCTACATTAGTTACGCGCGCGAAGCCGCGGGAATCTACAATCCAATACAGCTAAACTAAGAGCCGGCGATCGGTTTGGCAAAGTCTAATACTACACGAAAATAAAATTAAACTGTTAACAATTAATAAAAATGCCACTGCCACTGCGCAGTGTTGTGGGTTCGATCCCCAGACGGGACTAAACATTTTATGATGCACAAATAGCTATTTCGAGTCTGAGTGTTCTTTGTGTACGTTGCTTGAATTATAGTAAAGTCAAAAAAATAAAATAAACTTATAAACAAATAATCTAAAATTTTAATTAATTTTTTAGTTTTTATAATCTAGATTTTTATATTGTTGGTAGGTAAGTTTCAGTGAAATTATGCACTTTCTTTTAAAAATTTACTTACATATCAATAAAAAAATGAGCGTTAGTAGTTTTTTACCCTTACGAATAATAATAAATACAAACAAAGGATCTGAATGTTTCATAACATAAAACTTTTATCTCAAACATGATCATTATTGTATTTGAATTGTATATGAGAAATGTCTTGAAGTTTTGTGTGTGCACTACCTGAAATATACCCACCCTACTACACTACAAAGTAGGTAAGAGCCTTTGATGTAGGCATTATAAATAATGTTATGAATAATACGTGCCTACATCCACACAACTACAATATATACTTACCATACAACATGTTACAGAAAAGTGTGCTCGGATTTAGTAATAATATTATGACGCATAAATTAATAGCTATTTCGTAATTTAGAATATGAGCCGTAAAATGTTGTATTTTGTCGAATGAACTCAATGACTTGTAACAGCTCAAGACAAAATCAAACATAAAATAGGTAGGCTTAGTAGTATATGATACTGGCTAGATTGTTTAGTTTAGTTTAGTTTTGTATATCTTTTTAGTTGTCATTTTATAAGGACAGTAATATATGGCATAATGGCTGCAACATTGTGTACATAAATGAGTTGTTAAATACTGTAGTTACAATAGGCTCAACCTTTTCCCTAAACATAGAAACTAACTTTAATGTAAATTTAGTAAACTCACTAACCGACAACCTTTAACGTTCATAAGTGACCTAAATGAAAAACGATTTTTGGCTTTGACTTTGGGTTTGAATCCCACACGGGACAAAAATATGTCCATACTCAAACTACTCAAATATTCAAACAACGGCACAAAGAACATATGGATGTTCTTTGTGCCCGTTGTTTGAATGTCTGTAAAGTTTCTTAAAGAGTAGAGACCTTAGAGATTTCTTTTTCTTAAAGAGTATTAATTTATTTTATAAAAATATTTCTAACTTTATTTAAATACACTACACATTAAAAATTATAAACAGTATATTTAATGCACAAGTTCAGATGTCTCGCAAATCAAGTTGTTATAACCAACACCATATTCAAATCTATTTCTGTTCAGTAGCTATATAAAAATGTATGGATACTTTATTTTCATACATTATATATAATAATATAATAATAATAATAATATTCTACCACATACACACAACACCATCTAGCCCAAACTAAGCCGAGCTTGTACTAGACAATGGATAAACATACATATACACTTTTTTTTTTGTAAATACATACTTATTATACATAGAAACATATATATTGTATTAAGCTGCTTTGCGAGCTGATCTAGCTGTTGCTTCTAATTTATGATAGTTAAAATCGTAGCAACATCTTTTCAATAGTATTGAGAAACAACGTACGGCTGCTCTGGTTTTCCAAACGTCGACATGTCACTGACAGGCAAATTCACATCAGAAACGACTTTTTGTACCATTTTCGTATGTTAAATTGGTAGACGTTGTAAGTAAACATCAAAAATATATTATTTGAATCATTTATAAATTTCCATTGAAGAAAATTCAAAGTAAGTCAACCGAATTTAGAATGAATTTGATTAAATTGGTTCTATCCAAAAATAAATAACAAACCAAACACGGATGGTAGAAATATCTCCTTTTCGTCCTTTCATTCCGCTGAAAGGAACATTTCACGCATTTTTTCGAATGCTCAGAGGAAATATTGGAGTGCCGCCGAATTTGAACCTTCCTTGAATGCATGTACCCAAAAGCTTCATCGGCTGACGCAAATAACTTTTGCGATAATAAATGCGGAGTTGAATTTGTTTGTTGGTGAGCTGCTGCCTTGCTATTTGTTTTTATAAATTAGTCATTCGAAGATATGTTCGATTAGCCTTAAATTATATCAATTATATAAATTTTAGGAACGGTATGTATTGAGCTGCGTGTTTTAAAGCCCGGTATGGTATACCGATCCTACCTTTCACCAGGTTGAAACAATCATCTGCAGCAAGCATTAAATATATGTGATTTTCTATATTTACCATAGTAACGTAAATTGCTATTTAAAAGGCTATGTCAGCCATTAGTTAATCATTATAATTTGCTAACTTACGATATAGATATAGATAGAGATATTTTATTAATTAAAAGTATAACCTAGGAATAATACCTGTGTCTCGGAGGCCTTTACAAAGATTCAAACAACGGACACAAATGACTCTTAAACTCGGCAGAACCATTTGTGGATAACCCAAAGTTTTGTCGCGTGTGGGATTCGAACACATAACACTCGGCACTGTGGCAGTGGCAAGGCGAGCACTTAAACCACTACGCTAGTCAATATTAAAGCCAAGAAGTTTGTTTAACACATACATTGCTCGTAACGAACTGTTATACATTACTCGTATTCTTTTTACCTTCTATAGCTAACCTGGACTCCTTGTGTTAGGAGTAGGTTTACTTGCCATGGGATTTGAAACCACATCACTATCGAATGCTGTACACTGTTCCAGAAAAATATTTATCAAGGTTGGTACACTTAATGAGTGTTTTAATAAAAGCAAAATTGTTCATTGAAGTTTTGCTTGACCTCCAATAGGAATCATTCCGGTGATCTCAACATTGACATATGAATACCATTTAATTGCATCTTAAGAGTGACGCCTAACCATGATATTCTTCATAATAATGGGCGTATAATGTTGACGTGTCAGCATCCAGAAGGCCAACTCGTAATTATTAGTGAGGGAGATGATGTGGGGTGACGTGTAATAAATACCCTGTTTTTTATGGTGCCGTCCTCGAAATAAAAGTATGTATGTATTCTTATTCATACCTACAAGAATAGTTTAAGATCCATGTGTTATAAAACTTAAATACGAAGATCATGATACATCTTTATTTTATATTTAGTGCATTTATGATATTATCAGGTCCCGTGGATGATAAGAACAGATTTTCAACTGTGGGTAGCGAAAGCTTTAAGATCTTCGCCAGATTTAAAACAAGAAAGTCGTTACGACGTCGAAAGCTTGGGTCCAAGTCATGTGTTGTGAGGCCTTTAAAACATTATAATTACAAGTCACTAATATGACTCAGTGCACGTTTTAGTTCTAGCTAAAATATACTATCTATCTTATGTGGGGCCAGTCAGGACAGACCGGCGACACTTCGACTCAGTGGGATCTTTTAAATATACTAAGTGCCTATCACTTTTCATCTAGGTCATTAATTGTTAGAACATTATGGCTTTTATATTTAGAAACACGTTGGCGATCTAAAGCTGTACAAAAGTTGTAATTAACTATGAAAATATTAATCAACGTCTCAAAGGCGTTTAATATTTGATAAGGACATGGTAAATTGCAAAGACCTGACGTGTTAGTATTAACGAATCGCTCGGGAGTTCCTACTTGACAAAGAAAGTATGTCGTATTAAAAATGAAAAACAGAATATCCACTTGGCATTTGATGACCTTGACATATCAATGGCCAACGCGTAATAAGAGCAGTAGGTCAAATGGAAGAAATAGAACGTCTGCACCAAATATGGAGCGAGAACGTTGTTGAGATGAGCAGTTTTCTTGAAATCTGCTGCGGGACTTACTGGTCAGTTTATAAAATGACATCGGACGTATACATCATATTGAATACATGAATGTGACACGTTCTAAATAAAATAATATATACGTATTTTAAAAAATATACTGATTTGATAGTAAGAGGATTCGATACGACTATAGCTAGCTGACACATTGCCAACATAAGGTGGCTGTAGCTTAAAAGAGAAGGTATTAGACTTGCAATCGAGAGGTCGTAAATTCGATCTCCACCCATTTCACTACCTACGATACCATCATGAAACCACTAATCTTAGCTTAGCTAAACGGATCAACAAGAATACTAGTATTTACCATCCTAATAACTAATCATATTTAAAAAAAATAAGGAAATATAAAACTTTTTAAAAACAATTGAAATTAAACTGCTATATACGGATTTTATCGCGTTGTTTATTTGACACTTTATTACAAAATTTTGAAAATTGTTACACTACTACTACTATTAAACTTTACTAATTTTTAAGCTAATTAAATTATTATTAAACTATTTAGATTTAATTTATTTTTACACTTTCCCCGACGTTTCGGTTGCTTTTCAGCAGCCATGGTCACGGGGAGACTTTTTAAAAACAAGCTTTTATTATGTTCTTGTTAATAAAAAGAACTAAGAATTTAAAAATAATAATTTAAACCTGATAAGAAAATATCATTATATAGGTGCATTATTTTTATCTATAATCTAAATTATCATACATTGCAACCTTTAACAATAATTAACCAAATTGTGATATGAATTTTTTTTTTTAAAAATGTAATTTGTATTGATTGATGATAAATAAAGATAATAATAATAAAAAAAAAAAAAAATTGTGATTGCAAAAGAAAAATAATGAAGGTGTAATTATGCTAAATGTTCTTTAATGTTCCATCACAATGTAACACGCTTCTATTTATAAAATATTGGGTATGTGATAAAACCAACCATCTTCCAGCTCCATCATCAGACCCTGGTTACCATCTAGCATCAAAGTACTCGTCGAGACGAATCAAACGAGCCGGGACTCGATGGGGTTGCGTCGTTTCTTTACTGAGTTTCTATGACCACCTTCTAGCTCCATCATCAGATGAGACCCTGGTAACCATCTAAAAACAAAGTACTCGTCAAGACGACTCAAACGAGCTGAAACTCGATAGAGTTGCGTCGTTTCATTACAGAGTTCCTATGACTACCTTCCAGCTCCATCATCAGACCCCGGTTACCATTGAAAGACAAACTACTCATCAAGACGATTCAAACGAGCCCAAACTCGATGAGGTTGTGTCGTGTCATTGCGAAGTTCCTATAGCCACCTTCCAGCTCCATCATCAGATCAGCACCATGTCATCATAATATTAAATTGTCACGCGATTTACACATGTGTGCAAAATTTTAGCTCAATCGGTATCCGGGAAGTGGATCAAATTTAATTTGCAAGATTTGATGACAAACACCATCAGTGAAACTAAATAAAAGCTTGTAATAAAAACAAAATAACGTGCATCCCATTCGGCTCTGCGACTGACTTCTCGAGTCACAGCCGTAGGCCGTATATGGCACAACCAGTCGTGGTATTCATATCCTACCGCATCCCCATCCTAAAAAAATAATATCTATTGCTAAAAAGACACTTCTTGTATTTGATAATTGCCGTGTCACGGGGTAGGTACGGTACAAACATCGAGTCCAATACAAGTCCAACGGACACAGAAAGTACCTAGGCTTGTGTTACCGACTTGTGTTCTAGAACCACTGCAGGCACACTGGCAGTGACAAGGTGACTACTTAAACCAGCACACTAACAGTACAATAAATAAAATAGTGGTAAGGTCTTGAATTCTATCGTGTGTATTCTGTCTATTTCAGTCACAAATTAGAAAGCATCCGGACTAAAACAAAAGCTCGCCGTTTTTGTTCCGCAGTCTGCCGGTAGTCACCTGTTTGGCTTCAGAGCCAAGTTCACAAGTGACGGCGAAATTGAAAAAGCATCAACGTGGTCTGTAGATTGTACTATAATATTATGTTTGTCTTTTTAAATTCATTATTATGTTCACTAATGGCTTTAATGGTCACAAACGACATTTTTTTATTAGCTCTACAAATCATGAACTCATATTATATATACGTGAGGGTAAGCATAGGTTAATGTACCTACCACCGACAGTTGGCCAGCTGTATTTTAGGTCCTACGCAATAACGAGCCCATTGAAATCTACCAGGTGCAGTACCTACCCAGTACAGATCTGTAAAAAACCTAATAATGTTTCACCTGGGCTTCAAACTCGAGATCTCATACAATATGGTACCTGCATTCAAAACCTTTGCGCGACGGAGTCAATTGAAAATATAGTTAATTAAATTAGTACAATATATTGACCAACTAAACAAAGATTTTATTGCAAATAATTAATATATAAGATGATATTCACTGGCCCAACAAAAATAAGAATTTGCGGTAATAATATAATAATCAATAAATCAATAAATCAAAAAACATCCTAATTTCAATAGAGAAGATGGTTGGAATGTACCACCAGCTTGGGATCCAGTCATTCAAATAGTCAAACCCAAGAAGAAGCAAACCACAGCTAGACTTCATGATACTTTGAGCTCATTCTGCGTAAATAGAAACACCAATGATTAAATTATGTTCGGGTACTTTTAAATACCTACACTGGAACATTGAGACAACTACCATCTTAGTCTCCCTGTGACCATGGCTGCTGAAAAGCAACCGAAACGTCGGGGAAAGTCTAAATTTAAATATAAATAGTTTTAATAGTTTTTATAAATTAATAAGCTTAAAATTAGTAAAGTTCAATAGTATCTAGTATTAGTGCGACAGTTTCAAAATTTTGTAATAAAGTGTAAAATAAATAACGCGATAAAATCCGTATATAGTAGTTTAATTTCAATAAACTATTTCACTAGTTTCAGAAGTTAAACTTACCACACTTAACAAGCATTATAAATAGTTGATGCGCTCGTTCCGTGCACCAACTGGATTTAAACTTTAAATACTTCTTTAATACCTGAATAGAGCGGCTGTTGGTCGATTGTCTAGAAATACTACACAATCATGAATTTTTGCATCTGCTGAAAACATTCAAGTTAGTAACAGTAATTTAGTACAATTTGGGCGACATACACTAACCTTAATAATATTAATACTTACTTATACCAGAATCAGACTCACTTTGTCATAAGTCGTATGTTTGATCTTCACCCGTTCACAATCTACGCCCTGAATTCACGGACAAAATTGCTAGTAATCCATAATGCAAATTACTGAATTAAAAAAAACCTGTACAACTTCTAGCCATATTTCACCAGGTAAATCTTTGCAAAATTTTTTTCATTATACTAATTACACAAATTAATTAATTAATAAATTAATTAGTTTCGAAGCTAACTTATTGATAGGATTTTCTAAGTCACCAGTTTTTAATGACTAGCCAAAATAACCGAGACCGGGAATATATGTTTGTTATTGAAATATTAAACAATTCGATGAAATGATTAGTTCTAGATGTATGCTCTCAAAACCGAGCCACATCTACAAATATCGAATTAAGAGACACCCAAAATAAAACTGGTGGGCCGCCTTATACACTATATAAGGCACTAGAAATAAAATGTTATATTTAGGGCAATCTTTTTATGGTCTACTATAATAATCTTTATGCGTGGGCTACCCAACATCAATATCAAGGACAAAATATATTACATCTTTTAAACGCACGCAAGCAAACAGCACTAAAAGTGGTCTATAAATAAAACTACTTGTCGTTTGAAGAGGGTTTTATTAAAATCCTTGTATGTCGTGTCACTGCGATATTAACCCTAATACAAGTCTTAAATACAGTAGGTACTTAAATTAATTGATAAATGGTTTGTGAAATGCAGGAATATGCAAACAGGTCTATTGTGTATTTTTTTACAGAATTATATTATTGAGCCTTTTTTCGCATGACTTTCCTTCCGGTATCGCAAAACACGCAGACATAGCAATCGTCTCATTACCAACATAGTATCATTTCACTTTTAAATACGTTTCGCAGTCAATTTCAAGTATTACTGGATCCGCAATACTTAAGTATTTCAGCCAGCAATGTGCCGTTAGCTTCTCCAAAGTGCATACTTATTATGTTAATAATATTACTGTTAAACATATTGTTGAAGGTAAAACCTTAATTCGTAAACAAGCACCACATATACGAAGCAATTTGTCTGCACAATTGACAATATAAAAGAATTTATGTTGAGCCGAACGTTGAGCACAATGAAGAAAACTTCCAAGTTCGCTCAACAGTAAGCAATTTCTGCAGACTAAATAGAAGCGTATATTGGCACCAACAGGCAACAATGCATTGCCAAACTCTATATTACAAGTTCTGTCCTCGGACATTCTGTTGTGCGCCATTTACCTAGTCGGGATAAGAGTTCATGTCAAAGTCAGTTATACGTATCCATAGTATGTATATTCAATTATAAGATAAACAATACTTACACGAATAAATCAATAATTAATCATTATGGTTTCTAAAATAAATTAATAACGAAGATTGAAATTAGGATATTTAAATAATACAGAAGTTATATCCAAAGGTTTGGAAGAATTTAACTGAAGCAAATAATCAGTAATCGGATCCTTTGTAGAAAATCATAAAATTTAATCCTCATTATGCTGGAGAAGGTATTTACATTTGTGGTGATAAGGCTGACATAGCGATTGAAGTTCCTACATTTCAACGTTTCAAAATAACTTTACATTGATTGAAATTCTTTAAATGCTTTTATGGCTTAACAGTGAAAAGGTACGCTAAAAATGAGCAAAGGAGTTTCGTGAGAAAAAATAATTAACTAGAAAAGTCAGGTAAAAAGCAGCAAGAATGCCTGGAATTTACTGAACAGGCATTTGCATTTCGGCATTTGAAGCATATTCTGAGATAAAATATCTTCTGAAAGGTGTATACACTTCGTAATTTAGTAACTATAACTTAATTAACCGCGCGTAATATTCTGTTTTAAGGCTATATGATACTGGTAATACTGGTAATAGTTACTACAGGACCTGTATATGTATAACAAATACACCGAGAAAATTGGACACGATAGCATGTTGCTATAGTATCCGATTTACAGACAGACATATACTGTCAAAGACATTCTTATCCAACTTTTGAGACGGAGTCTTTAAGTTGTTTAGTTCAAAGATCAATTTATTTCAAATTGCTGAACCGAGGTTCAGATTTTAAATATAGATTCACGAGGCCATAGTACACTTATAGACAAGCAGCAATGATTGTATTGTCGATCACCGCGGGGCGGCAGCAAGAGCCAATAATAGCGTAAGTTGAAACTTTGTTAAATTTAGAGAAGTACTTGTCATAGCGAGACTGTGTTCTGGAGAAGCTAACTTTGCACTCTTGAAATTCAATGATATCTTCCTAATATGCGTAGCATAAGAAGCACTTAATATTTTATAACTGTAAAACTGTAACAGGAGGAAACCAACGACATGTTTTCCAAATGTAGCATTAGGCGGAGTAATGCATCATAAAAATCTAAATTAATTGCAATCAAATTAAAAAGAAATTTAACCCATTCGCTGCACAATTTATAATCTGGTCATACATTGAAATAAGTACATAATTGCAGAGAATAATAAAATAATCAGGCAAGACAAGATCATGCACAGTCGATGCTTTAGATTCTGGGTTTCTTCTGTCAATTTAATTTCGACGTATCACAAGTTAGCCATTTCTATATTTAATCTTATTAGTGACATAAAGTCTTTGCAAAGATCAAGAAGCAATACTGCCGACACAATGCTATCATATTTAATAACAGAGCAAGAAGAGGCCGTGGCAACATATTGTTGGGCTTGACGAGATGTGAGGAACACTAAGTGTTTATTCCCTAACAATCTATGGAAAATAAAATTAAACTTATTGATTCTACCATTTACATTTCAGTAAACGTATGACTTACGAGGCAAGAAGCTCAGCAGACGATAGCAGAAACAAATACTTTTACAAAAGTCACAATTTATTTTTTGCGTCACACATATCCAAAACGAGTGATTTCTTGTTACACTTTATATTTATGAGCTTAAAGGCGTGTATAAGGCTATTTTCTCAGACAGGAAGAAGATCTAAGAGCAACTGTTAAATGTTTTAGGTATGAGGCTGCTAAAATATGAATTAAGGGATTAATACATAAATGTTTTGTTCAATGCAAATATCATCCAATTTATTATTGGCACTTTATCCTGAAATTGACATCCATAATGTCCAACGTACTGTTAGATACATTTAGGACATTGAATAATATTCCATCATTGAAACACGACATTCAATTCTGTTTTGTAATAAAACAGGGATTTATAAAAACAGCTTCAGCAACTCAACTGAAGTTGTAACAAACATCAATTAATGTTCAGGACAGGTAGTTGGCTCTTAAGTACTGGATGGATGGTTAAATGCTTCCCTCGTCAAATATAAATTTAAATGACAACACAAATAAAATACATGGACTCCGGACGGAATATGAATACCTTACACAATTTTGATACAATGAATGCGATAGACTAACCACTTTATAATTTAGTAATAAGTCTACTTGCCTTTGATCGACGAATGGCACAAAAATATTTCACTTTTTGCGAGAACATCGCAGGCACGATTGATTAGTGAGTTCTCCATATATTTACACATTATCTTATGTAATTTCGTAATTGATTTTGTTTTTAAAGGTTCAGGGTACAGTATCATAAAATATATAATTTACCTTAATGAGTGACATCTATATAAATTTTCCAATATTTGAGTATCGGAGAGACAAATGTCTCGACAATCTAAAATTAGATAGTCATATCGATTTGTTTAGACCCTACCATGAGTTGGTTTTCGTGATATGAATAAAAAATGAGAACTATTCGAGAACGAAACATCAATTTATAATGACCGTATTTGTGCCTTACAATAACATGATTTTGTAAACTCTAATATGTATTTTCAAACAGAAGTAATTTTGTGCGTCATGTATTTTTATACATGATGTTATATTTTAAATGAATAAACTTGTTTCTATCTATTTTGAATATAAATACTTGACTAAAATATCCTCACCATGTGACTAATGTCACGACTATTTCCATTAGTCGGTGTGGTGTAATTTTTAACAGAACTCATGGTAGCGCCGCTTAATAGGGATTAAGCGGCATTTTATATTCAAATTGATGTACAATGTGGTTATTTGCTATTGTGAAGGTTCTTTCTATTGTATCGTTATTAAATTTAATAGCCTTTACGTAACGTTCCTCTTACGTCAGTTTCGGGTAACCTTGTTATGATAATGAATTGAATGTAATGAAAATTAGATCTTTAATTTCATTCGAAATTACAGCTACCTATACAATTACAATAGAATAAAAGAGGATTTTCGTTTCCGTATCAGATATTGTTTATAAAAGGAGATTAGTGAATGTACCAAAAAGTGTCATAATGGCATATTCAGTAAATTTACAATTAGAAGCTAATATTTACAAAGATAATATAACAGTATTTGGCCATTAAAATACATGTCTACGTAATTTAGAATACTCAAGTGAAAGTTTAATCTAGAATTGATAGGAGAAAGATCGATACTCACAAAGCAATGAAATTGGTTTCGATAGGTTAATGTGCTTAAAGGCCCTTTGGTTCACATACAAAGTAAAAGAAGACTTAAAATAAAGGTCTTATGATCAAACTTACCTAAAATGAATACTTTTGCTTACGTTAATAGCGTAGATACAAAGAACGTACTTGACAGGGCCAAATTATGATAAATTCGTAGTCATTCGGTTTCATTAATTGAATAACACAAAACAATGTACTTTCTTTGCATCACGTTCAAATTTAATGTATTTTTAGTCTAAGTCTCTGAAAGTGGCAATGGAGATTAATTACAAAGTAATGGCAGAAAACAGGTATTCTTATAAAATACTTTGAAATAAAACATTTAATCAAAGTTTACTTTTCGATCTCATTAACATGACCTTTTGACCAATTTTGATACTTATAATAGCACCACACATCTAAGATCTGCGCAGAGCGCTCTATCCGACCTACTGCTAAGTATACATACAATAGATATGGCGAAGAGAAGAGAAGTGGACTAAGCTATCGGAAATATAGAAATTTAACTTTAGACTTACATCTATATTAATTAATTGGTACCTTTCAAATCACACACTGCATTATTTAATTTAATAAAAGCATCAGAGTATTCAAAACTAAGTTTAATAAATTATTTCTATTTTGAATGTCTATTTAAAGCTACGTTTCAATTGGATTGTTAAAGAGAAAACGAAGTCGAACAAATAACACGAGATCTGGAAAACTCCGCTCTTACGTAACAACCAAATTCAATTTACTTTCATATTTTCCTGTGCAGGATATGAAACCCTGAGTAATATAAAACTAACTCGAGACATTGAAACTGAAACGTTACGTTACGTTTCTGTCAACATAATGACATTTTGGTCCTTTAAACCATAGACATTCAGAATCACGAATCCACTTAAATTAAACATTTGTTATAGTAAGCCGTCTAGGACTTCTCGGTCTGTTCAAATTCGTGACTGATCCTCTAACGTGAACTTGAACAGAACCTGGAGGCATATCGACAGCTGAGTGTAGACTTGCAGCTCTCGACGTTCTTGGAGAAGGTGCTACTCTTAGATCTACGGCGCTATGAAGGCTGGCTGCTCTTGAAGATCTGGGCGTTGTGTGGTTGTTGTCTGACGGAGTGATGAGAGCTGGGAGATCCGCAGCAGATCTCGAGCGTCGCGGTGGACTCTCAGGTATTAGCGCCATACCACCCATGCTACTTACGAAGACCGAGTTCTACAAGATGGGAGTGTATGTGACGTAGTATTAGCATTATTTTATATAAAAATATTAAAACGTGATGTACGTGATAGGTATAAAACTTAATTTAGTGACGACAAAAAGTGTTTCAAAGCTAGTGTATTTTTGTAAAATACATAGTATAAATATAAATACTTCAATCGATTTAAATCAATTATATATTATAATTTGCTGTAATTAGTGTGATTTAGAACAATCATAATATGAAATTAGTTATTTTTCGTCAAGACGTAGATTATTGATAAATCTATTTCAGAATAAATCAAAGTTAAATCAAGCAAATGGCTGAAAAATGAGTTTAAAATATAACTTCCATGGGTCTTACCTGCCGCGGTCTATGGGACAGATAACCGCATGGCTGATAAGATGGGAATGATGCCCCGCAGTCGTATGACACACAGCCGCGTGACAGTGATGCTCGGTGCTGTACAAAGCAGTGTTATTGTTTTACTAGAAAGTTCTTACCAAGCTAACACCTAGGTGTATTTCAAGAGTACTAGTGAACACATAAGCGCCTCACAGATTGTCAAGTCATTAGTCTACGGTTAGCATCACTTGGTGGACTATATTTTCTCCTAAGATTATTTCAATTATTCTTAATATTGTCTTCTGTTTACGCGAATGTTATTCATTGAAATTAAACAACTATATACGGATTTTATCGAGTTATTTATTTGACACTTTTTTACATAATTTAGCTATTATAGCCTGATGATGATGATGATGACTATTAAACTTTAGTAATATTTAAGCTAATTAAATTATTAATACTATTTATATTTAAGTTTACACTTTCCCCGACGTTTCGGTTGCTTTTCAGCAGCCATGGTCACGGGGAGACTTAAATGGTAGCTGTCTCAATGTTCCAGTGTAGTTATTTCAAAGTACCCGAACATAATTTAATAATTGGTGTTTCTATTTACGCAGAATGAGCTCAAAGTATCATGGAGTCTAACTGTGGTTTGCTTCTTCTTGGGTTTGACTATTTGAATTACTGGATCCCAAGCTAGTGGTACATTTTAACCATCTTCTCTATTAAAATTATGATGTTTTTTGATTTCAATAGCCTCGCGACGCATCCTTGGTAGGAATCGGTGTTCTATAGCGAGAGTCTGTGGCTTGTCAAATCTCAGGTAGTGATTGGTCCCCTGTTGCATATGTTCACACACAGCAGACTTCAACGAGCGTTGGTGTTTTACATCAGATATGTGTTCTTTTATGCTGCAGTTAGCTACCGAGGGAATGTCTTTATTTCAGAGAGCCAACGGGATCTGTGACAAGAAACACCTGGACGCCGAGCTTCAACATGTCAAGCAAGTACTGCAAGACAAAAGCTCCAACAGTCGCGCCGCTGTCACAGATCCCGAGAAAAGGCAGCCACAGTCGAGCGCCAGCCTGCTATACTGCTTTATGTAAGAGGTGTCACTGACAAGATTGGCTACATCTTGAAGCGAGCTTCAATCAACACACACTTCAAGCCGCCAACGAAGATAAATAAATTTTTACCATCCGTCAAGTGCCAACACTTTTACAAGATGCAGGGGTCTATAAAATAGATTGTGACTGCGGACTCTCATACATTGGTCAAACCAAGAGAAGCATAGGCACCCACATAAAAGAGCACATAGCTGATGTAAAACACCAACGCTCGTTGAAGTCTGCTGTGTGTGAATATGTGCAACAGGGGACCAGCCACTACCTGAGATTTGACAAACCACAGACTCTCGCTAAAGAACATCGATTCCTACCAAGGATGCTTCGCGAGGCTATTAAAATCAAAAAACATCCTTTTTTTAATAGAGAAGATGGTTGGAATGTACCACCAGCTTGGGAGCCAGTAATTCAAATAGTCAAACCCAAGAAGAAGCAAACCACAGTTAGACTTCATGATACTTTGAGCTCATTCTGCGTAAATAGAAACACCAATGATTAAATTATGTTCGGGTACTTTGAAATAACTACACTGGAACATTGAGACAGCTACCATCTAAGTCCCCCCGTGACCATGGCTGCTGAAAAGCAACCGAAACGTCGGGGAAAGTGTAAACTTAAATATAAATAGTTTTAATAATTTAATTAGCTTAAATATTACTAAAGTTTAATAGTCATCATCATCATCAGGCTATAATAGTCCACTGCTAGACATAGCCTTCCCCTAATGAGCGCCACAGCGCCCTGTCTTCAGCTTGCCGCATCCAGCATCTGCCTGCAGTCTTTCGCAAGTTTAATAGTAGTAGTTTCTAAATTATGTAAAAAGTGTCAAATAAACAACGCGATAAAATCCGTAGAGTAGTTTAATTTCAATTATTCTGTTTTTTGTATAAAATACCTTAATTTCCTTCCTGTTTCTTAATTTATTTTGTTGCCATCATTGTCATCACTCAGGAGAAAATAAAGTCCACCAAGCTACACAATTATCATTTCCAAAAAAGTGTTCGCAATAAATGCTTCTGGATTGCGTGGAGATTAATTAGGAGGAAAAAATACCTTACAATATCATTATAATTTAAGCATTCACTTTCCGCAGTTTGCTGTAATAGAAATATCTCTGTATGTATTATTTCGTTGAGTAGATTCTTGTTTGTATCCATTGTGTTTATAAGATTCTATAATATGCTCTTTTTATAATTTAATTTAAAAAAGAAGATATTTGTGATCATACGAGGTTTTTAAAGTTTTCTTTAAGCATCACAGTTTGCAGCGTTAAGTAAATAAGTAAATAAATAATAACTACTGTGCTTGAGGTTGATATGTCGTCTGGTAATTTTACCTAAGCGGTCCAGATACATAAAGAATACAACCGACTTCCTTGTTATTGAGTCGTTTAAAAAAAGCGATATGTAATGTACGGTACTCACGTGTGGGGGCACTGACACCACGTTTTCGGCGAGTGCGCAGCTTTGTCGATGTTGTTGCTGAAACTTGGGCTGATACGGCTCCAACATTCTAAAAAAATCCGTTTCGTTGTACAATCGTTAGAATGAGACCAAGATTGTAATTAATATTTGTTTTAATAAACTCATGCCCACGCAATACAAAACTGCAAATTAATAAATATTATAAATTTCTTTAAAGCAGCCAACAGCTGACGATTATGTCAGCAAAAAGTAGTATTAGCTAGTGATTACCTTAATCGTATGATTGCCTAAGGCAAGCATAGAAGTTAGAAATACAAAGCTTTAACTAAAATAGTTATTATCAAACCAGAAATTAAAAGCAATTTTTATTTTTTAGTTGACTGTAAAGAAGATTTTCTATTATACTTAGGTTATAGTTATTTCTATATACTACGACATAGCTTTTTTGCAAGGCAAGACATAAACTTGGAAGGTAAACATTCAAAAAACTTACTTCGCTGACACTTCAGTCGGTGAATCAATGTCAGATAAACGCTCAACATACTAAAAGCAATGCAATCTACACTACTAAATTTATATAAAATACATAATACATTTTTATATTATAGAACTATTCGATATTTTTTTACAAGTTCAGTATATTTTAATAATAATTCATCCCAAAAAGACCGAAGAAATGAAATTCCAAATTGCATTCTGCCTCATTGCATTTTAACATCAAAAAAGTAATTAAATGCCATAGCTATTCCTTTCGCTCTCTAAATAAAACTTGATGAGCTGATTCATTTAAAAGTTTTCTACTTGTATAGTGTTCTACTTGACGTAACAAAGAAGAACGCCCTTATTCCTCATTTTTCTTATAATTTTGATATCTGTGCTGGTATTTGTTACAGTTGATTGGAACCATGAGAATGTCTCACGACAGTGACAGTTGCGGGTGGTGTGGCAATGACAGCGTGACCGTTGAAACGGTCGTAGCAATGTCATCGCACTTAAAGGTCACATATATTCGACTATTAAAGAAATTAAAAAGCGATTCAATTTATATTGACCTGATCGATAGATGATGTGATCGCTATTTAATCTGTAATTTCTTATCGACGTTAGGCTATAAGTAAGAAAAGGATGTCAGATAAGCGTTCTTCCTTGCTTAGTCTTAGAATCCCTACAGGTGCAGTGGAATTAAATCAAAATAATACTACGTACAGTTTATAGACGCACCTGATCTTGCCCCAGCGATTGAAGAACAGGGCAATGGCGGCCACCCACAGCAGCAGCACAAACGCTACTATCAGCGCCTCTTCGGCTCGAACGACCACGCCGCTGCCATCTGTTGACAATATCCAAACTAAAAAATAATAATCAAAATGGTTAAATCTTTTTTATTTGTAATCTTTTTGGCAATAAACAATTATTATTATTATTATTTTTAAACTTGCTTTTCATCAATGCGAATGTGAGTGCAAAATCAACGGTATACGTGATCGCTTTCGCTAATCGCGCGAACCTACCGTTTCTCATCGTATTGGTAATGGTATCTGCTAATATAGCCTAGAATTAAATGACAATAATTATAAATATAAATTTTGACACTTATTGTTTTTCAGAGCACCAGGGTTGACCGGTTGATCGTTCCTTTGTGTGGACGAAAAACAATATTTCGCTCTTCATAATATCATAATCATGGCCACAGTCCAGGATCTCTCGCCTTCTAACTTGTACAAAACTAACTTTTGTGTTTTCAAACATCAAATTTCCAATATTATGCTTCTCAGTTCCTTATTTCAGAACTACCCTTATATAACATGGACCCCTATTCAACTAGTGCGACCCAATATTAACATTACTATTTAATCAAACCATACAAATTCCTGATCTCTAATGGAAAAAGTTCTCAAAGTTAAAATGAAAGAAATTTTAAAATACTGTTTTTCTGATGTATTACGAAATTACCCATGAATTATAATGAAATAACTGAAGCGACTTTAATAATTTAGTTACGGTATGAAAAGTTCGTTCAGTATTTGCTGACAGCTTATTGAATTGTGCAAATAATAAAAACTGAAATCTTATAATATACTTTAATTAAATTCTTTTTGTGTTTAGATATAGCCTTAAAGCCACAATTAACTGCAGTTAAGTATATATAAGCCACTTTCCAACCAAAAAACTATTCGTATAAAAGAAGTTACCGTTAATGCAAAGTCAGATTATAATTTGTGAACTAAAATTTTAATAGTGCAGCATGACCCAGCAAAACTAGGAAATGATTACATAATTATATACTGCCACCGCAAGTATGTAATTTATACGCAACATTCTTGTGTAGCCTTTGAACAAAACATTTAGAAAATCATTTATTGCGAATGGTTTGTGCCCATATCCTTAGATTGATTCTTGAAACTGTCGTAGATTAATTAGTAGAACGTCATAAAAGTAGGCTACTTTTTATGGGTTCAACAAAACATTTTTTTTATTATCTTATTTATTTGTTGAGTGTGTGTAAAACATGATAACTCACTATAACACATACCGTGTTATAGTGAGTTATTATGTTTCACATAGCAAATGTTGAGTACTTGCGTGACTTAGTCCGTGTGTTTGTAACAGGCGTAGTTCTTACCGATGTCAGCTAGCGACGCGTTGACTCGTGTGGTAGAGGAGGGTGGATGCAGTCGCAACACCACCTCGGCCGGCGGCCCACCCGTCGCGCCGCTCCATTCTACAACATACACACACCTTAGTCTTCGATGGATACGATACATCATGGAACTGTGGTGAAGGTGCTTATAAAGGGTTTTCCAATAAGGGCGGGTAGCTGTTAAAATTAAGAAAATTACTTTTTTATTTGAAAGGCCCATATATGCCATTACATGTGGAGTATGACATCGTTCAAATGCCCGCCTCGGCTTCTTACTGTGGCACAGATCCGAGTGGTTCAATTCTCAGTGACTCTTCCGCATAGATCCGACTGAATTTGAGCGATGGCCTGTTTTATGTTCACCTTTAGGGCAATCGGTCGATGGTGGTTTGTTCGCATAGACCTGTGACTTCAAGAAACCCCACAAGAAAAAGTCTAGCGGGGTCAAATAGCATGACCTTGGTGGCTAGATCACTTCAGCCCTACGAGAGATAACTTTACCCTCAAATCGTTCACGCAGAATGTCAATCGTGGTGTTCGCTGTGCGGCATGTAGCGCCGTCCCGCTGGAACCACATGTCGTTTAGGTCCATACTTTTTCTTAACACACACACACTTAAAGGACCATATGGGCTTTTCAAATAAAATAAAAAAATTGTAATACCTTACACAGCTTGTTTTATGTCATTTTAACATCTACCCGCCCTTTTTGGGAAGCTCTTTATATGATGCAAGTTGTAGGCTACATGCGTAGTGTTATAATGGTCTGTGTCGAAATCAGCTCGAAATAGTATTTATTGTATTTTTGTTACTTAAAAGTGTGGCAAACGTCTCTAAGTGTGACCTGGTCTTATACACTTTAGTAGAATTAAATTAAATAACTCAATATTACTTTGGGACCGAACCCTTGTCTTCACTAGCGCTATTAAACGACTTACTCTAATGGCAAGTGAAGTTAAACTTAGTTTAGCTTAAAACTAAAAAGGCCACGAATGTATAATAAATCTTAAAATAGTAATTTCATAAACATGTTTCAGGCCCATAAATAGCAAGTACCACATGACACACAAACTCAGCGGCGTATATGTTGTGGCATTTCGCCTGTAAGCCGTGGCATGCAGTGACGATAAATCTGTCCATATTAATAGCAGGTCTCGCTTTGAGCCTTCTAGCTGCGAAACTTCAACTTGAATTAGAATCCTGCTAAAACGCTCCAAAATAAAACTATATTGATTCGTTTTACCTTGGTATATACCAAGGTAAAACGGTAATCTATTTTGAGATCCATAATATTATGGATCTCAAAATAGATTCCAAGTCAATTAAATCAATGCATCAAACTTACAATAAAACAGATTTGAAACTATCGCACTATACTGCGGACGTAAGCATTTCTTAACACAAGAACATCCTTACGTGGTGAAGTGGGCAAACATATTAACAAAAATAAACAATCAAATTCAGGTATAACATTTTAAGTGTAATGCAAGTCTACAGTGATACAATGATTACGCCTTGTCTGACAATAATGACCGTATTTCTGCCAACATATTCATTTAAACATGAACTATTTAGTGACTCTTTTACGCAGACAAAACTATTAGAACATAGAGCGTTACCACAACAAACTGTGCCTTTACCCAGGACTGTAGTAATAGTCAGTGTCATGCGGCTACAAAATATCAAATCGTGCATTCAGAGCGTAACGAAGTGATCGTAAATCCAGCTCAAACTGTACCGGATGGGTGCTTGGAGTCGCTGCGGCGAATCCGCTATAAATGTGACTTCTGTACAACTGCCACTAAACGTCCAGTCGTAAAGTGTCGGGTACTTAGGACCTGTTACTTGTACTAGTTGTCATTACAGCCAGTTGTGTGCAAATTATGAGAACGATAGGCCTTGGAATGTCAAAACGACGTATAATTGAGCCTAAGTTCAATAAAGTTCATTTGAAGTTGTGCACCATATTTGTAATACAAGCAATAATAATTTGTCTAAACGTACTAAAGGGCGACAAATTAAGATAATAGTCGATAATAGTTAACTGATGAATCAACACAAATATTATTAAATTTCGAACATTTTGGAACGGGTATGTAGTATGTCGCCGGCAGTGTTATTTGGCGCGCAAATTAACTATAACATTTGCTTGCTTGGTCTCATCTCAATATTGTCTTTGTCTGATTACAAGTGTATTGATTTGTAATCAGAAAACAAGTTAGTTGCAATGTTGCTGCCTAGAAAATAATGATAAATAAACTTCTCACTGTAACTTATATTATGTGCGATTAATGACTAAAGTATGATATATATTTCAATGATCATAATTCGAAATTTTATCAAATTTAATCACTCTAGTAAATAGAAATATTCGAAGCTCCAATATTTGTTTATCATTCTATCACACCATACGCATATGCCAATGTTGATATCACCAGTATTTTCGCAAGGTATGCAGGCATATAGGGGCATAGCAATATAAGCCGGTATAATTGAAAACGAAGCCATTCCCATCGACTGCCGCGTAGGTGCAAGTTTCGAATATCCAATTATTCGAATTATTTTAGGAGGCAACGATCATCAATGCAGGGTCATACGATTTTGTATATTGCTAGTATACAGAATGATTATGTTAGACATTTACTATAACAGGCGAGGTAATCTGTCAAGTCTTAGAATACACATAATTAAAAATCTATTGTGTCTGGCCATAATTATACGTTAAGGCTCTATTGAAGTGATAACTGTGCTACAAAGATCCCAATTCGACAATTAAACAGTATTGCTCTCGAAAAAATATGTGTAAGTAATTGTTGCATAGACTAATGAGGTGTAGAGGACAAGCGTGTGTTGTGTCTAATCATCAACTATGTAAAGCTTTACCGCTCTCACCGGCGGAGATGCGCGACGAATGCGGCTGACTTCTTCTTGTAGACGACCTCTCCAAAGACTCAGGCGCCTCGGTCGCCGCGGTTACTGTATCTGTGGGCAACAACGACATTTATAATATGGTATTAGACTTAATATCTATAAGAATAGAGATCAAATTTCAAATTTGATTCCATTACGTCACAGTTTTCAAATTTCATTTGAAAACTGTGACGTTATGACGACATAGATTGTGTGGCTAAATGTCATAAGCGAGAGATCATTTACAAAAATGCCACACAATTTGTTTAGTATTACTGAGAATTATAATAAAACATTGGTACAAGGATATTTCTTTGTATCGATATTTTATATACAAGTGTAAACAGTTATATTTATCTATACTAGCGGTCGCCTAGTGGTCAAAATTTGACCAAAAGTTGTATGCTTGCTACTTTATTTTCTTTTTCCTTTCATCATCATCATCGGGCTATAATAGTCCACTGCTAGACATAGCCCTCCCCTAATTAGCGCCATAGCGCCTTTTTGCTTTATTACATATAAATAAGGTATAGGTAACCATAGTTACAAAGAATTGTAAGATGTCAAACGAACAATGCCGAAATACTACGAACGCGATTCGACTGCGTGTGTCAAATGCATGGATGTGTGCGTATAGTGTTTTCCATTAATTTAATGTATTTCCAATGCATATTTTATAAAAAAATATGCATTGGATTGAATTTCGCCCCTCCTTCTCCATATAAACTTTAACTGTGCCAAATTTCATACTCCTCCATCCGCGCAATTTTCCTAAAAAGGGTACAAAGTTTTTGCTTCACGTATTAATATATAGATGTATACACTATTGTAGTAGAATATTCCTGCAGTCTCATCGACAGTTCTCTACGACCTCAAAATAGATTCAAGACATTTTGATTTTTGTATAAGTATTTTAACGTACATTTGTATAAAACAAGTGTATAGTATCGCAGCTACACAAATGCCAGGGATGCCAACTTGAAATGCATTTACGACACATTTCTGCGCCACAAGTATGTCCAACTCAACATTACAAACATTTATATTTTAAATTCAAGCCAAAGCGTTGTCATTATTCACTTTTTTATTCGTCCTCTGTAAAAGCGTCCCTTTTATCGTACTTGCACTTCGTCTGGATCAGCTCAGCAGAGTTAAACAAATGTTTATTTATAACACAACCTCAGCAAAATGATGCAAAATGTGTACTCCTCACGTGTTCACGAGTAATAGTTGGGAGTTCGTACATAGTTATATATTAAGATAAGCATTGCTGATAAATAGTTCCGTGAGCTCTGAAAAATGTATATGTGTTCCACCATTATTTTCTTATCAAAGTTTGCTTCATAAACAATTTCGAATACACGAAGTTATTTTCTTTTCATTTAATAATGTTCAGATAAATTCGGTCGGTCTCAAAAGTCACATTGCATACAGTTAATTCAATCAGCCTATATAAAAACAACTTTACTGTATTGGCCATTTTCTAAGGTTTGAATAATTATTTAAAATAATATATGTACTGATTTCGAAACTATGATCATGATAAACGTTGACAATTCTAAGTTAGTCACACTATAAATTATAAGACCACAAAATAATTAGACGATTATCCGATGAGTTAAGTACAGATATAGAATAGCAATATTTCGTCAGCTATATTTTCACTCCATATGCGAGCGTATACCGAAGACCGGCGACCGACCGACCACGTGTTCAGCCAGCATAAAAAATGCGCATTGCAGCGACAAATCGGCCTATCCATTTTGCTTTTGTTCCGTAATACGCAGTTAGCATCAGGCTCGTTTGAAACTACAAGCTGTTTTATTTATATTTATATGAATTGTGAAAACTGCCTGAAGGTATTTAATGGGAAATTGAGTGCGCGCTGGCGACACGTTTCACTCCTACATGCGCATAATAACTGGATAAATATAAAGGTACTTAAAATTTTCTAAATTTGATGAAATAATCTTAAAATTAAATAATCATTGCTCTATATTTTTTCATTATCATCTTAATTGATAAAAAAGTATCTGAAACATTATTTTAGGTACAATTTTTCATAACAATCAACAATGTTCGTATGTTTTCATTTCTATCATACTTTACACGTGGAGCTGTGATAATCACAGACGTGTGAGTGTAGCGGCACATCCCACCTCTAATTATTTATTACATTACCATAATTATGAATATTTTATCACACATTATATCAAATTACTTTTCTACGTCCTCCAATCTTTTCCTGACAGAATAAAGTCAAAGTCAAAGTCAAAAATCATTTATTCACTTAGGTCACAAAGTAACACTTATGAACGTCAAAGGGGTTAGTGAGTTTATAACATTTACTGAATTTACATTTATGTTAGTTGCAAGGTTCAGGCAAAAGGTTGAGCCTATGAGAAGATACCTGCAAGAAACTCAAGGCCACTCTTTTAAATCGCCATCAACTTAATATTTCAGTATTTTTCAACTCATTTATGTACCAGTTGTTGCAGTCATTATGCCATACGTCACTATCTATATAAAACAAAATTCTAAAAATAAAGAAAATGTTTATAATATTATGTAAAAAGCATTTGAGGTTTGAAATAATATTTATCAGTAGGTAGCCATTTGTAATAGACAGTAGTATGGCATGAGGACGCATACACTTACACTCTGTGACATGAAAAGGTAGTTCGTGACTAAATGTAGCTAAAACAAAATTTACAGTAATACTTATAACGTTTGTTTAAAAGAAAAGAAAGATACTTTAACATCACAAAATAAACACAAAGTACTTTCACATAACTAAATTGGCTTATATAATACATACATTGTTTAAATCCTGTATGAAATAAGCAACTAGTTCCATGAGTTTTTATGATTTAAGTAATCATTGATTGAATAATAGCCCTTCCGGATAAGCTGACTTTTAACAACAATTTTAAATTTGAGTAAAGGTAAATTTATAATATCAATCGGTAGTTTATTAAAAAAGCGTATACTAAGTCCCGCAAATGAATTGTGAACTTTATGTAAACGATGATACGGACCTACTAACTTAAGCTTATTTCTAGTGTTTAAGTTGTGAATATCATGATTCTTATTATATAAGTGAATATTATGTTTTATAAGCATAATATTCGTAAATATATATTGCGATGCAACGGTAAGTATACCAATTTATTTAAAACGCTCTTTCAGGGAAATTATAAATGCCACGTACTGCACGCTTTTGAAGAATGAAAATTGTTTCAATATCACCTGCCTTACCCCACAACAGTATGCCATAGGACATGACGCTGTGAAAATAACTAAAATATACTAGTCTCGCAGTATGTACATCAGTAAGCTGTCTTACTTTCCTAACCGCGAATGCGGCTCAACTAAGTCTCCCTGCAAGACACGATATTTGAGCGCCCCACTGAACTTTATCATCTAAAGTTATGCCTATGAAAACTGTGGATTGTACAAATGTTACTGTTTCATTATTTAAATTAACGTTTATGCTAGGACTCTTTACATTAGGCAATGTAAACTTAATACATTTTGTTTTCTTAGAATAGAGTAGTAAATTATTTGCCGTGAACCAGTCCAGGACTTACGCGAGTGAAGAATTAACACTCTGTAAATTTGTTGCCTTACGGTCTACTTTAAAATGAGTGATGTGTCATCAGCAAATAATACAATGTCGCACAACTTCTGTACGAAGAACGACAAATCATTCACGTACGCTAGAAACAGAGAGGGTCCTAAAATTGAGCCCTGTGGCACGCCCATTGTGAGTGGTAATCTAGAAGATCTACTTCCGTTGATTTCAACGTGTTGTAGTCTATCGCTTAAGTAAAAACCAACGAAGTCGAGTGCAGCATTTCGAATTCCATAATGCCTGAGCTTTCGCAATAACGTTTGATGTTCAACGCAGTCAAAAGCT
Organism: Catocala fraxini; assembly: GCA_930367265.1. NCBI lineage: Eukaryota > Metazoa > Arthropoda > Insecta > Lepidoptera > Erebidae > Catocala > Catocala fraxini. Next base: position 27,370,335 of record OV884036.1, on the reverse strand, counting down.
TTTGAGAGATCACAGAATACGCCAATGCCATCTTGCGAATTTCCCCAAGCAGCAAAAATATGTTTTAAAAGTGTAACACCCGCATCTATTGTAGATCGACCCTTTCTAACACCATATTGTTGTGCATGAAATAAATTGTTTACGTTAAAGTGGCTCTCTAATTGTTGTAATATAATTTTCTCAAATATTTTACTTATAGCAGGTAATATAGAAGCCGGTCAGAAATTACATGGATCACTTTTGCATCCATTTTTAAATAATGGCATTATTTTGCTACATATCATTAAATTTTGAAAAATTACGACATCAATGCATCCTTTGAATATTGCGGCTAAGTGTGGCGCTATGTTATCAATAATACTTGTAACTAATTTCACAGAAATACCCCACAAGTCAGCTGATTTTTTTGAATGAAGTCACTTAAATACTTTACACTCCACCACGCTATCCCTAACCAAGGATTCTGCTTTAAGTGGGCAAGACCTTAAGGAACTAGTTGTATTAACAGGTATCTTTGCAAAGTAGTTATTAAATGTTTCAGCTACTTGTAAGTTATAATAATAATAATAATATTCTACCACATACAAACAACACCATCTAGCCCAAACTAAGCAGAGTTTGTACTATGTGTACTAGACAATGGATAAACATACATATATACTTTTTTTTTGTAAATACATACATATTATACATAGTTATTTGAAATATCTTATTATTTACATTAAGTTTAATAGTATTATCACGCAGCTTGGTGCGTCCAGTTTCATTATTAATAATGTTCCAAGTAGCTTTAATTTTATCGTCGGTATTTCGAATTTTGGTTTTTAAATAAAGGGACTTGGCTGTAGCACAATTCTTTTTAAATAATTTTGAATAATGTCTAACATATTTAACAAAATTTGGATCAGAATTATATTTTGTCATTCCATATAATTCATATATCTTAGCTCTATTTGTATATATCCCAGGTGTAGCCCAATCACAAAAATTTAAATTAAACTAATATATACGGATTTTATCGCGTTGTTTATTTTACACTTTATTACATAATTTTGAAACTGTTACACTACTACTAGACACTATTAAACCTTACTAATTTTTAAACTAATTAAATTATTAAAACTATTTATATTTAAGTTTACACTTTCCCCGACGTTTCGGTTGCTTTTCAGCAGCCATGGTCACGGGGAGACTAATATGGTAGTTGTCTCAATGTTCCAGTGTCGTTATTTCAAAGTACCCGAACATAATTTAATCATTGGTGTTTCTATTTACGCAGAATGAGCTCAGAGAGTATCATGAAGTTTAATAGTATCTAGTAGTGTAACAGTTTCAAAATTATGTAATAAAGTGTAAAATAAACAACGCGATAAAATCCGTATATATTAGTTTAATTTCAATGAATAACATTCGCGTAAACAGAAGACAATATTACACAAAACTTAACTTAGAATTTTTTGTAAAATGGCTTTATTTTAAAGATTTTGTTATATTCCAGTGTAATAACGTTAAGCAAAGACTCATATAGTTCGTCTGAACTATTGCAATCTAGGTCCATATTGACATTATTATTATTAAATTCCTTTAGGCGATTAGATGTCATTGGTCTACATGTGATCATAGTTTCTTTTTGTAATTGTATTTATAGGAAATAAAACGTTTTGCCCACAGTGGTCGGATCTCAAATTACTCAATATATCATACTTAGAAATTGGCATTCGCAAAATATATTGTCTAAGCAGGTGGCAGAATGTAATGTAATGTAATTCCAGTTGGTTCAAAAAATAAATGTTTAAATTAAATGATCGAAATAAACTAGTAAGTCTTACAGAAAGAATGATTGCTGAAGTAAATTAATATTAAAATTACCACACACTACTATATGCCTATTACCATAACTTAAGCGTTTTAAAATATCCTCCATTACTGTTTCGAATACACAAAAACAGTGCGCTCGATAGAAAGATTTACTATATCATTTCTGTCCTTACATTTAAGATTATTATATACATATATTAGAGAACCACTATGTATAGAATTCTTTCTTACAAACGCACTTACAGCTGTATAATATTCATTATTAAATATTATTTGACTACTTCTTAACCAATGTTCTGTTAAGCAACAAATTTGAATGTCATGTTCTTTAAAAAATGAATCTAATTCTAACTCCTTGCCGGATAGATCCTGAATATTCTAGTGAATAAATCTAATACTATATGTCTGCCTATCCTTTGTCTCATCTAACAGTTTAAACTAATAGAAGTATCAATATAGGAATTTGTAGTAATATTACTATTATGCTCTAAAATCTTCACTACCGTACTGGTACCTGTGTCTCTAAATAATAATATATTAAGTGCTAATAATTCAGCAAGTTGTTTTTTATAGAAATATGAAAGATACATTGTATCTTTAGTCAATAAAAATCTTATCGCGTTGTTTATTTGACACTTTATTACAAAATTTTGAAAATTGTTACACTACTACTACTATTAAACTTTACTAATTTTTAAGCAAATTAAATTATTATTAAAACTTTTTAGATTTAATTTATTTTTACACTTTCCCCGACGTTTCGGTTGCTTTTCAGCAGCCATGGTCACGGGGAAAGTGTAAAAATAAATTAAATCTAAATAGTTTTAATAATAATTTAATTAGCTTAAAAATTAGTAAAGTTTAATAGTAGGAGTAGGGTACCAATTTTCAAAAATTTGTAATTAAGTGTCAAATAAACAACGCAATAAAAATCTACTAATAAACTTATTAGTGCCAAAGAATGTTCTATAATTTGTATAACATGTACTGTTATAAAATAATAAATTCAGATTTTGAATATATCTATTTTGTTCCTGTGTTAATGAATATGAATAAGGTAAAGCGCAAAGAATAAAGTTACATCCTACTTTACTATGTAATGATTCCATTACCTCAGTTATATGTAAAGCTTCTTTTTTTGTGACAGATAAGCTGTCACCATATAGAATTACTATGGTTAGTTCAGAATTTAAAGTTGTCATTTTTAACTTATCAGTTAAAGTACTTAACCTAGCCCCAGGGGAACAAATATTTACACAGGGAGACTTTGTATAAGAATTTATGAGTCTACTAAAATCTACACCGATTTGGTCAGAAAACATGATTAAATGTTTATTATTGTCATTCTTAACCAAATAAGACACAGACATATCTTCATGATAGGAGGAGGAGGTGGAACAACTGTTAACTGACTTCAAATTACAATTGGAGTCACTTGACAGAATGTGGCACTAAGCCCACGACGTCACCCGCAACAAAATTGTACAATTATTTTCGTAAATTTTTGTCCTTATCATTATTATACATGCACAATTCTGATTGTGTTTGGCTTTTTACGTTTAGAAGAAGCATCGAAACAAAAGAATATTCTTCACGGAGATAACTAAATAAACGAAGAATATGAATAACACAAGCTACATTTTATTTCGAGAAACCATTTTACCAAACAGCGATTATGCTCTAGAGAGCATTAATATATGCATTTGTTAATCCTATGTCTACTGTATGATATTGCTTTATTTTATATTTTCCGTAGGTAAAACACCGCTTAGCTGGTCTCTGTTTTAATCGACCCTCACCCTTGTTATTGAAAGCAATTAGAACACTTTGCTCGTATAATATTCTATGTTGGGGTATATTTAGAGAACGTGACCGACCCTGTAGTTTTCTAATGCTTCTAATTGGGTTGTCTGCCTCATCAACTCGCCGCCTTGTTTCGGTTCAAGAGGAGTATTTATTTTGCTTTAAACGTCAACAATACTCGCTACAAGTATATACTGTTGCACTTGGTTAAATCGAAACAACAAATACCAGAAACAAATCACAAAATTGTATGCACGTTGTATTAGTTGAAATATTTCGTTTGACTGTTGCGTGTGGTTTATACTTGTAAATATTTAAAACTGAATTGCGTGTAAAAAGTAGTATTGTTGCTAGTAATAATTTAGCCATAACTAAGTTTGTCTTCCTATCTGCTTTGTGTTATAAGAAAATAAAAATAAAAGTTCCAAAGCAATAAAAATGTTTAATTTATGAATGTTTATTCAGTGTGCACGCAAAGCGTTTGAAAGCCTTTGAAAGAGAAATCAAATATACGGCAGCGGAAAACACTTAAATATTGCGAAAAAGAATTGTGGGAAACAAAGCGTAGAAATAGCTGTAAGTGGGTCATCCTAACCGAAGCTGGCCGTGCCCTTATCTATATATTTTGGGGACAACTTACATTTTCTGATTACCAGCGTGATTTCTGTCCTTATCGGGTAACCAAATTAGTTCGTAAAATTTTCTTTATGTGTTCTGCTACTGAAAAGGCCTTCTCTTTAAACACAAGTTTTACTTACGCATTACAGACATGTTCTTTACAATTGCTGAAGCTTAGAAAAGTTTTCACGGACACATGTAAGGATTATTCAGTGCTTTGATTGAATTTAACAGAATAGGACTCCACGATTAGTAAGTAGCAACAGTAAACTAAGCGTTCAGCAATAGTTACTTAGTGGATAGGCCGTCATAGTCGTTGATCCATTGCTAATATATCACACCTGTATAGCATATTCCTCAAGGGATAGACAGATTTGTCGTATAAATTGTCTACGAATCATCGAGGGTCAGCGGGTACTATATATACGTATAATTATTTATATGTGAAAGTATTAAATATGTTAATATTTTTTATATCATATGTATAATTATTGGATTTTACCCGCGGCTTTGATCGTGTTAATATTGACTTTGTTAAAAACTTCTATTGCTCGGCAACAGAATTGTCTTCTGGATGAAAGACACTCCATCTCGTTTTCAGAAATCCTAACAATATATATGCAAAACTCCATAATGATCGGTCGAGTAGTTGAAGCGTGAAAGCGCAATAAACTAACACACATTCACATTTAGAATATTAAAGTTAGGATTTATCAATGCAGTATACAATAAATAAATTGGTTTGAAATTTTCAATGGGATTAAAACAAGGCCATCAGGTTTATAAAGAACTTGAAAGTATGTCGATAACAGGCGCTCTCCGACACAGCGCGCGGGTTGCAGCTCTAATTTATCCTCCAACAAGATTTATGATGTATTATTTAATATATTGCTTCATTCTTGTTTGGATAACATATATTATACGAAAAGGAAATAAAAGAAAATGTAACGCCACTAAATACTGCTACATATAAGACTATACACTAAATCATAACCAAATGTTTCTGGTAAATAATAATAGTAATAATAATGAGACTATGTTTGAACGGTCCTCCACTTACAATGTGATCGCTTCATCATTACCTAACTTTGGTGCTTGATCGATGCCCGTAGTTGGTATCGTGTCTTAGGCCTCTTGTGAGTGAGGCCTATGTTAGTGGACACAAGAACTACTTATAATGATATTAGCATTGTGTAGTCAGCCATGTCAGTCTAATGACGTATAGCCCGGGGCTACAGTATCGATTGACCTGCGGTCACCCTTACAGTCGCCTTGTGATTATATAGCCTTATATTAGGTACTGTAATCGTTTAGTATTAAAACCAATTGGGTACATTAGTAAGTAATGCTTTATATTAAAACAATTCTATTAGTAAATTGGTTTAGTTTGAGTATTTTTGGTAATGGTATTGGGATACAAAATTGTAAAACTAGTCTCAAATGCAAACGTTCTTTAAGTAAAGTTACTTAACTATGAGTTCAGTTTAAATAGATACTATGAACTTTACTTGCTGCTAGACTCACTCTATTTCAGCAATAATCTTCTAAATGGTTTGTTTATATATTTTGATTTTTTTGTAGTACTATCCTTACTAATATTATAAATGCGAATGTAAATTAGTTTGTTTGTTTGTACCAATTATCATTAAATTTTGCATAAACGTTGACGTGGGAACAGAAAACGCCATAGGGTACCTTTAATCCAAATAAAAGTACTGTTACTAACCTAACCTAACCTAAAATCTAGTGTTTGCAATAAAACTCGGCGTCCGTCGTCGTGCGGGATTATGTCTAAAATGGCTTGTTTTTTTTTTAAGCCTGTTGAGAATGGACGTGATTACTATGTTATTAGACCCAGCGTAAAAATATTTCATTATTGTTATTCTATTTACGTGTTACAAAAGATATCTATATTAAAGTTTATTTTAGGCGCAAGTGTGTCCGAGGGAGTAATTAACTCTTACCAAACGATCAGCATCAAAGCGAAAGTGGTACCGGGGTTATAATTATGTTTACTTAGCCGAATACTCAGACCTATGACTCTATATTATAACGAAGCAGTCGACAAAGGTGTATCGTACGCATGTTTTGCCAGCTGAGATTTTAAGATCGCAATCACTTTTGCTGTTCCCCGATGATTCTAGACGCTGTGATGCTTGTCGGTATTTCTTGAAGTGAATCAAACTTCAGATCATGTATAGCTGACGTTTTCACTGTCACTTGGCCACCAGTTTTTCATTTAAAATTATCCTCTTTATTATATGTATGTATCTTTATTGATGAGTCTCAAATACCAAACATGCTAAAATTAAATATTGTCATGTTGCATAATATAGAAATATATGTACATTATGCACCAAGCATTTAGTATATTTTACAAGCTATCTAGATTTCAAAACCGAGCAAAATATTGTCAAATTTCTGCTACTTACATTTAATTCAGGTAAAAGCTTAGAGTGCACAGAATTTGAGATTAGCTCGACACACAGTGTGTGTATGCTACTCATTTAAAATTCCTTCAGTGTGCTGCTGAAATTAATTACACGAACCACAGTCATGTGTATGGGCCTGCCGCCGCGCAGAGACCAAAATATTTTAATTTACGGCTGGCCAAAATATTAGCTAACTACAGTAGAGTAAAATATTTATCTTATTAAATCACTGATAAAACAAAACCATTAAACTCAATGTTTGGTAGGTTTGCTTATAGCAAAGCGGATTAGATCCGTATTGTCTATTACCCTCAAGACAAAAAAAAACAAACGGCATAGCTTGCCAACTATCGAAAATGCATACGTTAAATTAACCTACATACTACACAACAGTAAAATAATCAGCTTTTGTTCAACAATGTAGATCGGGCGGCATCAGACTGTTATGATGGACTATGAAGCAAGCACATTTATTTACTTGATGTACAATAAAAGTTACAATCGAAAAATTATATCCGTTTATATATGAACCAACGACGCACTTTCAATAGGAAATTACCTACTTTAAATTACGGTCCTACTAATCAAGAGTATCAATTATGTAATAGGTCAAGCACTTTACCCAAACCCACACATTCCTTAGATACAGCTAATAAATAATCAAGCCAAAAATAAAAGTTGCGTACCGTTAATTGGCTAATTAAATCCATTGTTCGTCGCACGTAAGAATGCGAGGCGTTTTAATCGACTTACTTTCAAAGTTCAAGAATTATGCATAATTAACTTTGTCTTGCATGTTGGCAAACATTATGCACGAGTTGTGACGTAAACAGGGGGTCGTGTTTTGACATATTACGACGACGCTTAGAATTAAACGAATTAGAAGCACGAACGGCTTTTTAAGGAAAACAATGTTCGTGTGTTAAGATAAGAAAGTAAACGGCAATGTTTTCTCATTTTGTGTGGCAGTAGTGGGCAATTCAATGTCTTGAATGTTCTCGCAAAACTACAACGTTGGTTTAACGGCCCGTAGTGCCTGTAGCCTCTCATAACTTGGCTAGAGCCTACATTTTAGACATAACCATAAGTTGTGCCTTAGTGGCGAGTAAATTATCCGGCGGTCTTTAGAAGGTAGTTAATAAGTCAATTAGTTGTCTTCTTTGTTATCTACACTATATTATAAAATGGCGACAACTATGAAGAAAGTATATTTTAATTACTTAGTATTGATATACACATTATGCATACTTGTTATATATTTTGACTATATTTTATTCATATCGAAATCTGCAAAGCTCTCTATCGAAGCACTGGTAAACTGTTTTCTCACATATTATTTATGTTCAGGAGCTGGAATCTAAATAAAATGTAAATCCTTTTCGATAGCGAAGAATAACTTTCCTCTAATGGGCAGATCGTGTAATGTAATAAACTTTGGATACCCATTTAAAAGATCAATGACCCTCATTATACATTAGGTATACTAGTAAACAAGCAAATTCTGTAGCTTACCTCACGGCAGCCCCTGACTCAGTTCTAAAACCTAAGCTTAAATAATGTGTCGGCATGTTTTCAGGTAAAACACACGATATAAAACAATTAAGTTAATACAGTAATCAATTATGCTTTACCAGGAAATGGTTATTACTAGCAACGTTGTAATTAAATGATAACTAATAATATAAGCAAAACTGTTTGTCCTTCGTGTGGGCTGTTTACCAGGTTACTCCACATTTGGATTCATATAGTAACTTTTACCATATTTGTGCTACTAACCACCGAGCTATCGTTATTATTTAATAATGATGGCTTGGTGGGACAGTCACAAACTAAGTTCTAGTTTTAATCGCCTACATACCTTGTAGGTCTACCGTGAGCAAATATTACCTTAATCACAAATAATCTAGTACATCTTAATAAATAAAAATTCAGCTTCCGTAAGTTTGTGTTCGCTAAAGTAGGGAAGTATTCAACGGAATGATATGGAATTTTTAGATAACTTTGCATTTCTAAATGCAAGTGTTTTTACACATATACTTCTCATCGCAAAGGACCGGGAACGGTAATTACTACCCTTATAATTAATATCAAACCAACCTACTGCAACACGTGACTGGGTATAACTAGTTTACTATAAGGCTCATAGTAACGACTCCCTATTAATTTTATTTTCCTGGAAAATAAAATCGACTGGACGTTTCTTTACACGGAAGAGTTTAACAATACATAACATTAAGGCAAACCAGAGGACCATTATACTGATCTAAACAGACGATTATATGTAAATGAAGCTTTTAATAACACTAGGTTGACGAATCACTTGTCAAATTGATTATTTTCGGAACAAATGGTACCATGAGCTCATTTTAAACTCACTACATTGTCACCATTGAACCTAATTACACCAGCTACAGTGTCAGTATTGGAATATGTCGAAGGTAGAATTGAACAGATATAGCAGGTTTGACTTCACCTAGGACTTCACCTACTGTCAAGCGTTATAGTTTGAATGCCTGCATGGCACAACAATAATAATTGTAGATATCAGCGATCTTACTGTCAAGCATATGCTATACATAATATTTAATAATAATAATAATATTCTATCACATACACACAACGCCATCTAGCCCAAACAAAGCAGAGTTTGTATTATAGGTATTAGACAATGGATAAACATACATATATCCTTCTTTTTTTTAAATACATACATACTATACATAGAAACACCCAGACGAATTGTGCGGGAATCGAACCCGCGATCTCAGGCGTGGCAATTACACTAACCACTACGCCACATTTTACTGTTTGTATATAGTGGCTCCCGTATTAATAATAATAATAATAATAATAATAATTTATTTATTGTTCTCTCACACAGATTACAGAGTAGGTACATATTATTCTAATTAATACATCAGTTCGGTAATCTATCTATGTGAGAGACTGGTATCTGTACAAGGAGACCTGTATGACAGATTACCAGCCTCTCCAGACACTGGACAAAGTTTAATCTTAACTAATTTATTAATCAGAGCATAAATATCTGTGTGTGTAAGTGCGTTTATGTGTGTGTGTATTGTTCTCGGAGTGGCTGGAAAGAACACGTTTGATATGATTTATTTCAACATTTTATAAAATTCAAAAGCAATACAATACGATGATTAGTCCATTTTGATGTTCAAAAACATAGACATTGATCGAACATCATTTGCGACATTAGTAGGGTTTGCTAGCCGCTGTAATATGTCTGCAAACGCAACTAACGACATCACATTAAAGTTGTTACAAATAAATGGAGCACTTTTAGATATAATTTGTATAAAATGTTGGTAGATAGCTAGCTCCCGTCGCATAAACTTACTGCAACATTAACAATAAAATATTTTTGGCATGTTACATAGTTGCACTCTAAAAATTAACTAACAGATCCTAACAATATTTTGGCACTACTGTTACTATAAATTTCAACTAACATAAGAAGATACCAGCGCCAATTATGTTACAGAGTGTTTTGTCCTACCAAAAGCTTCCACGTGCGAATTTTGGCATCAGCTTAAAGCTGACTGCCAAAATGTTGGTCGGTAAAAAGAACATCCTTGCTTACCAGCGTGGCACTCTGTGGCATACCCGTGCCAAATGGCATCTCGCATACCAGTAAAGTTGCCTTCCGACTAATTGAACAATATCTTCATTCGGCACAATGTCACACAGTTCACAAACTGACAGATTTAACTTCACGGTTTTTAAACTTTGAATCTTATGTTTTCAGCTTCACGGTAAAAGTTTGTATGTTTTAAATTTATCAAAAGTTTTCGTGGAGAAGCGTGACCAAGTTGTTATTGATTTTTAATTTCATACCACGAGAGTAGGTTAGAATTGGGGGTTCTGTATCACTTGCTCTCGCTTCGCTCGAGCCGTGATACAGAACCCCCAATTCTATTTCGGTCCTATCCATCGTATTGCAATTGTTGACTCATGCGCTTGCGGGGTTCTGCATCACACAAGCCTCCAATTATACCGCTTATGATATTCAATCAAGACCGGGGTTCTGCATCACTTGCTCTCGCCCGCGCTCGAGCTGCGCGATGCCGAACGCCCCAATTATACCCTACTAATGCAGGTTGTCAAGTTGTGATTCGAGCGGTTGGCATTAGAAATTTAATATTATTTCATTCATCGATGCATCGTAATACTGATAGCGTAGTAACAACGGAGCACCTAATATATCTATTCTAACAAATTTTGACAGAGATTGATTTTAATAATTAACAAAACGAGTAGTTCATTGTCTGCACACTGTACAACTTCATGTTTTGCAGTACAGATTTGCTCAGCTTTTCGTTTTCGTTGGCTATAAAGCAGCTCCTGAAGCAGCTGTATTTGCTGATCCTGCAGTCGCTTAATCTTAAAAAGATCAACTAGTCTTGGTTCTTTCTTTCCTTTTAGAATGTTCGTCTGTTGTTCAAGGTCTAATAAAACATCCTTTATATTCTGTTCATACTTTTTGATGGACAAAGATTCTTTGTCTACTTCATTCATTTTAAAACCAATTAGATTTAGAATTATAATGAAAAGCAATAGTATTTCTCTGAATTATTTTATGTATTTATGATAAGTGTATAATAAAAAGGTGGTCTATATTATTACAATTATGAGAGTGTAATGAAATCTCATAGCTGATATAACCAATTTATAAATATTTATAAATAATTTTACAAAGATAAGTGGGAAGGAAGGGATATTTAAGGAGAAAAACGAAAAAAAATATGTATATTATACAAAAAGTTTATTATCAGAGCACCATATTTTTAAACACAAAACATTTTTCAAAGCACATATTGAGTTATGATAAATACAACTATACAAATCTTTAGAATATTTATATCGATCATACAGACTTAGAAAACTAGGACAGCCTTTATCTTCTAAATTGATCACATTACTATTATTATTATTATTTAAAATATTTTTTAACCATTACACTTTTTCACGACCTTTAATATAAATACATTTATCTTTTAAAAAATCTAAAATTAAACACTTATAATTTGAATATGGTATAAATCCTTCACCCCAATATATCTTCCTGTTACGTTCAATCCATGCAACCTGTCGTCTTTCTTGTTTAGTCAAATTGTAAAATGGAAATGGCGGCTTAATTAAAAACACTTGCAATTTATCACTACACAATATAGCAATTTCTTTTAGCACAAATTCATTTGTTTCCGTTTTAAAGCCTTGGACGTCTACAATGGCAGTCATGATAATCGACGCACTATGTTGCTCAGAGGTTTGTATTCCACAAGTCGATCGTTTATAATCAAACAATATGCAGTAGTGTTATCTGGTATTGGCTCTGAACATTCAATTTCCAAACGAACGTCTACTGGACCTGTTTTGAGAGTATCGTTTTGCCTTGAACAATCTATGATGAACAGAGGAGCCTTATCTTTAAAGTCGTTTAGATTAAGTAAGGGATCCGCTAGACAGTTGTAATACGACTGACGAAATTTCACATACATTTCGTATAATATACTGTATTTGTTTTCAGAAAAATTTAAACCTAATGGCTCATATGGATAATATCGTGAATTCAAGAAGAGCGTAACGTTTGTTACTTTACAGTGATCGAAGAGAGAACTATCTTTTATTTTATTACTTTTTCTATTACTTTGTAAACAGAAAATAACATATCTAGGCTTTTCCAATTGTGATGCAGTTTTAACTGACCATGAATGCTTTGTTGTTTTAGGTAGTAAAGGATACTCATACAAATCCCAATTTCTAAATGCTATTTGAATAGGTCTATCTTTTTCTAAATGTTTCAAAAGTGTCAGACGTTCTCGATCTGATACTTTTATGTGCGGTACTCTCCACTGTACTCTATCAAGATTTATTTGGAAGTGAGAAATATCCTCCGTCAGTGTAACACTGTTTAAATTAGAGTTACTTCTGTTCAATATAAGTTCATGTTTACAATTTATCACAATCTTATTATAATCCTCTGCAAAACCTAATATCTTATTTAATGGTATAACAGCGCTAAAGTGACCATCACTTTGAAATCCGTTTAAGTTCCAACCCCATAAGGCTGCAACTTTATTTTCGGCTTCATTTAATGAAACGTATGACTTTACGGTTGTCGTTATACCCGAATTTTTTATGCGATCTATTTCAATGCCATTTATTTCGTATCTGATATCTTGAAACAAGAACAAAACAGGGTTATTAGTAAATTTAACAGCTTTCTCAATCGGTTTTCCATCTTTTCCGAACAGCTTTGCGTGCCCCTCGATGTATATTGAACTGGCTGACGGTAACACGTATATGTCTTGCTGGTGGATGGGTATTCTAATCTCATCGTTTTCTCTAAAGCAATTGTTGTAAGGATTGTAAGAATGAATCTCATAACTTTCGATAGAAGTATCGAAGTGCGGTAAATCATTAATCTGTAGTATATTCATACTTTAAAACCCAATGCTTTTAAAAAGTCTTTATTTGTTTTAGTTAATTTGTTCACTTTTTTTTCACGTCTGTGCACCTTACTGGTTGTAGAAGAAGTACGGTGTTTTATTTTGAGGTGAGGTTTTATATTGTATAATATCATTTTACTTTTCTTAAATGAAGACGTAGTTGAATATGTTCTATAAAAGGGATGCTGCGGCCGAACTGATCAACAACTTTAATAGATATAGATGTAATTATATTTTTGTTCACTGGGAAGTAAATAATGTTCTGAGGCGTTTCTAGGTAGTGATGTCCTGCAGTAGTATTAAGTACAAATTCATGAATAATATGGGTTGGTATACCGTTAGTATAAGAACCATATATTAAATCACATTCAATTCTGATTACAGGCGGAGTATTACTAGAAAGCACATTTGATACAGAGTTTAATACTGAATAGTACAGCAAACCACACTCATATTTTTCAGATAAAGTAAGAGGTGGTTGAAAATACGACTCTAATTCTGCTTTGTGTCCAGAGATAGTCACAGTTATAGACATAGTTGCATACTGAACACTTTTCATAAATTTTGTTTATTATATTCTATGTCTACTCCAAAAGTTTGTTAAAAAAAGTAAACATAGATGCCCACATTTGTAAGGGTGATCACCCTGTATATTTTCATAGTTATAGTAGATTTTCGAGCCTAAGTATTGTACAAATTCCTTTGGAGGCTTTAGATTTCCATAACTGTCAAAATATTCAATATAATCACTGTATTTTGCATAGGCTACCCAATGAGAACCAGGATTTTTAGAACTATCTAAATTAACCACTCCACATTCATTTTTATAAGGATGCTTAGGGAGTTCATCTCTCATAAAGACACCTCTAAAGTAGGGAATATTAGCTCCATATTTTAAAATGTCGAAGTTAGTTAGAGCTCGTTTGGGTAGCCGATGTATTAGTTTTTTTCCTTTGATACAAAAATTCCAAGGCCATCTTTGTGTGGCTTAAGATGTAGTCCTTTTCCGATGCAAAGAGCTTCCATTTTTTCATTATGTCTCTTGGACTCATCGTACAATTTTTTAGCCATCTTGAACTCATTTATAGTTTTTGCTATACCAGCTGCCCCCCCTGCTATAGCTCCCGCAGCTGATAATCCAGCAAAAATAGGAATCAAAGGTAATACTCCACCAGTTTTTGGTATTGGAATAATCCGAGGAAGTTTAATAGATGAATCATTAGCTAATTCTCTAGCAGCAGCCATAGCTAATGCTATTGCAGTTTTTTTGCATTTTGGTTTTAATTTTTTAATTTGTTTTTTCGTAACAGATATTACATTTTTCAATTTCTTTTGAAGACTTTTACTACTGGTAAGTACCTAGGTATATCATCCCAACAAGTAGAAGCGATAATTTTATTGTGCTTCGTTGTTACAAAAGTATCAGTATGACGAGGCGTCGATGAATCAAGAAATATAATATCTCTATTGCGAACCGGATTGCAGATCATGTTTAGTAGTGTATAATTGGGGAGTTCTGGATCACGCGCTCGAGCGAAGCGAGAGCAAGTGATGCAGATGTAATCAATTCATTAATTCCTCTCACAATGAGAGTGCTTGAGTCATAGTCTACCACACAAACCCAGCACAGATTGGTACTCTACACTAGCTGTGTCGAATGCAGGTTTTCTTTCAGTATTTTTCCGTTACCGTTTAACCAAGTGATCATTTATAAATTATTTATGTGCACATGATTTCGAAAAGTCGGATATGCCTTGACTTCCATCATCAAACCTAATAATTAGCATTCCCCAGCCATACCACTAAGCTTTCACTGCTTAATTAACTGACACATTAAGTGATTACTCAATAAAAGACTCTATAATAATCTTGTATCTCTACTCTACCTACATCGTTAAGAAATAAACAATTCTTATTAAGAATAGATAATCTGCTTTTGTTGTTACATTGCGATAATTCTGGGGCTTGAACAGTCAGCACGTACATGGTAACAATTAGAGTTCTGTACTAAGAATACTCTATGATTCAATAAAATATATGTCCAAGATGCGAAAGAAAAGTTCTATAATACAATAAAATTACAGAGTTCCGCTTATATCAAATTAATTGTATATTATTACGCATTAATTTAAGATTAAGACTCTTTACGAAGATGGGTCGATGTAAATATAATAAGTTATTATGATTACAATTCAAAACAGTCAACAGTTAGTCGACCGCATCGAGAGGCAACGTGTCATAACATACACAGAATTCAATTATAGTATTGGGGGTTTAAATGAACAGACAGTATAACTAATGATGCAAGGCACTGCATCGCACCATCGATATCGGATAGGCGCCGTTACCCGATGAAACAAATGCAATCTGAGCGGTCGCTATTCATCGGCGCATGAGTCAACAATTGCAATACGATGTGTAGGACCGAAATAGAATTGGGGCTTCTGTATCACGTAGCTCGAGCGATAGCGCGAGAGCGAGTGATACAGAAGCCCCAATTTTACCCTACTCACGAGGCAAACTTTCATGAGCAAAGGAAAAACGTCGTACTGCCTTTCTCGTTATGCACATGTTGTTTCTTGATCGATCTTTTACAAAGTTTATTGTTGACATATGTCAGAACTAATGATCAACAAGGTATGGTCTTAACTAATTTTAAACTCACTAATTAATTAGCTAACTTCACGTTGTTTGTATCATCCAATGCTAAGACCTGCTAGGAATTTCTTGGCGCAGTGGAATACCTTCTTCTAGCCTAATCTAGCAACAATTGTGGATGATACTCAGGCTCTAAGTTCATAACAAAATATATTCAAGATTACTAAACTTAAAATTGTTCTTCAGTCGATGGGCTGTGAATTAAGTGGATTAGCACAATTGAACAATAAACGGATCCGAATTATAGTCAATGAGCTTACCCAAACCTTGAACAGCTTCTCCACAGATGGGGCAGCGGCGCAGCACGCCAGTACACGTCACACGTGGTCACAAATTGTTCTTCACGATCACGAGTTCCAAACTCTTAACAACACAATATTACTCGTACGGTACGCGATTTTATAGTTTTCAAAAGGCGACGAATTACCATCAGCTCGCGAACAAACAAGTGATTTCATTAATTCGTTATAATGCACTCAAGCGACGTGACAATATTTAAACGTAGTGATTATAACTTACAAAAAAAAGTCCAACAATACAACTAAAGATTTATTAATAAGGAGACGTAATTATCTTATAATTATCCAAACGGCCTCGTGATTACAAAGACTATTCAAGTTCAAACTTCTAAGGGTCAAGACAAAGTAAAGTGACCAGTCATTCAATTGACTTTTGACGTTTCGTTCTACATCTGTAGTGTGTAGAGTTTAGTTGTTTATTAAGGCAGTAATAAATGAGTCGTATTCCAGATAAGACGTTCGTTTCATTTATCGCCACATGGCGACCCTGCCAGGCGACGCGGCGCGTCGCCGCGTCCACGTATTTGCAACTCAGCAAATGTGCGTTGTTACGGCGAACAATGAGCTATTCGCGTCGGGTCTAAATCAGAGTGTGAACGTATTTGAACAATATTATATTCTGGACTACGTGTGTTTCTACATATATTTTGTATCTTTTCTTATCCAAAATGGGGAAAGAATGTTCCAAGTGCATTTGCGAAACTAAAGAAACTGTAATAACACAGCATGGCGATGACAATAATTTGCGGACGGATGCCCAGACCCATTTCGAGACAAATAATATATTGATGTCGACCATAGTTGCTATATGTGGAGCTGCCGTACTGTATTTGGCATACAAACAATACAGGAAATGCCACAAGGATTGGGTCAGTGAGGAATTTCGAGCAAATTTTGTAAGGCGCATGCAGGAGCGTTTGTCTGGTCGTGGAGATAGAGTACGTCAGCAAGAGGCAGATATTATGTGAAAGCAGTAAAATACCGCGGAAACCGTAAGATGAGTGGCGTAGACGGCATATATCGTATTTGATGTGTAATATTATAGTGCGTATATCGTATTAAAGTGCTAAATCGTGTTAATTAATATGTGTGTTACAAAGTTTAAGTGAATAAGCGATCAATTGTACGTATTCAAATACGTGAGGTTAATACAGCAAATACTTACATGAAAACGGAAATCATTTGGAACTGTAATGCGTTAGTTAAGAATACCTAGTTATTAAGACTATGCGTAGTAATTACCTAGTAACATATGTCGTGCGTGTGCAAGCTATCATGTTAGTAATAACAAATTTAACATAGAATGGTTAATGGAATTGCAACTAAATAACATATACAGTGAGTTAGAAGAAATAAGAGTAAGTCTTAGAATATTAGGACCAAAAAGGAGGTTAGAGCATATAGGAAAGAGTAAAATTAAGAAAGGTACCGAGATATATGACTATTATAAAATATATATTAATACACTTAATCTATGTCAGTTATCAACTGAATATTCTGAGTTAGTGATAGAAAATGTTTGTAAAAATATAGAAGATACTTATCGTAAAATTTTAAGTTACAGTGGTTCTAAATCATCTGACAATATGGCAGGTTTTGATTTAAAAACGGCAAGTATGTTGATTCCTGTGATGGACGGCAAGGAAGAGACCACCGAAAGAATGATACAAGGTATAGAAATGTATGATACTTGTTTAACTAAAAATGAAGATAAGATTTTGCTGATTTCTTTTGTGATTAAGACACGTTTGTCTAAAACTGCAAAGTTAAAAGTAAAATCAAGCTATAAAGCGGTAAATGATTTGATTTCAGATATTAAGACATTTCTATTAACAAAAAAATCGGCAAATTCTTTATTAATTCAGATGAATAAATTATCTCAAAATAATTTAACAATTACAGAATTTGGAAGTAGACTAGAAGATTTGTTTACTGAGTTAACGATAACACAAGCAGGTTCCAATGAGACAGCTAATACAATTTTAAGACCGATCAATGAAAAACTCGCAATTAAACGGTTTTCAGACGGACTTCGCAATAGAAGACTGGGTACAATCATCGCTGCTCGTGACTACCAGGAGCTGAAGGATTCTGTTCGTGCAGCAGAAGATGAGGAGTCGTCTCAGCAGCCGTTGGAACAAGCGGTAATGCACATGAGAGGTAAGCCTAGAAGTAGAGGTACTTGGCGTCATCATCAAGGTCATGGTTATTACTCGAACAGAGGTCAGTATTATAATACCTATAACAAGGGAGGCAATTACAATAATTACCGAGGTAATAATATAAATAATAATAAATATTATTATCGCGCCCGAGGTGATAATGGACTACGCAGATCGTCATACTCTAGAGGTAATTATCGAGGCAAAACACAACATAAAGCTTATTTTAGTGATAGTCTGGATCAGAAAAATAGCATCGATAGTCAAACTCGCCAGGAGCAGAGAAATTGCGAGTCAGAAACTAAGTTTTTTCGAGCATAAAATATTAACATGTCAGGGTTTACATTGCGTTAAGTTTTGGATAGGAGATTTAGTTTGTTCATTTTTAGTAGATACTGGTGCAACTTTGTCTGTAATACATAAAAACAAAGTCCCACAGTATATCACTTTACAAAGAAATGATACTGTCATCAAAGGCATAGGTGGTACGATTACTTCTAATGAATTAGCTGACTTACAGTTAAACAAATGGTCACAAACAAAGTTATCATATAACAAAGACTCAACTAAGTTTATGTTTAAGTTCCACGTACTAAATAAAATGCCATGTCAGGCAGATGGAATTCTTGGTTTAGATTTCCTGAGAACTTTTAAAGCAAATATAAACTTATCAAAGTGCAAATTAACATTACAAAATAACAATGTGAAAACTAGAATAGACTTATACGAAAATAGTGATTTTAATAGAAGTTTATATATAACAGGTAGAAGTGAATCTATACATTTTATTAATATCCCATCTAATTTAAAGGATGAATATGTGGTACTTCCGAAACAATTAGCCGATACTATATTTTTAGCGGGATGTATAGTACACCCTAAAGATGGTAAAATACCTATTAAAATTTTGAATACAAGCGAAGAAAACATCACCATACCATATTTTGAGCCGGAATTAGAAAATTTAGGTGATTACACTTTATGTCAATACGGTAAAACAAATACGAACGTAAACAGAGTAAAACGGCTTTTATCAACTTTGAGTCTCAATTATCTACAGTCCGATGAACAAAAAACTATTCAACAAATTTGCGCTAAATATGCAGATGTTTTTCCTCTTGATGGTGATAAACTTACTACTACGAATATAATGGGTCAATCTATTAATTTAAAACCTAATATTAGCCCTATTTATGTAAAACCATATAGATTACCACAGTCAATAAAACCGGAAATAGAAAAACAAATTAAAAAAATGTTAGATGACGATATTATTGAACCCGTGAATAGTGAATGGAATAGCCCTATACTTTTAGTACCAAAGAAATCTGATAACAATAACAAAAAATGGAGATTAGTAGTCGACTATAGAAAATTGAATGAGGTAATACAGAATGATAAATTTCCACTTCCAAACATAACAGAGATTATAGACTCTCTTTCTGGATGTACCTACTTTAGTCATTTAGATTTGAGCCAAAGTTATTATCAAGTTAATCTCGAGCCTAGCAGTAGGGGTCTCACTTCTTTTACTACAAACTCAAATAATACTTCAGGACAGTACCAAATGAAACGTCTCCCAATGGGACTTAAAATTAGCCCTGGAGCGTTTTCTCGTATTATGTCTATAGCAATGTCTGGTCTAAAATTTGAAAACTGTATTATTTATATGGACAACTTAATTATTATTGGTAGAAATTTAGAAATTCATAATCAAAATTTAATTAAAGTACTCGAAAGACTCAGAAAAGTAAATTTAAAGGTAAATCCAAAGAAATGTGTATTTTGTAAAAAGGAACTGTTATATTTAGGTCATATTGTAACACCAGATGGTGTATTACCCGATCCCGAAAAGGTAAAATCTATTAATAATTTTATAAAACCTGAAAATTCTGACGATGTACGTCGTTTTGTTGCTATGTGTAATTATTACCGTAAATTTATACCACGTTTTGCTGAAATTACCACCCCGTTAAATAAATTATGTAAGAAATATATTAAATTTGAATGGAATGAAAATTGTAATAACGCATTCGAATCTTTAAAACATGCTTTAAGCACACCGCCAATTTTACAATATCCAGATTTTTCTGCAGAGAATGAATTTGTATTACAAACAGATGCATCTGGGATAGCAATAGGATCAGTTCTGTGTAATAAAAATTTTAAACCAATCGCTTATGCTAGCAGACCATTAAATAAGGCTGAATTGAATTACCCTACGATTGAAAAGGAGTTATTGTCGGTTGTATGGAGCGTTAAGTATTTTAGACCATATTTGTTCGGTAGGCAATTCACGATAATGACAGACCACAAGCCTCTTGTATATTTATTTAGTATAAAGGATCCATCAAGTCGATTATTTAAATTTAGATTGAAATTGGAGGAATATGACTACAAAATTGTTTATATAAAAGGTAAAAATAATGTTGTGGCCGATGCACTAAGTAGAGTGATTATATCTTCAGATGAGCTGAAAAAAATAAATGAAGCAATATTAGTTACGACAAGAGCACAAAGTAGAAAAATACATGAGTTAGAAAAGTTGAAACAAAGAGATGTAGGAGAGAATCCGTTGGAATTTCAGAATATAACCACAGATTTGAGGCCTGTACAACCAAAAATCGTGGAGATATTAAGAAAACCGATTGATTCAGTAGAAATGAAATTTATAAAAGGTAAAGATTTAGACAACATACGAAAAAAAGGACTAATAATTGTTGAAGAAAAATGTTTTGCATATGTAGAATATCAGCTGATTATTTATATAAATCTCAATTTTATGTCACAATTTACGCGAGACGTATTTGTGAATATATTGAGCTATTTTTGTAGTAAAATAAATGTGAAAGAAATATGTATACTTAAAGAAAAAGATAACGCGTTATTCATAAAAGAATTATGTGACGAAATAATTACTAGGAAAGTGTGGACCGGTCCCCGAATTCATATTTTAAAGAGTAATATTAAAAGAATAAGTGATAATGATGAAAAAACAGTCATATTGAATGATTATCATCTTTTACCTTCGAGTGGACATGCCGGCGTTCGACGAATGGTAAATAATATTAAAAATAAATACTACTGGCCAGGACTAGAAACAGATATTAAGAATTATGTAGGTAAGTGTACTAAATGTCAGATAATGAAACACTCACAACGTTATAAGGAACCTATGGTAATAACAACAACTGCCAACTCAGCGTTTGACAAGATATTTTTAGACCTTGTTGGTCCCTTGATCAAGGACGATGAAGGTAATCAGTATATACTTACGATCCAGTGTGAGCTCACCAAATACGTAGAAGCATATCCACTTCCATCAAAGGAAGCTGTGACAGTGGCAAAATCTTTAGTAAGTAATTTTATTTTAAGATATGGCGTGCCAAAGGTCATTGCAACAGACCGAGGTTCTGAGTTTATATCATCTACAATGTCAGAGGTATGTAAATTGTTAGAAATAGAAAAAAATCATTCCACCTCTTACCATCACCAGAGTATTGGAGCACTAGAGAATACTCATAAACATCTACGAAACTTTTTACGCATTCAATGTGAAGAGCATACTTACACATGGAGCCATTGACTGCCATTTTGGTGTTTTTCTTTTAATACAGCAGTACATACATCAACAGGATATACCCCGTTTGAACTTGTTTTCGGTAAGCTATGTTCATTACCCAATAGTTTGAAAGATGATTTAAAACCTCTGTACAATACAGATAATTATGCTTTAGAATTAAGATATAGGTTACAATTAGCACACAGTGATGCACGCAAAAGGTTAATAAATAGTAAGTTAGATAGGAAAAGTGTTTATGATAAAAATAAAAACCCAATAACATATAAGGAAAATGATTTAATTTTAATTAAAAATGAAAGTGGAGACAAAATGGATAGACTGTACAATGGTCCGTATGTTGTAATCCAAGATGTTGAACCTAATGTTATGATAGTTAAGAATAATAAAATAGAAACGATCCATAAAAATCGTACTAAACCTTATAGAAATTAAGTAATGATTATAAACACTATGTAGGTGTAAGTTTATTAAAGTTATGTACCTATAACTTTATGTATCTTGCCTTTATACTATATTATATTATAAGTCTATTGCTTACACAGTACTGTAACAGTAGGTAATTTTCTTAATTTTAATAAAATGTATTTGAAAAATATAAAAAATACAATGCATAGTATTTTTCTTTATTTTAATGTATTTGAACAATGTAAGAAAATACTATGTCCAGTATTTTCTTTATTTTAATAAAATATATTTGAACAATATAAAAAAAAAAAAATGTTTAGTATTATATATATTTTTTTTTTTACTTTAAGGGGGATGATGTAGTGTGTAGAGTTTAGTTGTTTATTAAGGCAGTAATAAATGAGTCGTATTCCAGATAAGACGTTCGTTTCATTTATCGCCACACATCAAGTCATTTTCATCTATGGTTCCGCGTTTAATTACGTCTTGAACGGCACATTGTTTAGAAAAAACACTGTATTATAATTGATTGAGAGCGCAATTTATGCAATTCGCTAGCGCAATTTATTTGGAAATAGAATTCCACAAACACTTTAGCTCCCGTATTTTAAAGTGCAATAAATCGAAATATTAAATCTTTTCAAAGTTTCTATCGTATCGAACGCATGTGGCAGTGGGAGTCCTACAAATTTCGAGTGTGTATTTATAAAGACAACCAGAAGCACAACCTGCACAACTAATAAATAATAACAACTAGTGGCCTTGTTTTCCGTTTGCTTCTATTTGTTTCTGACTTTGTCGTACAAAGTTTGACAGGATAACACACATTCTGGTGTTATTGTCGATATCGTGTAATAGAAAGAAAAGATAATATTTATCGGTCTATGTAAACTCACGCTTCAGAGTGTGAGTGTAAGTGTCGTGAGATGTGACATTTTGTATCACTGCACTACGGTAGATGGTGCAACAACAAAAACGACCAAGTGCACTTTACAGTGCTGCTGTTTTGGGAACGATAATGGGAAGTCTGGCAGCCATTAACAAAACGTGCTGCGGGGCCGGCTTATTGTTGACATCGAGGGAAATTCTTAATGTTGAGTTGGAGTATTTGGGCTAAATTCGTTTTGGCGTAAAGTCGAAACGGCGCGATGCGACGAATACCTGCGTAGTCGCACGAAAATGCATGACTTTGTGTGAATGCGCGTGACGCCGCGCAAATATAAGCGACTTTACGCGTCCATATTGTAATGGTAGAAGTGGTGCATTAATTAACAGACATATTGCTCTTCAAAACCGGCTGCTAGCCATGATAAGCTACTACGTGATATTGAGGTACATATTACGCACGTGCGTGTACGCACACACCTTATTATTTTATTATTATATACATAATATATATTATGTATATAATAATAAAAAAAATACACACCTTATTATATATTATTATCAAGCATGTTCATAATTATATCCATCCCTTCTTTACTTTGTTACGTTACACAAATTTTACTTTGATATCCATATTCTTAATATTGTATCACAAATAGTACGTATTTAGACAGGATTTCGGGCCTGGCCTCTTTAACACAAGTTGTTTAATAACAACTTAGCAAAGGGGCCAGTCACCACTTGATGTGTGTCAATAATACAATTTTATTTTATTTATTATGTCATCATGTCTGTGTACTCGTAAATATAGAATAATTATGTACAAGTGTTATACTGTGGTGAAATAAACATTATTATTATTATTATTATTATATTCTTAACACAAATTTGTACGTTACGTAATAGAGATAGATTTCATTTTTATTTAATAAACTGTAACACGCCCCCGAAACGCTTCGCTTCACCTCTGCGCCGGTGTGTAATGCGCCTAAGTTTCGTTCAAGCCTCACTTAGCAAACGAATTATTGTTTCTATCGGCGCACTCCGGCTGCTTGAAATGGATATAGAACTAACAAACTTTATAAACGCAATACTTTAACTTTGCCACTTTGTGACGAGCTTATTATTTTTTAAACTCTATTTAGGCGCTGATTGGTACAGTAACCTCCTCGGTAGTTCTTAACAGCGTTCTTGAATATTAATTAATAGCTGACTTCTAAAATCACTGCATAAGGTAACGCTCTTTTCCTTTAATCCTTGCAAGGAAGGGCAGCAGTGAATTGCTCCCAGCTATGTTTTAGAAAGTTAGCAGTCAACCGGGCATATTTTCGGACTGGATAAAGCTATTAAGAAGTTGGGACAAAAAGCCTAATAACATTTTGTCCAACGCGAGAATGTTTGATTCACGATCCATCTGTCATGGTTGCACGCAAACTTGGGCCGAGCCCATCACAGAGATATGGCGTGATGTTATTTAAGTTATTTAAATTCAGCGTTTAAATCGTATAACTTAAAAGATTCAAGTAATATTAAATTGAATATTCCCCTATCAATTTTCTTCTTGCTTGAACGTAAAGCTTTGGCTGTATAAACAGATTCCTTTAATCTTTATTGTAATTAAATTGTTCTACAATATCCATAACGCGAGAAATATGAGAAAACAGCGATACGTTCCAGTTACTTATTTTTATTAATCTTCTTCGTGTGGTTAGTAGACAACCTGTTGTCAAGAGTTGTTCAAGCCGCCCGTAGGCCTCTGACATGGCTTAACGACTGCTGTCAATTAGACAACAACCGGGACCGAAGCACGGAGACGCTCAGATTAAATACCACTAAGCACTCAACCATTTTTTTTTTTTTTTTTTTTTTATCCTGGGGGAATGCTTTATGCATACCCCTCCGCGGGGGCGGGCGGAGGGGTTATGTCGGACTCGCCGGGGTAAAAGAAAGATGTTAAGAAGAAAATGTACCTCCCGGAATACCGACTAAACCTACCACGGTGTTCCTCGACAAAACCACTATCGACGGGGCCGCGCGAATCACTTTCGCATGCGGTCGCGACCCCGCCGAGGTTTCGGCCCGCCGTATGAAACGGCAGGCCACTACACGAAAGATCTACCCAAAGGCACTTCTAACACTCCCTACTGTCCCCCCCTAGAGGGGAGACGGTCTCGAAACAACAGAGGCGCGCGTGGGAACACGCACGCCGCCTCTCGGACCTGGTGCTGAACGGATGGCGGGCAGGCCCACAAAGCCCGCCACCCCCAGGTCAAACCTCAGGGTGGCTGGAGGTCGTCCCGCGAAGCGCTCACCCATTTATACTGACCGCACCCAACATTGCTTAACCTCGCTAATCGTTTACAGGTTACTGATTGCAACTGGCTATGAGCGCCTGTTTTATTAATAAAACTAAAGCTTAGTTTACTTTAATTTAATGTCCATCCGATCAATTACTTTGGTTTGAATGGAAATTAAATTAAAATGTTATTTATATATCTCTAAATATAATGGCAGTGAAGTTGACTTCGGTCGAGTCATAACAGCGCCTTAATAAATCATCATCATCATTATCTCAGCCGTAAGACGTCCGCTGCTGGATATAGGCCTCTCCCAAGGTTTTCCACACAGACCGATCTTGGGCCACCCGTATCTAACCGCTTCCCGCAACCTTTACCAGATTGTCAGTTCACCTTGTGGGGTCTACCCCTGCTCCGTCTATCAGTGCGTAATTATTACCTGTGTTTTATATAAATTTATAATATTAGTAGTGTAGTGTAATTTAGTTAGTAGTAAACGTATTTAACCTTAATTGTATCCAGTCTTATTGCAACACAAGTGATACCGATATGCAACCCAACCCCTACTTGAACTTGAGTTCACATGTATTTTCATTCACTATTTGGTTTAAACCATTTACGGTTTTCTACGTACACCATCATCATCATCATCTCCGAAAAGAAACCGATATACGTCCACTGCTGGACATAGCCCTCTCCCGAAGGTTTCTATATAAAACGGTCTTGAGCCACCCGCATCCATCCTACGCACGGATGCGTCCATATGTAAGGTCCGTATTATTGAGATGCTTCATATACTTACCAACATTTTGTCAATGTTATTCGCCAAGCAGATTCATCCCGACTATAGGTTACAAAGCAGCGGCTTGGTTGTGTTTTCTTGATGATACAATAATAATATCAAGATAATATAATCAATATTTTCTACACAGAAAAATGATCGCGATAAACAAACTTTAAATTATTCAGTTCAGTTCTACATATGTACATATACGCAAGTTTCAAATGCATGTAACTGATATAAAGTGTAGAAACTATAATATGTCGAAAGCATATTACTACACGCACAAACTGACAGGTACACTTATATACCTCTATACCTCGGCAATAGTATTTTTCCTGGATTAAAGGTTTCCCATATGCTTTTTGTACCCGATCATCGTGGAATTTCACGACACAGCGACAGCGTAACAAACAAACATACTTACCCCCATCGCATTCATAATATTAGGACATTTTGATACTAAAAACGGAGATTGGAAGTATATTATACAGAGAATGTTTTAGAATGTAACTTTCCAGCGTGTTGTTTTAGCTTATATAATACTAGATTCTGCCTCAGGAATAGTACCTTTTCTGCACGAAAAGTACCCTATATCCTTTTCTGTACCTTCGCCATACTATATACCTCATAAAAATATTCGTTACATTGACGAGAATCGAATGAGTATCAGTAGTTGTGACTTAAGCATTGTTTGTTTATGTTAATTAAAACGTGTGACAGCCTAATTTAAATTTGCCAAAGTATGAGTAGGTACCTACACACCAGCTGTAATTCAAAGTCAGGTTTGCTTGCGGCGCCATATTATACGCAAGTTATTTTTCATTCTTGATATATACGACTATGTAATAGATCACATACAGTAGCCAGTAGCAAAAATACTCTCAAAGCCAGGCTTTGAGAGTATTCTTGCTACTGGCTACTGCGAAAATATAAAATACAAGCTGTTACCCGTGACTTCGTTCGCGTGGATTTTAACGTAAACATTTCTAAAATAAATGTAGTCTAAGTTACTCCTTATAAAATCAGCTATCTGCCAGTGAAAATCCCGGCAAAATCGGTAAAGCCGTTTCAAAGATTAGCCGGAACAAACAAACAGACAGACAGACAAAACTTTTAATATTTATATTTTGTTATAAGTACCGTATATACTTTCATATGTATTTAATAAAAAGCAGATATTTTGAGATTATAAACAGACACTTCAATTTTATTTATTTGTATAAATGTGTTTTTTTAAATATCGTTTCAGTATTGAGGATCCCCTGTGGTCAAATTAATGGGACATGGCCCCCAAAGGAACGGTGTAGTCACTCGAATGGATACGCACGGCCATCTTTTGACTGAGGATATAATTTATAAAGCAATATACGTTTATGCAAAAAAAAATAAACAGTGAGATATCGATGTCAATCCCTGTGTGTAATAGCTAAAACGACCAGCACAATGTTTTTATCCATGTGGCTATTACATAACTTTAAGTTATTTCTAGTAATAATACTCTGCAAAAAGAATTGGGAACCTATAGGATGTTCTTTACATAGAAGATCATTTACAAAATTCATTCAAAATTATACACGTATGAATAATATTAGCAAAACGGGTTTGCATTTTTTATTGGTGCTCAAAACTAAGCGAATTTCTAAACAATTTTAAGCTTACTGTAGAAATATTAGACTCCATATAAGAATTTATTCTTCGTAAAGCTTTTTTATTTTCTAAGAAATCCCCCAACTGCATTAGATACGGAGAAGCGATAAGAAGAAAACTCTTGACTCTACGATAGCTGAACCTATAAAATCACTGACATAATAATGATACATATATTTTACCACTTGGCAATTCGATCAGCTACGGCGTGGCTATTATAGCAATTTAACTTGACCCCAGTGACCAGGGTCAGTATAACTTGGCCGAAAGCCAACCACTTGAAGTTATCCAAAGCATTATTACTATTATTTAAGTCAGCCCAGTGTACAAAGAACTCTCTATGCTTCTTCCACACAGACTGCACGGATGGCGTAGTGATTTAAGTGGTCGTCTCGCCACTGCCACTGCACCGAGTGTTGTGGGTTCGAATCCCACACGGGACAAAAATTTGTGTGATCCACAAATGGTTGTTCCGAGTCTGGTTGTTCTTTGCATCCGTTGTTTGAATGTTTGTAAAGTCCCCCGCGGTACAGGAATTATTTCAAGTGCAGGAATGTATTTAAAAAAAGATTACATCCCAGTTACATATATAATGTAACAAAATGCAGACACACGTTAATATACAGGTTAGAACATAATTATGCTCGACTTCCGATCCATCATTTGTATAAAAAATTACCAGTTATCTTATTTACATTTAGTAATAAAACTAGTATTTGTTATTAATTAGTGAAATTTATATAGTTAGGCACTTACTTAAAATACATTTGTTCAATAGCAAAGGACATACTGTGCCGACCCCAAATAAATTGGGACCAGGGCAAGAGAATGATGATGAACGACAAAGCTGACGAACTAAGGCAGACTCAGTGTAATTATTATAATTATTGTTATATTGACCACTTACTAAATATTTCAGTCATTAGACAGCTATATAGCCATAGGTCAATGTCGAACATTAGAAGTGGCCGCCACAGCCGACTGCACAAATAAACTACTGAACTAATAATTTAGTTCTAAAACAACCGGCGAGTGATCGATACGAATGACCGGCCCACATGTAATATGTAACGGTGACGTCAGCGCAGCCGCGGTCGAAACTTATAGTTTGTGACATGTGTTATGTGATAGTATACTTACTAATCAATTATTCAAATTAAATGACGGCGTATTCTTGCACATTTTAGCCAAAGTGTCGGCCATACCTACAGTATCCCGACTGACGCAGTGCCTGGAGGAACAGCCTACAGAAGATCACAGCTAAATATATTTGACGTGTGCCATAGAGAGCAAGGTTTCCAGAATCCTTTACAACTTTTACCGTGTTGTACTGTCAGCCGAAAAAACTGTGCAACAACAATCGTTAATATATGATTTAAAGATATACATTTGCATAAAGTAATTAACTACATGAATTTGCTGAGCAATATAATTATTATATTGTATGCATGCATTTAAAGTACCACAAGTATACATATCTGACCTATAAAATAAATATTGTGCTATTTACATGAAAATAAAATTTTAAATCTAATTTTTATTTCATTTAATGTTAATTTATTTTTATTTGATTTATATGTAATTTTATTGTGTATTAACTTTAATTTAAATGTAATATTAAAATTTAAATTAAGCAAATGATAAATAATGTTTGTTTCTTCTTGTTATAATCTACTTATTTATTTGTTTTACTATATTATTATATTTGGTCGTTAAATTTGATTCAATTCTTTTTTAATTTATTTGTCAATAATCACTATATAAATCAATATAGTGTCTGACCCCCAAAATACAGGCACTCACCTAGTTTGGGGACCAGTATCAGTATGTTTTAAATAAAATACAACAACAATGTTCTAGCGGAATCAAATTGTATGTGTAAAAAAAAAACAGTTAAACTAACTTACAGTGCTTGAAACAAAGAGAGACGGGATATCCGGCCGTCGCGTTAATAATAATAAAATATTTAGGATACTATCAATCACAAGAAATTCACCATAGAAACACCAAAAAAATACTACAACAATATTTTAGGAGTAGACTACACAAAATACTTCACACTCATCTTAACGCAAGAAACACAATCAAAGCTATTAACACATTCGCTATTCCTATATTAACTTACTCTTTTGGAATCATCCGCTGGACCCAAACAGTCCTTACTACACTACAAAGAATCATTAACACCACATTGACTAAACATAGGAAACATCACCCCGGAGCTTGTATTCAAAGATTAACTTTACCTAAAAGTGAGGGTGGTCGAGGCCTCATCGACATCAAACACCTTCACAACAAACAAATCACACTACTCAGGATATTCTTCCACAACCGTTCACTTCATTCACAACTACACAACGCTATATGTCAGGCATGCATTCACACCTCTCTCTCTCTCACTGATCAGACTAAACAAATGAAAACAATAACTAAACAACAAAAAATAGATATATGGAGTCAAAAATCTCTACATGGCCGACATCGTCTCGACTTAAACAGCACTAATGTTAACAAGATAGCGTCAAACGCATGGCTAAAGCGAGGCGAACTGTTTCCTGAAACAGAAGGCTTTATGCTAGCGATCCAAGACCAGGTTATAGACACAAAAAATTTCAGGAAGTTCATCATTCGAGACAGCAGTTTAACTAGCGATCATTGTCGGCATTGTCATAAACTACCTGAAACAATTCAACACATCACAGGCGCATGCTCATCAATCACACAAACAGATTATAATCACAGACATGACCAGGTAGCAGCTATCATACACCAAACACTTGCCTACAAACACAAACTACTATCCGAAAAACACCATGTTACAAATACACACCCCAAATTATATTAAACTCAACAAACTTCAAAATGTACTGGGACAGAACTATACTCACAGACAAAACAATACATCATAATAGACCGGACATCACACTACACGACAAGCAAAACAAAGTTGTATATCTCATTGACGTAGCCATACCCAACACATACCACCAACAAACTTTCCAAGTACGCAGATTTGACTATTGAACTCAAAACCCAGTGGCGAGTTTATACGGTCAAGACCATCCCCATAATCATATCCAGCACAGGCGTCATACCTAAAACACTCCATACACGCCTAAAAACTCTAAACATCCATCCTCTCACATACACACTGCTACAGAAAGCAGTTATCTTAAATACATGCAGAATTGTTAGAAAATTTTTATCTATAGATTAATTACCATTCCACCAGAGTTGTTTTGGCCAAAAGCCCGCAATTCTGTTGAATTTAGCCAGTAATGGGCGAGGATAAAACCAATAAAATATAAATAATAATAATATTAATCATTTATTTGTAAAAACATGAGTATACAGTTACAAACAATTGTAATTTAGGGTGTTGATATTTTTGTGGTACGTTGGTGGTGTATTGAAGCGTTACCCACAGAAACTTGCCAAAAGGCACTAGCGTTGAGAGGATAGTAGCGATGTATACATATAGTATTAGTTTCTACCTATTTATCCTACAGCAACATATAAATAAAATTTTGTTTATGTGCTTTCATATCTTTTTGCAAAATACCATTAACCTCGGTTAAGTGGCTTAACCGTCAACGCGTAACAGACGGATAGATATTACTGGATTTAAATAATCATTCAGTACACCGGCAACATATTTACCCTGGCTAAGCAGTAGAGTCTGCCATTGCCCAAATATTTAGTGACAATACAAATGAGCCGGCTTACTCGGAGAAAAACCACCGCCTTATAGAAAACTGGCGTATGTTTGGTACCATTATTATATGCGTTTCAACAGGTTTGTAAGATTTCCTGAGATCCACATATCGATCTGCCTCTTTTCTTTACTTTTATCCCATCGTTAATTTAATCTCTCTAGGGTCAATGACACGTAGCTTACCATCAGGCATATCGTATGCTAATTTGTCGAATAAAATAATATTTGGAATTTCACGTCGATATTCTTTAGACCGACAGTTTAGAGTCAGGTATCAGTAGCAATAACTCAATATATTTCATGTTTAGAGGGAGTGTCTGCCGTCAGCGTCACGTACGGAGACAGGACAAGGCCGGTAGCGCCGCACACGTCCCGGGGGCGAGCCGCTATCAATTAGTTACTGGTGTCGCTAATGACCGCCCAACATTGTTCACTGAACATTTGTTTTCATGTGAATAATAAGTGGAAGGTAAAAAGGCCTGTGGCACGTTACGTGAAACTGCTGTTTTAAAAATTGGAAATTTAGTAAAATTGTAACCCACCAAGTTACTGCACTGTGGTCTTATAGGACTGAAAGATAGTTCTTATGTACAAATATTTTCAAAGTTTTCTTGATATTCTGATCTAGAAAAATATTTGTCAAGTCATGTTTCTTAATAATTCAATACAATTATTCAATTTTAAGTAGACTATAATTACCTAAAATAATATGTTAAGCATTGCGGCGTTATAAAAATATGTATGATGCTCATAAGGCTGTAGTACTTACTAAGCTCTATTATTTCTCGAAGGCGTAAGTATGTAAACTGAATTAAATTATTATACATATTTAACATAATTTATACGGCGATTAGCATTCTTCAAATAATTCCTATATTATAGTCGACATAAGAAAATATAAAATTATACATAATCAACAAATTACCAACAGGTAACTAGTGGTAATTAATTAACATAGGTAATATAAATACAAACAGCAATTAGTTATTACAGCAGAACAAATATACAATCTTTACTTACTGAAATTTAAGTACTTTATACGGATTTTATTCGCGTAAACGTAAGACAATATGATGGACATGTTATGCGAAGAGATGATACGTATGTAGGTAAGCAAGTGATGGATATGAGGGTAGAGGGACGAAAAGGGAGAGGAAGGCCAAGGAAAAGATGGATGGACTGTGTGAGGATGTATATGAAAGGAAAAGGGGTAAATGATCAGATGACGGGTGACAGGGAAGTATGGAAGCGAAGGACATACTGCGACGACGATGATGATGAGGATGATGAAACGTAAGACAATATGATGTAACTTAACGCACAACAAATACCAATATTTCTTCTACAAAACCAGTCTTATCATCTACAGTTAAAAAGCCTTTTATCACATCGTAAACGTCATTTGTCTTTTTCAGACGAGAAGCAGAGCAAAAGCGAACTATGGACTTGATTGTCAATGTCAATTAATTCGTGAAACGTTAGCTAAAGCGAAGTGGCGTCGTCGCGATGAGTCGAATTCCGATGACATTCTCTCCTTGAAATTTTGGCAATCGAAATGAACGTTTTTCTCTGATGTTGAATGTGATAAAATGCATATTAGGTACAAAGCCATGGAATCCTCGCTTGAGCCTGGGTATTAGCTCGAAGTAGACTAGGCAAAATTGTACAAAACTTTACAAACACACCTAGTTCCACATCTCTCTGTAGGGGTAGGCAGTAACTGTGTGGTGCTTAAATTTTGCCAAATATGATTTGGCTCCTAGGGTAATAGGAGCGAATCTATTGCCTGAGGTACCGGGCCCAGTTCCAGACTTCGTACTATTTCTGAGAATATTTTGACCACAAAACGCGATAACACTTTGTCCACCGTAGCAGTTGATCTTTTCTCTATATCGCACATCGGGTGCAATAACGTCATAAGTAACGAATGACGTTTTTGAATGACATTAATGCACCGTATTTAGACGCATGTTTGACACCATTTGTGACCAAAATAACATTTTACAAATTTTTGCATTTATGACGTTATTGCACCCGATATGCGATATGTATAATATTAGTGGCACGGGCGATTATAATATACATATAACGAAAAGATGTGTATTGTTACTATTGTTGTTTTGTTACTCAAAAACTACGGAATCGATTTGAAAATCTTTCCCCATTAGAAAACTACTCTAACGAGTAGTGACATAGGCTGCATAACATCACTCCACGAGCTACAGAAGTCGAACACTTATCATAACCGTGAGTAAAACTGCGCGGGACACCTAATATACTACGTAAGTTGGTAAACAAGCATACGACTGCTCTGTTGGTAAGCATTCAACGTAACCCATTAACGCTATGGTCGGCACACGTGAGTGACGTAGCATCACTCGTCACACGTCTGTGCCGACCATTCAAAAACGAAGTGGCTAACGAAAACGAAAACGAAGTGACGTAACAACCCGTGTCATAAAATCTTGAAACTGCAATCTGTGATCTTTTCAGGGTGGAGCTAATTCTTCAAGTCAGTTACTTCAGTACTTTGAGCTAAATCTGGGTTTAAGATAGTCGGTCTTTCGTTTTTACTATTGTAATATTAGTATTACAATAGTAAAAACGAAAGGCCGACTATCCATGATACATGATAATACAAGAGCAGCGATAGCTCAGTGGGGAGACCAACAGACTGCAATGCAGAGGGTCTCGGGTTCGAACCCACGTCGCGCACCTCTGACTTTCGGAAGTTATATGACTTTTCGAAATTATGTGCGTATTGATTGACAATTATCGCCTGCTCCGTGCCTCGGAGAGCACGTTAAGCCGTCGGTCCCGGCTGCCATGAACATCTATGGCAGTCGTTATTGGGCGAGTGTCAACACAAAAGATCCCACTGGGTCGAAGTGTCGCCGGTCTGCACTGACTGGCCCCCACATAAGATCCATGATACATATTACGTATAATAGGTTTAGACCTATTATACGTAATATGTATCATGGTCATAATTCAATTCACAGCTTTAGGTGGTAATCATTAAGGTGGCTAGCTGTAGTTGTGTTTAACATATAATTGTAAGATGCAAGATCGTACATGGACGAATAAAAATATGCAAGGTGACAACGACTGGTGCAACCTGGGCGAAGCGTCAAGCTCCTAAAAGTAAATAATATTGGCGTTAATACCAATTATGAATTATATATTGCGGAACAGAAATTTAGAGCGTTTGTAATGTCCCCCGCCGTACCAGAATTTTTTTCTAGTGCGGGTTAGTTGTTATTTTTTTAGAAATTAGAAAGAAATAGTAATAATCTATGTATATCATGCAACGCAAAAGTTTTAAAGTAATTAAGTATATTACAATGTTTTAATGTTATATCATACTTTTTATATGTTATTATGCTGATAGGTTCAACTTTAATTTAACAATGTAATTACAAGACGAGATTATAATATGACCTCTGAATACTGATTAGAAACCCTAATCAAGTCATTGTAAGCTCGCAGCTAGAACTGCTATAGTTAAGGTAACTGCTGTGTAATTAACTGTTGCCTACGTATTTAGGTTTTTGTTGTAATAGCCTTGTAATTAATAAATTACAAGGCTATTACATATCGCAGGTATTAGTTAGCTGTATACATATATACATAAATATATGTATATAAATGGTACGCTTGTAATCTTCTTGGTATTAGGCAGAACTGTACGACACGTTTCGCTAGCTATAAATACATCGATTATAGAATTAATAGATCTAATATAGCACGAGCAAATTTTGAAAGATATAAGCATACTCTTTGCCCCTTTCCGGGCATCCAACCCAGAATGCACGGGCGGTGAGGAGATGATCACTTGAGCTAGGGACCACTAGTTCATTATGCAGGTGGTCATATGTGATGTGTAGTAAACATTCAGACTAAGATCATTACAATAAAAACTGTAGCTCCTATGTTTAATTTTGTAATTAATCGCAGTGTGCGCCAGTGACTACTCATTTATTATTCATTCAGTGCGAACAGATTGTGATTATTCATGTCGGAGCGCAAATAGTTTTATGAGTGAGTACTTTGTTCAGAAGCGAAATTCATTGAAATAAAGTAAAACCCGCGTTCAATATTTAATGCGATTATTTAATGCGAGTATAAAATTGCCCAATCAGGTAAAACACTATTAAAGTCCATGTATAATTAATTTAAGACAATGTAACAAAGTTTGAAGTGATTAACAGTAATTTGTAAAAAATATTCTCTCGCGGTTTAAAATATATCTCAAAAATATTAATTGTGTATCGGTGGGATGAGATATATGTGTGTGTGTGTGTGTGTGTATTATTTGTGTGTAGGTAACAACCACCTGTTCAATAAATAGGTTGTATTATATATTAAGTTGTATTATGTATAAAGTTCTATTATGTATACAGTTGGATCATTTTCCAATTCTTACATAGTTTCACGCCCTTATCCCTGAAGGAATATGCAGAGGTTTATTACATTCACATTTCATCAACTATGTTTCAGGTCCCACGTAATAGGGAATAAGCGGAATAAGCCTATTGCCATCTACGGAATAGTTTTAAATTGTATATAGAAATTCTGAGTAACGTCCTACAGAGATTTTCTTAACAGGAAAACCCAATAATACTTTGCCTGACTTGGAAATCGAACTCAAGACCGCATGTACCATATATTATAATTTAAACATAGAAGAAGAAGAGAAGAGAACGTGTGGAAATGAATGGGAGAATAAAGGAAAGGAAGCAACGGTCTCACTCGCCGAATGAAACACATCAGTACATAAATTGTTACTATGCATCATTATTCTATGATAGCGTAGTACTGTCTCGGTGGTTCCGACCAATTCTTCCTGAATCCAGTAATGCGCTTTTTCTCTAATAATAATAGGGGTTAAAGTATGAATTTTTTTTTTTTTTTTTTTTTTTTCTTTATTTTTCTATAACGGGTTTTTATCCACAAGGATACGCCAACCCCATCGTACCTTATCATATACAACACAACATTATCTTAATATTTACCAGATAAGGGAATTATTGACGATTATTGCGGCAAACTTCAACTAAAGCACACAACCCCATTGCAATTTCAGACTTTGGATTCGCCAAAATACTTTGACTAAGCCCAACATCCAAAGTATTCAATTTGAATTTTCTGATCAATAATTCCCTTTCATTCCTGTTCCTGACACAATCCATCAGCAAATGCTGCACGTCTTCAATTTTGCCACACATGTCACAGTTAGGTGATGGTACCTTACGCATCAGAAAAGCAAACTTTGCTGATGGATAGTGCCCAGAACGAAGTCTTAACGCTAACTTAACATAATTTCTGCCAATATTATCATCATCAAACCACGGCGTACGAGAAGGCTCATCCTGAATTACTTTATACCAGATACCTTTCTCTTTAGAAATATCATTAAAATGAGTTTTCCATTTCTCGAAACAAACTAATTTAAATTTCTTTATGTATTCCCAATAATCTGGTATAAATGTTATTACATCACCCCTCTCAGCTGCAAGTTTTGACAAACGATCAGCCTCCTCGTTGCCCCTTAGACCTATATGCGCAGGAACCCACTGCAATACCACCTTAATCTGCTCTTTATTGAGGATATTAAGGAGTTTGAGAATATCGTAGGCTATCGATGCACCTCTGCAACCAGAGGCGCACCGAGCCACATGCTGTAAAGCACTTTTGCTGTCAGTGAGTACAACAACTTTATCCCAATTTTGTTTAAATGCATAGAGTACAGCTTGATATATTGCAATAAGTTCGAGAGACATGATACAAATATTTGTACTAATTCTAAAGCAGCCTTGGCTACCTACATTCTGGACATAGAAAGCAGCTCCACCATCATAACTATTCTTTGATCCATCTGTGAAAATACTATAAAAATCGCTATACTTCGAACCTAGTTCTGACACCACTTCATGTACTAAAAGTCTAGGATTATAACATTGTTTTGAATATTTAATGCATTCTAAATCAATTTGAATGCATCTATTAATTTGTATAGCTGATACCCATATATCTAAAGTGTACATTTTAAGAATTTCATGAGATGACACTTCGAGCTGACATAATTCATTAAAAGTAGTAGCAAGCAGGGGTTTCTTTTTGTTTGTCCAGTAACTATTATTAATAATCGCACCCAATTCGGAAAATATATCTAAATTAATGTTATTAGACCAAGATAGTGATTTGAGAATGAACTTGTAAGCAAGATATTGTCGCCTAACGAACAGCGGTGGTACGTGCAACTCGCTCTCCATCACATGAATGGGTGAGCTCTTTATAAAACCGCCTACAATTCTGAGTGCTCGGTTTTGTAATTTGTCCAATTTGGATGTATGCATTTTGGCACTGGAGTCGTATAGATAACAACCATAATCAAGTCGGCTTCTTATCAAAGCTACATAAATTCTCCGCATATGTTTAATATGCATACCCCATGAACTTCCTGCCAATAACCTTAATAAATTTAAATATCTAGTACATTTGTCAACTGTTTCATTAATATGTTTTCCCCAAGTTAAGCTTCTATCTAGCCATATTCCCAAGTACCTGACATGATCCATAATATTTAACCGTTGCCCATACAATTCTAACGTTGGTAATATTCTTCTGCGACCTCTACTGAAGACACAAAAATTAGATTTTGTCGGTGACAAAGTCAATCCTATTTCTTCTAGCAAATCAGTTAGACAGTGGAGTGCACTCTGTATCTGACGTTCACAGGTATTGATATCTCTATCACTTATGTAAATAACAAAATCATCTGCGAACTGAGAAACAAAAACATTCTGTATCTGATGACATACTTGATATGTTACTATATTAAACAATAACGGAGACAACGGATCTCCCTGTGCCAACCCTCTATTAGTCCATCTTGATTCCACGTCCTCACTGTTAGGTGATTTAATTTTAAGATGCCTTTCACTTAGAAAAGACCAGAGATAATTACAAATCTTGGACCCAACTTGTATTTGATCTAAGGTTCTCGTAACAGATTCTACACAAACATTATTGTATGCATTTTCTATATCTAGAAAACACGCAACAGTAGGATAATTTTTAGTAAAACCGCTTTGAACGTATGAAACTAACCTAGATAGTGCATCCATACATGATTGTGATTTTCTAAAGCCCACTGTATGTTGTAACAAAAACTTGTTTTTTTCTACAAACCATTCTATGCGTTTACTGAGCATTAAATGAAATATTTTACACACACATGACATTAATGAGATAGGTCTTAATTTAATGTCATTATTATTTACTCTTTTAGGTATAGGAAATATTTGGATATTTCGCCACTGATGCGGCACAATACTATATTGAAAAACTAAGTTATAGATTTTAAGTAAAAATAATTTACCTATTTCTGGTAGGTTAAATAGCATCGAATACGATATGTCATCCTGGCCAGGAGCAGTATCCTTTTTTTTGAGACAATTATCGAATTCTTCAATGGTAAATTTAGATTCCAAATCATGATTTATAGAAATAAACGTTGGAATTGAGTTGGATGCATGATCTGGCGTAAGAGACAGTAGCAATTCCATTACCTTTTCAATAGGTGGGCATAGCCCTTGTTGTTTAATGCCTTTCATCCATCTCATACGACGCCACATATCAGACACAGACGTTACTTCATTACAGGAGTTACAAAAATTTTGCCAGCTATGGTATTTGGCTTTCTTAATTAACCTTTGAGACTCTAAAGTTTTAATTTCTAACTGATTTAAATTTCCAGGTGTTGGATTTTTGCAAAAATTTGTTAAAGCTAGTCTACGCTGTGCGACTATCTGTGATAATTGTGGGCTCCAATAACTTTTAGGTTTAAATTTTTCGGCAGGCTTTGAGGTAATTTTAAAATATGGTATATGTTTTTCGGCCGCGTCATCAATTATATTTATAAAAAAATCGTATATCTGTTGAACGTCTGTACCCCTTTGATCATCAAAGACATTAATATTTTGAGAAATAGTTTTGCAGTATTCAACCCAGTTAGCCTTTATATAGTTTCGCTTTTTTATAATGCATATAGAGTTAGATAGATTAGCAGACATTTTAATGACTAAATGGTCACTGCCTAAAGTCTCATTAAATACTTGCCAATCAAATTTGATTGCAATGTCAGATGATGCAAATGTTATGTCTGGTGAGGTCTGCTGCAAATTGCCATTAACCAGCCTAATCCGGGTAATAGAACCATCATTTATACAAATATAACCATTATCTAAGGCTGCGTCCAAAATTTGTATTCCTCTAGTATTTGTCTTAACCGACCAATTGGTGTGATGGGCGTTGAAGTCACCCACTATTAATGTTTTACGAGTAAAATTAGAAAAAATATCATTCCAATCTGAATCTTGGGTTGGCACATTGGAAGGACAGTACACAGATATGATATATTCCAAATCTTTACAATTTACTAATTTAATGCATAATATCTGTATGCCCAAATTATTACAACTAAGTGGAACTGCATGTGATAGAATCGACTTATGAACTAATAAAGCCAACCCACCCCACCCGTCCTGTCTATCTACTCTGTATATATTATATCCACTAACATTTATGTCAATTTCATCATTGAGCCACGTCTCACTGACAATAGCGATATGAATATTATCACGTAATAACATTTCAGAAAAGGATACAAGCTTAGATCGCAGACTCTGTGCATTCCACTGAACTATATTCATCGTTATTATTTTTTGTAAATTATCCATTACATGAATAATTTATATATTCCCAAATTTCTTCGCCAAATATGATATTAACCAAAAATTTTTTCAATTCTTCCCCTATCATTTTCAAAATAGACAACAGTTTCTCTTCTAGTTTACATTCAGATTTATAAATCTCTCCAATTTTTCTCCAAATATTCGACCATCCAATTCTATACATAAACTGTGCATTTTCCTTTTTACTTTCTTTCTGCTCCTCATTCATATCTTCCTCCATAGACGTCTCCATAAAATCCCGTAGTTCTTTTCCTATCTGTCCAGACTGATTTATTCTTTTCTTATGTTTCTGCTTTCGTTTTGGTTTATGCACACTTTGTGTTGGGCTAACAATTTCTTCGAATTCTCCTTTTTCTTCCTCTATATTATTTATTTGTGGATGATGTGTTATAGATTTAGAAACAACACTACTATACATTTCTTTTCCAATAGCAGGTGCGGTCGGCAGGTAAGTGCTAGACATTTCCTGTGTCATCATATTTAATTTATCTTTTTGTTTCTTTTCACTATAAATCTGTAAGGCTCTTCTATACATAACTTGTTCTTCACTCATAATATTTCGAATACTTTTTTCTTTTAAGAAAACCGGGCATCTTTTATCCAAGACAAAGTGATTGCCTTTACAGTTTAGGCATTTAAGGTCTGTAACGGTGCAGTTTTCATGATTGCCTCCGCATTTTGGACACAGAATCTTTTTGGTTGGGCAATATTTAATAATATGGCCAAATTGCCAACAACCCGAACATTGGGTTACCGGGAATACATAGGACTCAACAGTAAATCGGCAGTCGTACGCATAAATATAGTGAGGTAATATTTTACTATTGAAACTCAATCTTACTGTTTCGCAGTCAATCCATTTTCCATCCAAACTCAGGCGTTTTAAT
This sequence comes from Catocala fraxini, assembly GCA_930367265.1. Taxonomy (NCBI): domain Eukaryota; kingdom Metazoa; phylum Arthropoda; class Insecta; order Lepidoptera; family Erebidae; genus Catocala; species Catocala fraxini. The sequence continues at coordinate 27,329,107 of OV884036.1, read as the reverse complement.
CTTTTTACTGCTAAAATTTCAATATGTGATTTTAAAATATTCTTAAGTTCAGCTTCAGATAACTCAAGATCCATACCTTTCACAATTCCATAACAAATTGTCTGTTCTTGTAGTAATTGACACCGTAAGCCTTTTTCTTTAAGTGCTTGACAATCTACCAACTTAATAGCATCTTCTTTTGTTTGAATTTGAATTAACGCCTTATATGAGCTTTTATATTTAATGTTTAGGATATCTTTTAAGTTATTTGTACGAAGCAACTTAGCCATGGCAATTGGCTTAGGTAATAGTTCTAATGAGGTGACACATACTTCATATTTCGCAAGTTCTATGTTAGCGTTCTCTTTCCGATTTACCGCCATTCCATTTGTTTCGTCAACTGACTCACTCCTTATTAACCGTTTGGACCGCCTTCTAGTGACAGTAATAAAGTCATCTTCACTATATTCATCTTCTCGTTCTTTTCTCTTCTCTGCTGACCGCACTTCTCCATCTCCAGAAATTCCTTTGCTCGTCTCATTTTCCAATTCATTTAGTTGACGTTCACATCTAACCAACACCTCTGAATCACTCAACTCTTCTCCACTCGAATCTTCATTCATTCTAACAGAAAAATAAAGTGGGTACTTGTGAAAAAAGGCACTGACTACGATTGCAATCACGCGTGCGCTCAGGCCGTTGTCTCGCGACACACTGAAAGTATGAAGTTGCCGTTGTATAGTAATAGATACTTTGAACTGACATAAAACCTTCATGGTGTGAGATTTTCGAGTGAAACTTTTTCACAAGATTCCTATAAGACTTTTCTTTTAAAAAATGTGCAACATTCGATTTTCGACTTTCAATTGGTTTTTTTATTCAGCTCAGACGGGAAAGATGGACACTTTGAAAATTCGAGTGATTTTTTAACACAAGTTTCAACGCGAAACCATCGTGGCAGAAACGGCTCGCAATATCAACGGTGCATTGATATTGGATATTTGGAGAGAAGACTGATAACGAACGCACCGTGTGTTTTTGATTTTAACGCTTTCGTAATGAAAACTTAGACTTGTAGAACGAACCACGTAGAAGACAGGTGAATAACGCTGAATTGAAGGAGATGGTGGAAGCCGATCCGAGTCAAACTACCGAGGAATTAGCGGCATGGTTTAACGTTACCCTAGCTACAATATTGGCTCATTTGCAACAAATCAACAAGATAAAAAAATGTGGAGCATGGGTACCTCATGATTTGACTGATCTGCAGAAAGAAATGCGTGTTGAAACTTGTGTTGTCTCATTAAATCGGTACAGAAATGAAGAAAATATTGGATCGAATTGTGACATGTGATTTTCTTATGTGTGATTCTTTACGATAACCGTAAGCAAAAAATGCAATGGCTGACCCCAGCTCAAACGCCGCAACAGTTGAGCAAAGTTTACCAATAAAAAGGTAATGGTAACTGTTTGGTGGTCTCTTCATGGTATTATTCACTATAGATTTCTGAGGTCTGGTCAAGCAATAACAGCAGATGTTTACTGTGCTGAACTTCGAACAATGATGGCGAAATTGGCAGTGAAACAGCCCCGACTCGTGAATCGATCTTCACCATTATTGCTCCATGACAACGCAAAACCTGCAACTGCACGAGAAACTATTGTAACTCTACAAGAACTGCAGTTAAAAACCATACGTCATCCTCCGTACTCGCTAGATCTTGCTCCATCGGACTACCATTTATTCTGTGATTTGGACAATTTTCCACGAGATAAAATTTTTGTTTCCCTGGACGCTGTACAGAATACTTTCACACAGTTTGTCGAATCTAGATCCCCGGAATTCTTTCGTAAAGGCATAAATTAACTTCCGTTTAGATGGCAGCAATGTATAGATAAAAAGGGAAAAATTTCGATTAAATAAATATGGTACATCTTAGAAAAAAACGAGTTTAAATTTTTCAGTACAAATCGGCAATTTCATGCTTTAACCCCTAATATATAAGAGAAATATCATGAATGAAATGTAAAACAGGCATCATATAGCTAGGATACCATTTTTTTAAAAACAGAGGTTCCACATATCATATAATTACGCGAACTTGTCGAGAGTCACGTCACTCGACAAGTCATTATAAATAGTTCCTGCCGTTCAAAAACTCGTACTGTATTTACAAAGGACCGTGGACAAACAATGGCTTCTGTGTTGAGTTTTGTTTTAATAAATAGGTGGCGCGAATTAATGTGATCATGCCAGTGAACGTTCCAAACGTTCATGCTAGTTATTTACGTAAACAAAACACTACTAACTCACATACATATGTAACCTCGCACTCACTACCGGTCAATTCCCCAGAGCATTTAAAAAATCTATAATACATCCGATCTATAAGTGTGGGGATAGAGATCGTGTCAACAATTATAGACCCATAACTGTGCTTTCTGCCCTTTCCAAAGTTCTTGAAAAGATCATGAACAGCAGGCTTATTGACTATTTAGAAAAATATAATCTTTTATATCCCTCACAATTTGGTTTTCGATCAGGCAAATCTACAGCGGATGCTGTTCATGATCTGACAAATTACATAGTCACCAATATGGATAATGGACAGAAAGTATTAGGAATATTCCTAGACCTCGCGAAGGCGTTTGAAACGGTCTCTGTCCCCATTCTAATTCGCAAGATGGAATGCTTGGGAATAAGAGGGATTCAACTGAAACTCTTCGAAAGTTATTTGAGCGAGCGTACCCAGAGAGTTAAGATAGATGACTACATTAGTGACGAATACACTACTACCTACGGCTCGCCGCAAGGCTCCGTACTCGGCCCTACACTTTTTCTCATATATGTTAACGATCTGGGCGCGCTTGCACTCCCGAGAGGTAGAATGGTTTCCTTTGCAGATGACACTGCTCTCTTGTTCAGCGCAAATAACTGGGATGAGGTCTATGAGTGTGCTCAGTTAGGCTTTAACTTAGTGCAAGGATGGCTGGGAAATAATCTGCTTACTCTCAATATTAATAAAACTAAATATATCACGTTTTCCATCAAAGACCATACACCACCCAACTTCATAGATACACAGCACTCAATAATAGCACACTCATGCACTGATCCACACAACAACATGTGTCACTGTGCCCACCTAAGCAAATCGGAGAGTATAAAGTATCTGGGACTGATAATCGACTGCAGCTTACGGTTTCAGGAACATATCGCAACCTTAAATGGAAGATTACGTAAATTAATATATGTTTTTAAAACCATACGTAATGTGGTAGATGACAAACTATTAAAATCAATCTACTTTGCACTTGCTCAATCAATACTGACATACTGTATTACGTCCTGGGGTGGTGCTCCTAAAACTACTTTAATAGATCTGGAGAGGACACAGAGGGCCATCCTCAAAGTCTCTTACAATCGACCATTCTTATATCCAACAGAACAGCTATACAAGGAATGCAATGTCTTAACAGTCCGTAAATTATTTATATTAAACACGGTTCTAAGACAACATAATTTACTAACCTATGACCCTTCGATATCTCAGGGTAAGAGGCGCTATAATCCAGTGGATAGGTCAAAAGTTTATCTGAAAACTATTTTTTCAAAACGATTTTTCTGTCATGTAGGTGGATTTCTATACAACAAGTGTAATAAAGCATTAAATATATTTAAACTCACAAAATACAAATGTAAGAAAACACTTACTGCTTGGCTCCAACAATTCAACTATGAAGAAACTGAAAAAATTCTTACCAGTCAGACTTAGAATAAACACAAACACACACACACTCACACACACACATACACACACACACACACACACACACACACACACACACACACACACACACACACACACACACACACACACACACACGTACGCACACGCTCAAAGATACGCACATGCAGATGTTTTGTATTGCCTTATTTTATTTTTGGTTTGTTATAAATATCTTACCGTAAACTAATGTAAGCTGTACATAATAAGATGTTAAGCCTAAGGGGTGGAGACCTGGTAGCCTGAAATACAGGCCTTGAGTCTAGTTTAGGTACCAGTCTCCCCACAATATCTAATTGAAATAATTATGTAACCTACCAAATGTAATAATGTTTATATTGTGGTGAGAAAATAAATAAATTATTATTATTATTAACTACAGATAAATAAACATCGCTGTGCCAGAGTGCTTGTGCAGTTGACGCCCAGTGCAACCCGGCTAAACCTCAAGCGTTTCAAAAAGGTGCATATAAAAGTACCTACATTTTTTGATACAGAGCTATTTAACAGAAATGAAAAGAATCATGCTGGGTATTTTCCTATGATTCATTTTATTCCTGTTTCCTATTAGACAAATCGTGCACCGTGAAAGGATAGAAGCGATAATTGGTTGCGGTATATCCACAGTTACAGTTTTGCAAGACTGTTATTTTAATTCGTCTAAAATAACATAAATTACGTTTATACTCTTCGATAGGCGACACTATCAGTTTTACAAATATACAAGTTAATTTAAATATTATTTAATTAGCTTCAAGTTGGTTCTGAACATTTTATGGCATATTAAAAATACGATATGACGTAGTTTTAGCGCGGCACACCGCAGTCTGAATATTTTTATTATTTGAGCCACTACCGATCTAGGTCATAGGTCCATTAGCTCCACATCCTGTTATCCTGTGCAACGTTGCATTAATAACGCAAGTAATCGTATCTCGACGTACATGGTTCTACAACTGAATTAGAATATATCTAAATGGTCAACGAAGTGGCACATGAGCAAAGTGAGTTTCAGGGTTTATAATAATATGATGATACTAGTACCTTTCGCTCACAAATTTACATTTATGTAATAATAATAAGGTGTAGTTATTACTTCCTAATTATATTCTTTATTTAATGGATGAACATTACATACAAGCTACATACAACAAAGCATAGTGACTAACTCAGATGATATTGACATTCACAACGGGTTCAATTCGTGATCGGGCAAAATATATTTTGGCTTTTCTGACAAGAAATTCTTGTAGACCCAGTAATAGATCTCTTAATACTTGGGACCTAAAACCAAATGAAATGCAGTTATTATACGCTTCCGATCACCTTTAGGGGATATGGTTGTGAAAATATTTATGTATAATGCCGACATTGCAAATCGAAAACCGTACTAACCAAAACCTAGTGTAGTCTTACCGAACATACCTATACTTGTACGGTCTACGAACCATCAAGTGAGGTTTATTCTCAGGAGAGCTGGCCTGATGAAAGTTAGCGGCAGAACAATGCTGGCGAGCCAATTTGTGCGCTCATGTGTGTCATTTTGTGTTCCATGATATAAAGTTAATTGGGCCGTATACAAGCCCGTATTGGTCCCGAATGAAAGGTAATTTGTTTATTTCGTAATCATAATGACTTCATCTAGGAAATAACAAGATATGTATTTTCATACATTCATAGTCCGACGACTATATCACCGATAAGGTAGGCAGAGATGTGATACATTACATTTACATTTTGCCAACTATGTCCTCCAGTTTTAGTTTTACGTAATAGGGACCGAACCAATGGTCGACTACCGGGCTTAGGTTACATCTTATAGTAAGCGATAGCTGCAGTTCATTAACACGGTTATGTTTAATTGACGTCACAGAAGAAATTCCAAGGAAACGTAACAAAACCGCTGCCTACCGTGAACCCATAGGAGATGCACCAATCCGTCACACAATCAGTCTGACGTTAAGTAGATGCCGTAGCTTATATGAAGGGCACGAGTTACACAAGGAAGGAAAGGGAGGAATCGGGATGGTCTACTAAAAGTACATAAAATATGTTACTACTCTAAGTGGATATTCTAGAAACGGGTAGTACTCCTATGGTCGGTCCGACCCATTCACCCTGTAACCTAACCTAACCCATCCTACTGCTTATAGCAAGGCCTTACTAATATCGAACCCGATACTTCAAGCACAGCAGTCGCATTCACCACCACTACGCCACTGAGATTTTTAATGTGCACTACAATTTTATTTTGTTTACGGCAAAATCAAACCCAGAACATTAAGGTATTATGTTAATTTCTCAATGATAACTGAAACGGTAATTTGTCCAAACTGTCTAATAGTCTGCAGAAACCTATCACGCGAATAATTGCAGTGGCTCTATCAACAGCAGTTAGTGCCGAAGTTCACAACTGCAGTACTTAATCACGGCACTAAAGTGTCGCAGAACTAATAATTAATCGGCTCCTCACTAAATACCTGATCTACTTATTGTACGGATAAAGGAGTTAATGACGCAAATTATTTCTACGACGAAAACGTTGGCCTGCTTGGTAATGTCGTGGCAAAGCTGTGGATTGTGACGAGATAAACATTAGAGTGAGAGCTTGATTTATTTAATACTAGATTTTGCCCGATGCTTTGCCTGCGTAAATGTAGGTTAGGTTAGTAACATGCAGGCGGCCTCGATGGCGGTGTAACCGACTGCCACGCCTGAGGTCGCGGGTTTGCGGGTGCGGATTCCCGCACTAGTCAAACATTTGTGTGCATGAACATTGATGTTTGTCTTGGTCTGGGTGTTTCTATGTAGAATATGTATGTATTTACAAAAAATAAGTATATATGTACATATGTTTATCCATTGTCTAGTACCCATAGGTGTTGTGTGTATGTGATAGTATATTATTATTTTAATTCTTTTGATGAATGGTACCCTATGTCTTTATCTGTTTGCCTGACAACTTATATGCGAAATTTCATAATGATCGATCAAACAGTTAAGGCGTGAAAGCTTAACAAACAAAAATACTCACAATTGCTGTTACAATATTATAGTTAGGATGATTCCATAAAATACAACACAGTGAAGTACGCATCCTCGTGACCATGGCTGCTGAAAAGCAACCGAAACGTCGGGAAAAGTGTAAATTTAAATATAATTTGTTTTAATTGTTTTAATAATTTAATTAGCTTAAAAATTAGTAAAGTTGAATAGTAGTAGTTTCTTAATTATGCACTAAAGTGTCAAATAAACAACGCGATAAAATCCGTATATAGTAGTTTAATTTCAACAGTGAAGTATGTTATTAAACTTTAAGCTTAACCATATCGAGGCATAATGATAAAATCATTGTATGTGAATGCAGGCGTGGGACCGATGGTTATGAGTTACAGTAAAATATTATAGATATGAATAATTACAGAAGTTATTAGAGTTAGACACGCGCACCGAGGGCTTCATATCTTGAAAGCAATGTAATAAAATGTTATTTAGTAGTAGTTGGTAGTGGTTTAGTTAGTAGTAGTTAATTCATGAGTTATATTATTTGTGTTTTACTTTAGAGTCCCAACTATAATCACTAGAAGTTTGAACTTATACTGTATAACCGTTTGAACAGTAACTAAAAACAAAACCTTTGAAATGAGCATGTTGTTTCTTGTAAAATTTTTATATGTTTTTGATGTCTTTAAGATAACAGAAATAAAAGTATTTCTGTTATTTTTAAGACCAATCCAACCAAAAACCATCCACCATAAGAAAACATGTTATTTACTTATACATTTATTCGTCTACCTACAGTTTAAAAGACACGTGCCCTTTAAACGTAGGATAGATAGTCAGACAGCTTAGGATTAGAGTAAAGATCCCGTTAGCATTCTTTGGGTTGGAATCCCTAAAAATAGAACATGCAGAGTGCCGTTGTTATCTTCACCGTGAAGGCATAAGATAAGTTGCTATTTAAAACACGTATTACTTTTTTAATGTTATCTGATTGAAAACGCATATTATCCATATCGCATCTTTGCTTGGCAGGACAAACAGTCCAATCTAAAATTAGCAGGCATTTATTGTCAGTTCTAAAGCAATAGATGAAAAACTTGCTAAACAATATTAAACCGTTAAATGATTTAGTAAAAACATTGTGTAACTAAATTGCTATCAATGTCATAGGAGCACAACGCTATCGCCTGCCATCAATCACACGGAATTTATTAAAACCGATGTTGGTCTGTCGAGCCGCTACGAATCGGCGCACGTGACATTATTTACGAGTCGTCGTCGGAACTCTCGTGGTTCATGTTAATATGAAACATTGGTGTATGCGCCACAAATGCAGAACACATATTTGGCACGTTCCTGAGGTGACGACGAGCTGGTCATGTACCGATGTAACATGTAAATGATTAATTGTTTTAGGCGTTTCTTGGCGGCAATCCATTAAACAACAGCGGTTGTAGAGAAAGAAGGCACCTTAACATAATAATAATAATTTATTGGCATCAGAAAAAAGTACAATGCGGTCTATTTTACATTATACGACTTATTAAACTAGATACATGAATTAACAAGAAAACACAGTGATCAATGGCCCCCGTGCTAGGAAAATCCTGTGTTACGGGGGACATCCAATCCGTCTATATGTTACAATTATGAATAATGTCTTACGATTTCCGACAACGACGTTTCTAACGTCTGTGTGAGTAATGAAAGGTAGAATGACCGGTCATTTTTCAAACATTAAATAATTTGTCGCTGCAATCAATTTATAAGCTAAAGGTCTTACGTATGTTATTTTTAACTAGGAACTACCATAATTATGTATTAAAATATGTAAGAACACACGTGTTCTGCATGAGCAGAACACGTGTGTTCTTCCATTTTAACTCGAAGGCTGCAAGTGGGGCATTAAATTCTACGGACTCTTCATTAATCTATTTAAGAAAAGAATATTTTATCCATTACTCTTTATGCTACAGTTTGCTTTGTGTACAAAATAATTTATGTTTTATTGTCTTTAAAATGTTCTCAAATATTAGATACGTGATAACGCAACGCTATTGGCTGACTAAAAATAAAGATATAAGAAACAAAAGGTATATTAGTTACGTAACATGTTCGCAAGCATCACTTGGGTGTTTACTACATAGTGTGGCTTAACCTACAGCTTCTTAGTTATTGTATGGTCAAAGGGAACTAGACTAATGGCGCTAATGACCGCCGCCAAAACTGGGACATTGTCTACATGTGAGTCGTATCCCGTGACCGATCATCAGTCAATGTCCTCAGGTTTGCACGCAATCTGGGACGACACACCGCTTGCCCAAAAAGTGAACAAAACTTTACGTGTAACTTGTATTTCTATCTTTAACGTAATGTTTTGTCGTATCGTACCGTAACTTAAACATGACATTTTGTAGATGTTAGAATGCAATGCAATGAAATTCGATTCCGTCACGCTAGTGGCACTGTACAGGTATGCTAGTAGAAAGAACATCAATTGGATTTAAATTTGAAACTAGTCGTGCAAGTTGGAGTAACATATTGGAGTATAATCGTTTTGTAGATTACATTATAAATTGTAAAAGATTTTGAATATCGATGGCCCAGCCCCAGTGGCTGTCGTCACGTCACGTCACCAGGCACGGTGCCCTACAGTCGCATCAGCCTCATACACTTTCTTCGATTACATTTAAATCAATTGCATTTTTATAGGGTTTACTCACAAACCAATCAAAATAAGTATGTATGTACTTATCACCCGTAATATCAATATAGAGCGTGTCATGCATTATATTGCATTTTGAAGAACAGTTGGCACGGATACACTTAACGCAAAATCTACGCATATGCCGCCCAGAAATACTACAGCAATTTGTATGAAAATTAATTAATAAGTACAAGCTTGAAACTTTAAACACTTTTTACTTTTTTGAGCTGGCCGAGTTTTACCTATTTAGGGTAAAAGTTCATATTTTATGAGGAATTTTCCGTAACTTGGAATGTGGCAATATACTTCAAGACGGGACAAGTTGGTTTGTCTTTTATATAGGGTATAAGATCTATTATTAAACTGAAAAACTTCACATGTAAAATCTGTAACAAAGTAAGTGAAATACGTATAACTTACTAACCTAAATATTTAGCCTAAAATTTTAGCGCCCACGACTACAGTAGGTGCTATAAATTAAATAATATTTAGATTAGTTAGATAAATTAAGTCTTCAACGATGTGTAAAAGAAAACTATAATCATTCAAGGATTTTCAATAAAGGTAGAAAGAAATAAACTTGTATAAATTAATTTAATAATTGCAGCATTTTTACACAAATTAACAACACATTCTACGTGATAATTCAGTTTCAGGTAGAATATATAATATTAGCATATTACATGGGATATACACGTTTTCTATTTTTATTTTTGAAGTGCTTAATATGCATATATTATTTCAAGGAGCCCAGCGATGGTAACGTAAAACGTAACGGTAAAACGTAAAGTTGCATGTATTATAACGATGAAGGAATGTTCTCATTAAAAATATATTTTTATTTTATTGTACTTACTGCATAGTATTCAACTTAAATTTACAGACGTTTCCGAAGTGAAGCCTCTAAAAGTATAGAATTGATAGATGTCTGTGTAAAGCTTAAAGCAAAAAAAAAGCAATGAGACTAGCTCAGTTTTCAAGAAAGCATTCAATATCTATTAAAAATTATTTATGCGATACAGATATAACTTTCAACACAGCTTCAGTGGCATCGCGATAGTGAATGCGACTACTGCACACAAAGTTTTAGATTCAATTTCCAGGTTTGGTTATTTGGCACGCAGTTTAGAACTGTGTCCAGTAGACTGCAATAGACTCTTTATTTACTACATGAAACTTACAACTATAGCTAGTGACACGTAGGTGTAGTGCACTTGTGCCTTCTCCTTCGGCGATACGAGTATGGTACTATATGTGTACATAACTTTATATACACGGATCCCTCGGTGCAGGAGCCTGACCCGCACCTATTATTTTAATTACCTACCTTGTATTTAGTTGTCCAACAATTTTATACTATGTATATGTAAGTAATAGCTGAAAGCAATTTTACAATCTTAATGAATGTGTCATTAAGTCAAACGTAGGCGTATGTGGAGGGCACATTGAAATAAAAAAAGAAACATGATTTTAACCAGCGTTATATTTGAAATGTATTACTAAGCGTGTTTTCATTCATTCTAAATCTCACTTGATAAGAACTAAAGATTCTATGAAACTATGTATAGAAATTGAGTGATAAGTAAAACTTTAATCAGTTACTTACTTTCACAACAAATCGTTTCAATATAGTTAATAGTAATTTATGAATGTACACATCACAAACGTTACTAGTATAATATTTTACGATACGATACCGTTTGTAGAGTTGTAACGACTACGTCGGATGAATAATGCAATAGGATTAAATAAGAAAGCTCGACGTACACATGTAGAAGCAAAGATTATAGCACTAGCACTGTTCAGACAGTTTTAAGCACAATACGAATAGAAATAGCAGAATGAATGAAAGACAGAATAGATTTTAAGTAAAAAGTTTAGGCACAAGCGAAGCACTAGGTTCGTATTAATTGTAGCGAATATTGGCACTTATGCACATGAAGCGCGTCGCGAGGCAGAGAATTCTATTGCGACTGCCATAGGGCCGCCGGGAAATGGGAGCTAGCTACAAATATTTTGGTGCGCGAGAGCCGGATAGACAGAGTAAAATCTTGGTTAATAACCGTGAATTTACTACTAATAATAGTTGTCTGCAAGTATACCCTTCATACATATACAGAGTGTAACAGAAACATGTGGTCATATTTAAGTATCACATAATATAGCTCGTGTATAATAAAAAACCGCAACAAACAAATCCGTATACATCACTTTCACTGAGTGTCGAGAACAATTTTCTTTTTAACGATTTATCAATGTCATACATTCTAGTTGATACTTAAACAGTACTAACAGCTGAATCGGGTGATCTCTGTGAACCCGATAAAGAGGCAATTAGGATAGTGATATACTTAATGCTTTTATTTGGATTTTTGTATAATAAAAACAAATAATGTTTAATAAGAAAAAATGTTTGAAAACCAAAAAATATTAAGTTTGGGGATTTTCTGACAAATTTGACAAAGATTATTTAACAGATACATTACGTCCCTAAAATATTATAGCTACTCCTTTCTATTACACGCTGTATTATTATTACACATATAAACTATGCATAATATGAAATAGTGCTAAGTGTTACAGTCTCTATAAACCCATTTCCGTATACCAAATAAGCTTTAAGAACATTAATAAAAACATCTCATTTAATTACGCTATTACGTAAGCGAACGTTCGCCTTAACTACGGTAAAACTTGGGAATCTGCATAAACCGCTCAATGCGTCCGCGACGCGCTGAATATTCGAGATGGAATCCCATCTCCGCGCCGTCCATAACGTACATGTTAAGTGGAAATTCTTATCAAGTTTCAAACCGGTGCACTGTGCACGGTGGTCTCTTACACTCGGCTGAACGACAAAGCGACCAATCGAAAGCACACAGTCGACCATCTTTGGTTTATATTTTTTCGTTCGCTTTAATGTAAATTTTATCAATAAGATTCTATACTTGGGAACAGTACTTTTTCAGGATGATAGTTACCGTATATCCTTATCTGTACCCCTGACAGCGTATGTGCGAAATTGAATGATGATAGTTAAAGCGTTGAAGCGTAACAAACAAACAAACTCACATTCGCATTTATAATATTAGTTAGGATTATGCATATTTGGAATTCGAAATACAATATTGGTTACATCAAAACATTTAAATCTATTTGGTTTTATTTTCGTGTGTTGGGTTTTTTATTTTTCGCGTTTTTATTTTCTTTTATAGACGTATCCTACAGGAACCGTGCATTTTGAAATAAACATTAATTACCCTTTGTCATCCTTTACCTATAAAGATCCTCTATGCAAAAAATCACGTCACACCATATCTTTAAATACAACGCGTCGTGAAAGAATAACAAACTAGTGTCGTCAATGACATTGAGCTCGTCACAAGCTGCCCTGCGGTTTGTGTGCATTTCATTTGCGGTACATTTTTGTAAATTTGCACCACAAAGGTAAAGGAGATGTATAAAAAGCTGATGTATCGCGTCAGTCGCATTACGAGATAACGACTTCACTAAAGGGAGATACTATATATTTTAAATTGGCTAAAAGCGGCGCCCAACTTACTGTTTGTAAATTATTTAATGACGCAGAAGTATTCATTTCGTTAAAAAAGTGCATTTCATATAAAACATTCCTGACTTTTTATTCAGTGTGCTTAATTAAATATATTTCATTTTAATAGCGATAGACTAGAGGGAAACCGTTGGACTGCCACGCAGAGGTCTCGAGTTCGATCCCAAGGCGCGCATCTCTGACTTTTCGAAGTTATATGCGTATGAAATAGTTAATTATCGCTTGCTTCAAACGGTGAAGGAAAACACCGTGAGGAAACCTGCATATCTGAGAGTTCTCGAAGATATGCCAACCCGCACTAGGCCAGCGTGGTGGACTATCGCCTAACTCTTCTCACACTGAGAAGAGGTCCGTGCCCAGCAGTGGGACAGTTTAATACAGGGCTGATATTATTATTATTAATGTTTATTATTTTAAAACATGTCGGACTATTAAAATATGTAACATCAATGAGATTGTATGATCACACATGTTTAGTGTAAATATATACTTTAAATTCATTTTATTCATGTAACGTAAGTCTTAATTTATTAGCAAAGAAGCAGTAGGTAGTTACATCATGTGAGTTTCATATAAAGAAAGTGTTATTGCTTTAACATTTTAATTTATTTTCGATGAATGGCAACTTTTATTTTTTTGTAAACAAGGTTGTTATAATCCTAATTAGCTTAATGACATCAAGCTATCATCAAATGAATCCATAATTATTGTATTACACGATTTGTCGCAGTGCTGCAGACACAAACAATATTTATTTCTCATTATCCTCAAGCAAATCAACTAAAAATAGAAGCCATTATCTCACCGATCTGTCTCCTTGCCCTAGTTCTGTGTGCAGCATGTCGGCTGTGACCTCTCTTCGCGCGCAGAGCTTCTTTCCTCTTTAACCAGTGGCCGCCAGCAGCTGCCAACAATAATATTATTAATTATAATAACACAACATGAACATCCAATAACAACGACCCTCGACAGCTCAACTTTTATGTAAATTAATTGCTAGTCGAAAATTTTATTACTGGCGATATCAGTTCTACGGAATTTTATTTAATAAAATAATAAACGCAACTTTTACCTTCTACTCAACAAAGAATAAATATTGTCTTCTGTTTACGAGAATGTTATTCATTGAAATTAAACTACTATATACGGATTTTATCGCGTTATTTATTTTACACTTTATTACATAATTTTGACACAGTTAGTAGTACATATAAGTATAGTAGTATTATAAGTGTAACAATTTCAAAATTATGTAATATAGTGTAAAATAAACAACGCGATAAAATCCGTATATAGTAGTTTAATTTCAAAGAATTAATAATTAATTTTACTTCATAAACATGTTTTACAAAATATATTCAAAGGATTAATGGTGAGATTTTAGCATAAAGAATAAATAATAATAAGCAGCTGTTTCTAGGTAGAGTATTCGTTTGCCTTTGCTGATTGTGACAACAGATTACGCGGGAACACAAACAACGGCTGAAACCCGTTTTAGTTTTAATCCTAGATTAAGACCACTCCCGACAGCCATGAGTTTCTATCCGTAGATTAGTTTTAGTACAATTAAAGTGTCATGTTATATAGTACACCAAGAAGTAAGTTGATTAGCGTTTTGCTTAAAGCGAGATAGTGAGCTAGAAGTCACAACGTTCAGAGACAGCGATGTGTCAGCTATTTAGTCTTCGTTTATTAGTTCAAAACTTACGTACATACATAGGTACAGTTAGTAGTTGATTATTGCGAGCTAAATCTGATATACATATATAATTATTGTATTTAGGTTATGAGATTTCCGAATTACATTATAGTAACAATGTTTGGAAATCTCAACACGTACCTTGTCAAATAAATTATTTATGTATTTTATATTCAAGTTTAATCATTTGTTTTCAAGATTATATCCGCACCTTCGATGATTCGTTCGAGCATTATAGTATAAGACAAGAAGCCCAACTTAGTAAAAATCTTGTCGCTTATTTGCTTTTTCGACACGATCAAAAAACAAATACCTAAACAGATATCACTACCATAGCAATGTGTCCGGTCACAAATTGCACCTTTCCCACATAATGTAAAAAACAGTTGTGTTACACATCAACCACAAATACATATATTATGCTAAATTATTAATTTTTGTTGGAGCAAAAAGCATGCTTATATTTTAGATTTATTTCACGCTGTATCGTATCGCAGGTTGGTTCGTTTACATTGTACATATGTACATACGTACACACTCTCACGCCTGTTATCCGGTATGGTAGGCTACAGTTTTCAACTTGTTACGATACTGACATATCTCTCTTTGTCAGTGTTGGTTCATTTATTCACAACATATTCTCCATGCACTTTCATTGGCTAAAGACTCTAAGCCTGGAGTTACTGCAAAATGTTCTTACTGTGTTCTTCTTATTTTAAGCGATAGCCAGCAGGTTATTCTAGACACGTACTGTGGACAACCTACAATTTAAATAACGTCTATTTTAATTTTAGATTGCAGGTACAGTAGTAAGCCGTATCAGCCTGGTAGAACCATAACCTAGCACTGCTCACAGTTCTCGTGAAAAATATCGTGTTACTTTTATTAAACAAGTTTGTTGACACTAGGTCTCTATATTTTGAAATTGTAGCTATTCAAATTATTAGAAAATAATAGAATTGTGTTCACATTCCTTATGATACAGGATCGCAAACTATGTCGCAAACATATATGTAAGTCTACAAAGGCACCTTCACAGTACTGCATGCGAGACTACTTGCGAGAATGAATGTAGTAATGTGCCATAAATTGCCTCTCCCATTGCACACAAATGCGCAGGTTTCCTCGCGCTATTTCCCTCTAATAAAAATCCAGGGTGGGACCGTATGGGATATTCATTGGGGTGGCCCTAAGCCGCGCGTGCTTCTCACTGATTGCATCGTAATTCACGTTACATTTCAGTTAGTGGTTAATATGTTTTCTTAATGGTCTTAAGAAGAAGCAGTGTTTTATTTTCACGGAAGAAAACCAAAAATGACTAGAAAAGCCATGGCAGCACTAAGCTGATATTCTTATATTGATTTCTTAGTATATACGATCATATTGCAAACTAACATACCTACAATATTAATAGCAGTTGAACATTGGGTTAATAAGTACTACGTACTTAAGGAGACATCTCAATGAGATTGTTTGTGGCACAAGTTATTGTGCATGCTCTCGTACTAACTTACTCTAACGCGAGTTACAAACAATCTATTTGTGATGTCTCCTTAACTTAGTGTAATTGAATTTAATAAGAGTTAAAGCCTAAAACCGCCATAAGGAGCAATACACGGCTCAACAATAAAAGGAAGCAAAGTGAACCATCCTAACGACTGAAGGGACTTAAAAGATTCGACAGCCTAGAATTAAGACTGGAGTAATCTCTTTAAATAAAATTATTGACATTTTCGTTGGAACTTAATGTGTGTTATAAATACGTATTATTTGGAACGGTTTCCAGGTATGGTGGACAGTAAAAGGTTCGCTAAACATATACAAGGTATTCCGACAAAAAAGGGCGATATCTAGTCATACTTTTGACTGTCTATCTATTAGCATAATTAGTGTTTAATAATAAAACAACAAAAAACCAATGGAATTCATTAATTTATGGTCGTAGTGTACAAGAAAGTTAAATATGGTAATGAAAAAAAAACATATCTCAGGTAGTAGTTGAGATAGATTTATTTACATATTTTTTTCTGAATGGCCATCAGTTCTGCTATAAGACATTTCAAGGCTATCCATTAATTACCGGACACCCTGTATATCTATATACATATATACTAGGTGAGACATTATCATAACTGGCAAAATATAAAAGTAAAGACATCAGGCTCGTTTCAAAAAACAGCATCTATCTTCGTGTAACCCATGTTCATAAACATTTCAATATAAGGAAAGACTGTTGGCTAATTAATCCAAGGCTTTACTCAAAGCGGAGGCATTTGCATTGTGCCATTGTTCCTCTGTGTCGCTTGTGTAAAAACTAGCGGCTCGCAGTATAATACCCACCTTTTTGTTATGAACTTTTTTGTTTGTATGTATTCTATCTATGCGGTTTTAAAATACTACGTTTACGATTTCTTGTAATAATACTGAATTCTCAATTCAATTCTATACCTAATACATAATTTATTTTTTAAATGCTACTCTCGCACTATGAATAGTTTCTGTATCGCGGAGGACTTTACAAACATTTAAACAACGGACACAAAGAACATCCAGACTCAAAACAATTTTTTTCTTTATATACAACTAAAGTGGCAAACAAGCATACGACCCACCTGATGGTAAATGGTCACCATAGCCTATGGACGCCTGCAACACCAGAGGCACCACTTGCACGTTGCCGACCCTTTAGGAAAGGAGGAAGTGGGAAGAAGAAGGAGTGGGAAGGGGAATAGAGGGTAATTGGGCCTTCGGCACTCTCACTCACCGAACGAAGCACGACAGTAAGAATACTGGTATTTCACGTCGATATTCTGTGAGAGGGTAGTCCTTCCCCGGTCGAGCCGGCCCATTTATGCTAAAATTAGCGCGGCTCCACTACGAACAGAGTAACAATAATTTGTAGATCACACAAATTTTGTCCCGTGTGGGTTTCGAACCCACAACACTCGGCGCATTGACAGTGGCGAGGCGACCACATAAACCAGTCTTAACCAATCCGTATAGTCAACATGGTTGCTTTTCACAATGTAGTATATAGTAGATGGGAAACTAAAAGCTAATGCTATCAGTTATGGAATGTGTCGGCACAGCATACTAGTTATATTTTAATTTTGAGCTAAGATTAACTCTTGTAAGATTTTCAATAACGAAAGAACACGTCGCTTTGTAAAATAATGAATAGAAAACTTAAAGATAAAGAAGCTGGGTTAGACAGGCGATGGCTGTAGTTGTTAGTGAAACGATAATACCCGGACCGATTTCAAGTAGAAAAGACTGGGTTTGACTTTTTAACAGCTACTAAGCCATTAATTTAAAATGGATGAAATTTCGTAAAATATAGCTTATATCATGAGATACCTTAAAGCGTGAATGAATGTGGGTAAGTACTACTAATCTAAAAAAGGAGACAAGAGCAGAAGATCTGTTTTGCGTCATACGTCAAAATATAGACTAGGCACATTTGCGTCACAAAGCCAGCGCACTGCGTAATTAAGGTACAAGTTTTTGTGTATTCTGTTAGATAATGAAAATAATATAGCTGCTGGAATGCAGCATTAGCTCCGTTGTAGCAATTTTATAATGTTGTGCTACGAGAAGAGACAATATTATGAAGGAAATAAAGACATAATTAAAACTTTAAAAAGTCACATTTATATTCTCACTTGAATTTAGTTTGCCTGCAATCAGAACACAATTTATTTGATAAAACTGCTGCTTATGTTACAAATTATAAAATGTTTTATGTAAGAACTTACATACATACCTACTTATATATTTTAAAATACGCAACATTACAAGCTTGGGAAATACAAAGACCAATCATAGTTATTTCGTAGATTCTCCCTTTATACTCCCTTGACAGATTCAAGTTTACCATATTCTATGTATGCTTGCAACGCCAGGGATAATACTCGCGTGTTGTCAACCCTTTAAAAAGAGTCGCTTTAACAAATAATGTATCTAACAGCACAACGCTTCCTTAAGAAGCCTGGCAACCCTACCTACCACATAAAAACAACCCTGGATTGTTGGCTACGATCTTCTCGGTCTTCGATATTCTGTAAGATGAAGTTACTTTACCAACTGGAAACTGTTCCAATTTGAGTAAAACCTCAGCTTTAAAAGAAAGTTTCCTAGTAGCCACAGATATAATATGTCATCGCACAGTAGCCCACCTATTCGAAACAAGATGTCATAAAAAAACGTAAAGTAACATTTTTTTTCTAAATCCCATGTAAAAGCAAAATACGTTTAATCGTAATTGCCCACAGAGCTTGCAATACAACGAGGCATCTTCAAATCATCATTAGTGCGGCCGCACAGATACTATCATGTACTCGAGTCACGCCAACTACCAACATTACTAATATGACCAAACGATTCTATGTCTACAGGAAATTTATACATTTAGAACCTTTTACGTTAATAAGAAAGAGAATCAAAAAAGTAGATCGTCAGTTTTTACGTGTAGGCGCAATGACAATTCCTGATTGGGACCCAATGAGAGTTAGTTTCTTGATCTTGTGTAAGGATAACAATATTAATAAAAACCTACTATTTTAATAAAATTAATTCTACTTCAAGTAGTAGTATAAATTTAAAAATAAGCCTTTATCATAATAGCTTTGTCGAAACCATATTCTATCAAAATCGGTTTAACGTTGAGACGTGAAAACGTAACGAATAGACGTAGTGAATCACTATTAAATATGAATTAGTGAGTACATGATAATGATGAATAAAAATGTCAGACGATTCTGACGGTGTTATTGTAATTTTGTAATTCATAACAATACGAATGGTTGTGCAATTTCTCAATACCACTTATATTCTTTCTCTTTTACACAAGACTAAGCGATTAGACTACTTACAACAAACTTTCAAGTTAATCATTGAATTGCATTGAACGCTCAGTAAGCTCTGGATTTACATACTAATGTGTGTATTTCTGTTAATGTATTTTTATAGTACCAATCAGTAAATGCAACTGCATTACAATATTACCTACCACTCAGGATCATTGTTTATTGAGTGAATAATTCATGATTATAATTTAAATCATTTCATATTTATGATACAGTTTTATTACATTTCAGATACTTTTAATCAAATAAATAAAAATCAAATCCAATCAAAGGCAATTGTTGTGATGCCAGATATAACTTAAAAATTATTATGACCGCAGTCCGCTACAGTTTAAGACGTTAACGATTTCGAAACGAAATTCAAGCCATTAGGTCACTGGTCCTCAAAAATCAATTTAGCCAAGATTCCGTTACATACATAATAGGCATATATGTATATATAGACTACAACATTCAGGGTCGGAAAATATCATATTCTGAGTACGCTTACTTTCTTCAATACCGAGTCACATACATCGAACATTATTATTAATTGCGTTGGCTTAAAGCCCTCCGTTGACCTTGGCCTCTGACATCGAGGAACGCCACACATCTTGACTTACAACCAGGCCATGCTAGCTGTGCCAAGTTTAAAACGATTTCATCGATCGTGTTTATAGTATGGGATTGGACTGGTTTAATTGTTCTAGATACGTGTTCTGAGGGTTTGGCGGGGTTATGTGCCTGTCCGCGAGGCGAAATAATGTTACTGCGATCCAATTTTAAGATCCAGAATTAATTATGAGCAAATTCTCACTTTCTCCTGCTGTGGCTCCTAAGGCATGTGCCACTTTCGACTATTGGGTAGATCTAAAGAAATCGATATAGTAGGGTTTGTATTCTCTATTACCTCTGCTGAATCTATCGATTGGTGTAGCTATATATTAACGTTTACTGCGTCAAAACTGAGTACTGAGTTTATTCCAATGATTTATTTTGATATTATGAGCTATTGAAACTATTTAGATTTAATTTAATTTTACACTTTCCCCGACGTTTCGGTTGCTTTTTAGCAGCCATGGTCACGGGGAGACTAAGATGGCAGTTGTCTCAATGTTCCGGTGTAGTTATTTCAAAATACCCGAACATAATTTAATCATTGGTGTTTCTATTTACGCAGAATGAGCTCAAAGTATCATGAAGTCTAGCTGTGGTTTGCTTCTTCTTAGGTTTGACTATTTTTATTACTGGATCCCAAGCTGGTGGTACATTCCAACCATCTTCTCTATTAAAATTAGGATGTTTTTTGATTTCAATAGCCTCGCGAAGCATCCTTGGTAGGAATCGGTGTTCTTTAGCGAGAATCTGTGGTTTGTCAAATCTCAGGTAGTGGTTGGTCCCCTGTTGTACATGTTCACACACAGCAGACTTCAACGAGCGTTGGTGTTTTACATCAGCTATGTGTTCTTTTAATATAATAATGAGCTAGCTAGAATTCTTCCTCACCTGATTATTCAAAAGCATTTTTGAAGATTATACGTACCCTATAGTTTATTATTTTGGGAAGAATATGTATTTGCTACGTAAATGCCATAGAAACTAAACAGATTTGTCGATACTATGGGATTTATATAACACTTAATGCCTGGTGCACTTGAAATACCTATGTTTATGTTAGTGAAGTATTAAAACGCTAAGTCCATCGATCCATGCAGCTAAGTGATCCAGCAGTCGAGACGGCGCGGTTTCCATGTCCAAAATGTAGGACAATATTAGTTTTTATTTTAACTTATTTTCTACTAGATTATATTTACTGAGCCGCGGGCAAGTTTCGCTTTCTTTAATGTTGGTCATGTATTTTTTTATTATACTCGCGCTGAAGCAAAACACTATTCGACGCATATTTTGTGCTCGAACCGGAATACTGCAAGTTGGAGTACGCCCGGATCCCACGTGACCAATACTTGTGGCTACTATTCAGAGGAGTTCAGTACTGTCAACGATTTTCTATTGCAATGGTTGGGGTAGGCCATCTGAGGGTGCGTGGCGGGTTTCTCTCTTCACAATAATTTTATTACAATGGACTTTCACCAAGTAACACCTACTTCGTATATTGTAAACGTCTATAATCATCTTTCTGAAAGCAGAAATAAAACCAATAGATTTTAAGACCTGGCACATACATCTACAGAAGTCAAACTGAAACGAAAGTTCGTATAAGCAATCAACTCAGATGTTCTATAAATATGTATATTCATTGGTTTGAAGAGTGCGAAGGTATGTAATTCGTGAGCTTTAAGCTTACAACTGATGTTAACTACACCCGGTGGCATGACTAGCGATGACTATTTCCGGACTAAAAGCAAAAATTAAGTCACAAAAGTTTGGCTACACTACACATAACCAATAAAAGCCACTAATCTACGAAACATTATTGGAATCGAACCTGGCATCATCTAAGTAATGACAATACATCCGACAACTAAAAATACTTTTAACAAAATCTACTAAACTCGATCTGAACCTTATTTCCATTGGCGCAATGATGTTTTTTGTAGAGCATAATTTTTTCAACTGCAGTATCAAGTTGGTCAGTTTTAAATGATCATAATGTCGATGTCTCCTCAAAATATAGTTAACGTATTTATGATGAATGATGCCATGTGTGCCATGTTATTCGTTGATTATCAGAACTTTAATAATTAATCTATAACTACGAAATTTCAGCATTATCTAAACAATAGAGTTTTTTTAATGATAATGTGATATCGTAACTATTTATTACAGCTTGAGTAAGATTTTGTTTTTTCTCTTTATTTATTTAGCCATATGGCCATCAAAGATAGGTGAGCCCCAGCGTTTCCTAAACAGTGCATATACTACATGCTACAATAATATACTATTTTTTTTATTAGGCTATAAAGGTTAAAGAATCATCGGTTAAAAATAATCTTTCTATGATACATTTTGTAACTTCATAAATCGGTTCTACTAATATGCTTAAAAATACTGCTTGATCATACTTGTTAATATTAAAATTCTGCACAAATGATTCTCTAACCCTTTGATATTTAACACACTCGACAAGTATCTGTTGAACTATTGCGCCACATACATCACAATTAGGTAAATTAGCCTTCTTCATCTAGAAAGCAGATTTTCACGATGGATAGTGGCCAGAACTTGAGTAAGATAAAAGCTATACAATAGCTATATAATATATATAAACCATGCCACTGCTATTGAAGTGTTCGAAATGCCCTTAAGACTGCGCCGAGCAAAATGTGCCAAAACAGGCGGTCACAGTTAAGTGAACAAAATAAACACTTTTTGTTTAATACATATATAAAATATACATTTACCATAACAAAAAATGTGTTTACAATTACTCCGTGAAAAAAATTAAAAAAATTAATATTTTCGCCTATAAAATTACGAAAAATGCAAAACCGTAAGCTCGTGTTACGTGGTTTTTAGATTATAACAGTAGAAATCCTATTTTAATAAAATATCCTATTTTACAGCTTAAACGAAACATAAATACTTATATTACAATTTGTCCATCCCAAATATTTAAGTTATTGGTTGACAATAAAGATACATATTTATCAAAAAAGCACTTCAAATCCTCCATACAATTATACTATGGCGGCCGCGCGCCGATTTGAATATGCGCCACACGAGCTCTGTCATTATCTGTCATACGCTCGGCGCAGTCTTAACCTACTAGGACAATAATATATCGATTACTCGAAAAGAAAAATGTGCTGGAGTGACTGCATAGAGTTCGCCTGCAAGCAGGTTGCATGTTCAAATGGCATGAAGTTTTATAGAATTTTCTGACTGTGAGCTATGAATGTGACTTGAACAAGCCATGCTTGTGTAAGCATGACAGAACATGTGTAGGTACATACACTCTGTTTCATTATTCTCTTTTAAATTAATATGCAGTAAGCTTTGTTGTCGCTCATTATTCAAATAAAATTACTATTACTCGAGCTCGTGCCAGGTGTAGTCTATAGGAAAGTCATAAAGCTTTTATATAACTATTGTTAATGCAGCTTGTCAAACTTGCGCTTAACACCATAAACTAACTACTCATTGTACAGATATACACATTCGAAAGTGAATGTTTGTCTTAAGATTGTGCTATTGGAAATTCACAGTGTTTTGCTGCAACATCAGCGTTGGAAGATTAATCCGATCTAAGAAATGTTGATGTCAATTTGTGCGCGTAGTGACGTTGTAATCGTAATTTAGGAAATTAAGTCAATATATCTAATAAAACATACATAACATATTAGTTAGATATTGTGAAACTATTCTATAAATAAATAGTCTCTAGTGGATCTCTCGTATTTGCTCCAATTCGTTTTAAAATTATATTAAGACCAAGATCAAGTTGACAATTCTAGGGTAGTAGCGTGTCTTCTCTTACTGTCTGTCGACATTGTTAGCTACGACTGTGTAAATTACACATCCCATCTCATATTTATTTAGCAAATATTTGTCGTATGTCCTGAGTTATCACGTATTAACAAAACTCTATATATATTTTTTCCTCTATCTGAATGTATTCCATCTGCCAAGAGCTTAGAAAAATGTGTGTTTATCTAATTATGACGTTAACTTATGAGCGCGTCATACATCGTTATGACGCTATTTATCAACAACTAGCTAAACTCGGTCTAAATCGGATATTTTAATTTCCCAATGCCTTGGCAACTTCGGGATAAAAAGTATATGTAAAATTCTAATCAATCTATCGATTACTTTTTGAGTTTTGCCGGAAAAATTAAACTGAATTGATATTTCATCTAGTTCGGTTTCTAACTCGACGCAACAAATCGATATAATATTAACATGCTCACTATACTGTTAGCCCAAGATCCTCAACTTAAATATTTAAGTGTGGCCGATTAGTATGATTGACTTAAACACTGCCATGACTGTTGGACGCAATGTAACAGTATGACATGAGTGAAGGCACTTTCATGGCGGACGTTCGATTCGCTCTTGTCTACGTTGTGTATTTAAGTGACTCTTATTATTTCGCTTTCATGAATTTGAAACATTTTATTTTTTACATTCTTGATTTAACAAAAGAACTTTAGCGAAGCTTGAATTGTGAACGAAAATAATACAGCATTTGATGGAAAATAATTGAAACAGTCAATGAATAACAACAAAGTTGTTTAAGTTATTTTATAATGTGAAATATATACCTAATGTATTGAATTCGAGATGAAAAAATATTACTTCAGAACTCATCGGGTCAAACGCAGTAACAGCGGTACTACGCTTACACTGGCTTATAAGAGAGTGGTGCTTCCCTAGAACAGTTATTCTTTCACCACCAAATAAAACTGGACTCGAAAAACAGGTCTGTCAACCAAAAGAATAGATTCGTTTTTTTTGGTCCTTAGTGGCAATGGAGCTGTCTACTTTTTTACAAAACTACATAACGCGCCCGTACTTTAAACAAAGATATTACTTCGTAATCGTAAGTAAACGTAAACTAGTACAAGTAGTTTATATCGTCATTTTAAGTTTTTCATTAAGAAATCTAACGGCTGTGGGTATTTTTATACATAAAGGAAACTCTCTCGTTCATAATATCCAATTTAAAGATTTTGTACCTACTGCATAGTTTAATAATTCCGGGCATTAACTTCAGTATAAAATTATGAAAACTATTTATTTCGCTAAGCTAGGCATTTTGAACGGCCCAGGTCCTAATGCGAAAGTCCTCGTGGCAACTTCTGACCGGTTTCAAAACTTCACAAGTGCTCATAAGTATCGACATTGAAACTGAAAGCTTATTATACCTAAATCGATAATAACAGCTGTGCCAATAACAACGCCACGTTTACAATACTAAAAAGTATTATAAGTCAGTATAACTTTACTCGCCACTTTGTTCTTTTAGTTCTAAAGATATATTTCTCAAGAAATGTGGCTATTGGCCTCAATAAAAATATAAAGTACTAGCTTTAGCTTCGCTCGCGTAAAAGTAGTTATGTTAATAAAACTACTTTATTTTTAAATAAAATTCACCTTTGGTACCCATGATAATACAGCTTTCTAATGGTGAAATATTTTTTAAATCGGTTGTATTGTTTTGTTAAATCGGTTAAATAGGAGTTAAATCCTTACAAACAAACAAACAAACAAAAAATCAAATCTTTCCTCTTTGTAATATTAGTATAGATATGTATACGTATGTCATCTGCCAGCTTAGAAACTATACCTAAGCACCATCAAGTCGATTCGTTGCTGCGTAAAATAAGGACAAACCAACAAACACACTTTCGCATGAAGCAAGAATATTTATGATTATAGATAATATCATTTTTATTGTACATACGTTAGACTTTCTTGGAATCGTTCTAGTACTAAGACTTAGCTGAAGATAAGGTTTATTAAAAACAAATAACCAGCTTAAGTTAGTGCGTGGCCTGGAGTTGTTGTAGTCAGAGTAGAGTGATAACTCATTTTGCCCTCTCTGCTGGAGACACCGTGTTTTCAGCATCGATGACATGCAAGTGATGTTCTTGTGTTGCAAACATTTAAAGGCTACACTTTTGGTAATGTCAATGCCAGTATATAATATAAAAGTATTTTGTACAAAACTGTACAAAACATGTTTTACGTTGGCTTGATAACTATCAAGCCACGAGCGCGCCACCTCTAGGTTTAAAGTTTCGTAAGTGGAGAATGAGGCGGTCGACCGCACCACGCTTTGATCTTGCTTCAAAACACTGAAAATTACAACATAGGGGTACGTATTGTTATGGCGACGTTACACACCTATATGTGTTTCACGCTTTATATTTAACTTTAACATTACTATTGTAAATCCTGTGGCCACAGCAGTTGAATGTTGTTTTTACAATTCCTGTACCGGGGCACAGGTACTTTATAAACATACATAGAATGATGCCTGTTTCCCAGAGGGGTGGGCAGAGAATGCGGATTTCCATTTGCTACGATCCTGACATACTTCTCTGGCTTCATTCACTTTCATCACATTCCTTATACACGCCCATCTGCTCAAGGTGCTCTTAACCTGGCCTCTGTCCAGAACGCCTTCGATCTGATCGAGAAACGTTCGCCTAGGTCTTCCTCTTGCGACTGTTCCATTCACACTAGCCTTATAAACTTTCTTAGTCAGTCTTTTCTCGTCTATTCTTTCTACATGCCCAAACCAGCTTGACACACCCTTTTCTATTCTTGTCACTATATCCACTTTCATGCTGCATCTCTCTCTAATCACACTATTCCTTATTCTATCTTTCAGAGTCACACCACATATGCTTCTCATCTATGCAATCAAATTTATAAAGAAGATTTTGATTAAATGTTGTATTTAATATTAAATTTAAATAATACCGAGGTAATAAAAAATATAACTCTTTGGAGCAGAGCAGTTGGCCCACTGTGGTGCATGAAGTCTCAAGTTCCATTGGATAAGGCAAAATGTAGTGGCCTAGTAGTGAGCAATAGGCTAAACCTCTGCTTAAAGATGTAAAAATACAGGTATGACTATATATATACTGCTATAAACCTATATTATTAATAATGCTTCGTAAAATTCGTCACAGTCATTATGAGAGGGGTCAGACCGTAGTACACCACGCTGGTCCAGTGTGGTTTAATAATAATAATATTCTACCACGTACACACAACACCGTCTAGCCCAAACTAAGCAGAGCTTGTACTATGGGTTCTAGACAATGGATAAACATACATATTATTATATGCTTTTTTTTTTGTAAATGCATACATATTATACATAGAAACACCCAGACCAAGACAAACATCCATGTTCATGCACACAAATGTTTGACTTGTGCGGGAATCGAACCCGCGACCTCAGGCGTGGCAGTCGGTTACACCAACCACTACGCCATCGAGGCCGTCAAAAAGGTTTAAAAGTTTATACACATATTTAACAACATTATGGTTAACTCTCAAACATGCAGCTTTTTCAACAGAAAGCTTAAGGTATTAACTCCGTCTTTGCAATAGTTAATGCAAAAAGATAATAATGTAAACAAACTTTATAACGTTAACGAAAATGAAGTTTAACTTGCTAATATTATCAAACACATGTATGTTAAAAGCTCTGTAAAGTACATTCTCATGTTACTATATTGTCACCTTATGTACCTACATAATGTCATTTATTCGACTGAAACTTACACAGTACACATATAAGGCGTACAATATTACATATATCTGTAGCGCATAAGTATCAATAACTTAAAAGGGTTACTTCGATTTTAAATAAATTTCTTTCTACACACACACATGAAACTCACGCACTTATTTTAATATTAAGGTTTTCATCTTGCACTGTGACGAGCAACTTATTTTGTAAATTCAATAAAATGTACACCAATTTAAAGATGATGCCTAGTCGTTTATAAAATACACTAGTTAATAAAATTTTCTTTTAAATTCTGCAAACGCTATCTGGCTATAGTTTTTAGGTATGTATGATCACGCGTTATAAAAAAAGTGTATAAATTATTATATTCCACACAGTAAAATATAAAACGTTTCGCAGAATTAAATAAAATTCGCTAACGAGCGGCTGCTGAAAATATTCACAAAAAATAAATAAACACACAAAAGGTTTTGCGCTAAATTGAATAATGAAACGTTTATACAAAAAGAGGAGTAAATATATTATTCGCAGAATTTGGTGAATTATCGGCTGGTGATGAGCCATGTAGATAAAGTTGAACCGATGAACTTATAAAAGTTGATCAAACGAATGAAAGTGGATATCGAGATGCGCTATTATGATCTCATTCGGATAATGGACTCGCCACTTGATAAATACGGTGCATATATTTGATTGAACTGCAAATGTATACTCGGACAGAATTTCATTTACGATATCGTCTCTGCCTTTTAACCAGTTAGGTAGGTAGTGTAAGCTAGTGTAAAATGCATATTGCTTTTAGCTTTCAGTCTACGAGTATATTGGATTATTCACTCCTGTTTTAAGGCGGTATTTACGTGACAGTCAACTCGTGGGGAGAGGCCCGTACGACAATGTTATGATATCGATCCCAAATGTAAAAAACATGACCACCATGACGGTATGAATAGCGTAGTGGTTAAATGCTCGCTTCGCATCGAAATAATTCCTTGTTTGCGGAGGACTTCACAAATATTCAAAAAACGGACACACAGAACACCCAGACTCGGTCAACCATTTGTAGACTACTCAAATGTTTTGTCCCGTGTGAGGGTTGTACCCACAACATTTAGCGCAGTGACAGTGACGAGGGAGCTACTTCCACCACTACATACGGTATTATGTCACCTTGTGGATCGACCTGTCTGAGCGGTCACCACTGTGACCACCACCGCTCCGGTCATGTTAATATGGATGTGGCACTTGCACGGCCTTAATATCAATTGTTCTAAATCTGGTAAGAAATTATAAGACTTAGGCTAGCATTATGATAGCGAAATGTATAATAATGGCGTCTGGAACTCGTAAATTTATAAAACAAATATAATGATGAATAAGGAAAAATTATTGACCAAAAGGGTAAAATATGTAAACAGTCACGAGCCAACGAATGTCTTCATAAAATATAATGTCTACCTATTATCGACGCGATGACCGCGCAAATCTATTTCCACAAGAATTATCACAAGGCTAGATTATGTTTTATTTAATTTACGTCCAGGGGCTTGTCATTTCTCTGGAGGACTTTAAAAACGTTGATTCGACGAACACAATATAGACTCATAGTCAAACACAATGATTTACACAGTTTTTGTCACATGTATCTAATAGTCATGATGAGATACCTAATTCATTGGGACATCCATGTAGATGTAATGTTTGTAATAGTTTACACCTGTCACACCAACTAGTATATTTTAGTGGACCATACAAGCAGAGAGCAGCTTTGTACAACTAATTCATATGGTGCAGTTACTCCGTTACTTGGGTGAATGCAGAATACATCAACACATACTTCCGCATCTCCAAAATTAGTATAAGTATTGATTTACAAAGTTGTATGCAATTCAATCATATTCTGTTTTTCGATAAATCTCATGCTAAGCTTAACATATTTAATTTAAGTAAAGTGTACCCGATAAAACGCAAAGCTTCAATCTGCAAAAAAAAAGGACGTTCATCCTCCCAATTTTAACACCACCTACTTGACGTCTTAAAAGGTATTCGGGTACTCCAACGCTTCTAATACATCATTCAGTGAGTTAATAATTGATATGTCTGACTTCCGTAGAACGGCCTATTTAAATTCTCATTTGCAATTCACTTTAACTTGGCACTCGGTACAAACCGGAAACGTGAGAAATTCTATCGAGCTCCTAAATTAGACGTAATACCGAGAGATTGATTTCATTTGTAAGACAGAAAGGGTTAGTTCCGAAGTAAATTATTTGTTAAACTTATTTACTGTGGTTGTTTTTGTAAGACAGTGCTTTATGATAAAACAACGTAATACTATAGTTATATTACAAAGGATATTTATGAACACTGCATTTTAGGAGTCTATTATGCGCATGCCAGGCCACGTGCTGCTTTATGGGTTTTGTAATAAAAAAGCATAGTATTGTAGGTAATAAGAAAACTTTATAATAAGTTCAATTAATAGATTAATTAATCTCGCCACTGCAAAATGAACTGCACAATTATAATATCTCCATAAAACAGTTTATTTGAAGCTGTAATAAAGACAAGTAAAACACACGAAGTCTGAATTGCCCCACGTCTGCGACCGAAACCCTAATAATTGCCCAACATTCCTGAAAGTCTTTTATTAGCTAGATAGTCAACATATATTCCTATTTGGTTGTAGACGTGCGTGCGGTATGTCGTAATGACAATGCTCATGGCCAACGTCTCTCAGAGTTTTCTGAATGAACCTAGAAATATTTACTGTATTAAATATAAATCTTAGGTCACAATTTAATAAGCTTTGTAACTTTCACAAGCTGTTATTGAAAAGTAATTTACTGGCGGAAGTTGCAATTGACTTAAAGTTTACACCGTGTTGATACAAGTATATATGTACACAAAAACAGCGAACATTATTTCTAGTGCTAATGTTACTTGTAATATAAAAACGAAAAATAACTCAAATTGATTAAGTTATTTTTGAGAACACTTTATTTAAACTTTTTTTATCGTTCGTAAAGACAAATAAAATTAATATGTAGATAAGAAGTAAAGTTCTATAAACATATCTGCAGATACATTTCCAGACGATAGCAGCAATGAGATAACATTCGTTGAGCTACTTATTTCAAAATTCATCTTCTATTTTATGAGACACATCTCCACTGCGCATATAACATTAAAATTTTAAATTATTCGCCGTTCTGAACGTCATATTAAATGTTGAGACAATTTGGACGCGTAGCGTATCATCCATTAAATATCTTGCTTTAACTATCTTATCTAGATTCTTCAGCTGCTAGTCAAATTAATTACTACAAATCCAATTAGGTTTATCGTTACTTATTTTTAGAACTTATATTCACATATGTACGTTACATAATAGCCAACCAACTTTGTAGACTATCTTCAAAGCGTTGCTAAAATATATTATAATGTATAGAATGCCAAATATAAATAGTAGGATAAATCTGGGACTGCTATAAATAATTATAACATGCCCAGCAGTGCGTAGTACCCTAGACCCTTACTTTCTATATCAATGTTATACATATAAATAATGTCTGGTAAACAAAATTGCGCATACCTTGTGAACATTATATAAACAGAATTAAAATAGTGAATGTTGACTATGGTAGAAGAGACATGAAAGTCAAATAAACGCAGAGGAAATATGGGCATTGTATTATTATGTAATGTGTTTTTGAAAGAATGAGGCGTGTTGTAATAGGAGAGCGCTGTGGCGTAAAACAAAAATATAGCAACAAGTTTTGGAAAGAGAGTATCGGATAGCATATAGAAAGAATAGACGACAGATAAATGGTTAAGAAAGAACATATGTATACAAGGCAAAACTGAATGGAATAATCGGCAAAGGATGACCAAGTTCAACATTTTGTCTAGTTCGGTGTACGTACAAGGCAGGAAGAAAAGACCTAGGTGAACTGTTTTTGATTAAATACGAGACTTTCTAAAGTCCAGGTTTAAACTATCCCTAACATAGCATAAAATCAATAAAGTAACAAGCGGGAATACATATTATTAGCTTACTTCTTTAAACACAGGCGTATGGCTAAGCATATTTATATAAATAGAATATTGTCTAGAAAAACATAGATCGGAGTCATCCACAGTAACGTGACTCGTTGTAAACTGATAATATCTACGAGTTAGGCGTAGTTAGATAATTTAAGGGTACATAACCAGGACTTAATCTTATGATCCGTTAGTAATACATCGCCCTGCCAACGGAAC
The DNA here is from genome assembly GCA_930367265.1 of Catocala fraxini. Classification (NCBI taxonomy): domain Eukaryota; kingdom Metazoa; phylum Arthropoda; class Insecta; order Lepidoptera; family Erebidae; genus Catocala; species Catocala fraxini. Next base: position 27,297,083 of record OV884036.1, on the reverse strand, counting down.
TATTTCAAAGTTAGTGCTTAATCTTAGCTAATACCCGTTTTAATTATGTTTACTATTATAATAATTGTAAATTAAGAAGTACCTAGTTCAAATAGTCTTTTTAGAATTGAGATCTCTACTTAACATGCAAAACGATCTATATGATTCTCTATATATACTAGCTACCTATAGTATAAATATAATTGCAATTCTAAAAAGATTCAATTCAATAGAGCTTGACGACAAATTGGCCGGCAGTTAGTCACAAATAATAAATGTATAGAAAGTGTCATGAATATTTATAAAGCTTTGTTTGGATTCGCGTATGTGACGTGCAAATAAATATTTTTGAATAAAAAATATTAACACAGGTAAAAACTGCTTCGAATAGTGCTCGTGTACTTTGGGAAGCGTTGTGCTAGACGCAAGGCTAGATCAGTGGACTAACCGTCTTGTGTATACGTACGATATGTTACCAACTAATATTTGTCGATCATAAAGCAAATGTAGGTCACTAGGAACATTTTACGATGTTGTATAATAATTATAATATCCAAGAGACCCGCTTTTGGCGCTTTTGGCTTTTCGTTATGCCATCAAAGACTCGTTAGAAACTATAATAAAAGTGTTCCATTTATTCACCTACAATAAATTGGAGCTACAAATTTTTATATTACTCTGAACAAGTATAGCAGCTATAGCCTAATGAGAAATAATTCCACGAAGCAACGCACTGGATATTTAATTGTTTATATTACCATACACTAGATCACATGCTGTCCGCATGTGATCTAGTGTATGGTAACCGGTCATCGTAGTCTGTGGAGATTGGCCAATGCTAGAATATTACTTACGCTAGTCGACTCTATAAAAAATTAATTCACTTTGTTGACAGGATAAGAGACAAATACCACTGGCGGTCAGTACAATACAGCGTTACCTTAAAGAGTCCTGGAGTTCCAATACTCTGTTGTATTTCTGCGGTGTTGTACACTCTGGAGTAAAATCTATCATTTATCAATAATCTTATATTGCAAGGATATTTGTCTGCAATCTTTTGTAGGGCAATGTTCGTTTTAGCAACTTTAGGTGTAAGCATCGTAAACGTGACATCACAATATGCCATTCTTAACGATACATAAGCGTTATATCATCAATCATAATATGTAATTATAACAAGTACTCAACTTGAAGATCGGATACAGTATCCTGTCAGACTTTCACATCATATTACAAATTAGGATAACTATTCAATATAACTATTAATTATCGAGACAACATTTTCTTTACTTAGTTTATTAAGTTTGTAATGTTATCAACCCCGGACGTCAAACGGGCTAACCGATCACCTCTCGCCCACCCTGCCTATAGTGCAGTCCACACACGGTTACAATTTTCATAACCCACTTAGTCTAAGTGGGTTATGAAGAAGAAGTCTCAGAGGGACAACTGCGAGTAAATTAGATTTTTAAGTCAATAATATTAGGACACAACATATATTAAGGTCCTGGTAACTTTTAATTTAGTTATTGCAATATCTAAGCTCACAATGTTATTACCGATACCTTTCTAGAGAAGAATAAACACAAATATTACGTAATTGGTGTTACTGTAACCCACATTGCCCACACACTAATGCAGAGTTGCCGCATTAGCGTTGAAGCACTGTAAGTCTAAAATGAATGTAATTGTTTTTTTTAATAACATGAGTCCTATTAAGAAATTCTCTACATATTACCTAATATCTCTCCCCGTTTGTGTTTTTTGGCGTCTCATCAAACTATGAAAAAGATAGGAATCAGTAAATGAACTTGGGTTTGTGGACACAGTTGTGCACTATAATACCTCTTGGACATATGGCCAGTCTGGAGGGTCTTATTTTTATTTATGTTATCAAAACACAACATCACTATATAATATGTGGCTGAAGTACCCCGGGTAGGCCTAAAAAGTTAAGTTTAATTCCCCGTGTAGATCTATCAGATCTCTTAGTTACATATTAACAATTTACTGCGCATTATGATAGTCGTAGACCCCATTGGTAGTCAAGAGTTCATTCGTTTACGGACATTGAACTCAAACCATTTAGCACATATATCGTTCATCAATATGCGCTTCATGGAGTTTTATGTTTACTATATATAGTAGACTGCATTCGTACCAGAGAGTATTGCCGACTATATCGCTTTTACAGCCTTTAAACATTCTACAACTGGGAGTCGAAGTACTTTTTGAAGTGTGTTTAATGTGGACATATTATATATATAAACTATTATAAACTGTTACAAGGCTGTCTCTATATTTCATTTATATTTGAAATAGTAGTTGGGATCGAATATTTTTATCATTGCTTTTTGTGGCAGACTTGCTACCAGCCCACCTGATAGTAAGCAGTAGCCGCCGTAATGGACCCAGTTGGTTTTTCTTGTCATTAAAGTAGCAATTTCAAGGAACTACAACCAACCCGTAAACCACATACATGCCAAACACAGCCTGCGTGATGATAAATAGTTACCGGAACCTATGGGAAAGGCTCGCGTCGAAGGGGTACGAGAACAGTGCTAGGAAAGAATGGAGGGTGTTCTTGGGCCTACGGCGCCCGTATTCACCTGACGATACGCAAAACTGGCTTTTATTTTATGTTAGGCCTGCGAGAATACCAGCGTTGCAGTTAAACTGCAACAATAGCTGACGCAGATGCCTATTTTACCACCTCTATTTAAATAATTTAATTGTTTGTGTACTGTATGTTTATGTTGGTAAATAAACTTTTTCATTTCATTTCATTTCATTTCAACAGTATACATTATACTGCTACTTTACTACAATGTTTTGTGAGCCTGTAATATTTATATTAAATTTAACTAATGCAATAATTAATTCTAGCCTATTTATTTATTTTCATTTAATTTAGTGAAATAATTAATATTGTAGATTAAGTATATACTTATTGTGATTTTAGTTTTAATTTATTAACTTTTATTTTTAATTTTTTATGCTTATGATTTTTATGTGTGTTTATGGACATATTAATGAATTATTATATGCTGTCTATGGAACCAATTTTCTGATATAAATAAATTATTATTATTATAATTCGTAGTGAAACCAGCACCTCTGGTGTTGGTTTTAAAAAAACCAGCACCTTTTTTTTTTTTTAAGAAAATAAAGTAGACGAATATGAGGTTAAACAAAAATGTTTGTATGTATGTATGTATATTATTCGCCTTTATACATTTATACGGCCAGTTTCACCACTATCAAGTAACAGTTATCCACAAGATAAATCACATGCTGTCTCACTCTTGTTATGTTAAAGAAGAGAGATGGCGAGACTTTTATAGTATAGATAAATGCTAATCGGAGGTGGTAGCACAGGCCCTTAATCTCATTTCCTTCAGTAGGTACAGTCGAAGATATGGTGCGTAGTGTCATCCACATAATTGAAGTCACAAATGAAACGAAGTACAACGTGGATATAATTGCGGACTATATGCTAGTGATACCTACACAATAATATAATATTTGTGATAAAATAATATACACATAATACTCATATATAAATAATTGACAGTTTTGTTGGCTCTTTCATCAATATTTTTGACGCCCTAGTTTGGCTGAGTTATTAAATGTTTTTGCTAATAAAATTTCATTAAGTAAGAGTTTGGCACTGTGCCCAGTATGTGTCAATAAGCTGTCCCACTATTAGACAGGTTATGATATTAAGTTAAAGAATGTCACCGCTTAATACTTACAGCAAATAAAAAAACACCCATATCTCTTAGTTTAAAGCTTCAAAGTTAAAGTGGATGGAGTTAATATATTATGTACAAGTGCCAATATAAATCTTGTCATATTTAATTAATATTTTCAGATATAATGCTATAAATTTAATACGCAGTTTTCCTAGCCAAAGGTCACACACATGCCTATTATATATATTCACAAATATTTAAAATAAACTCAAACATGCGATCCAATCATACATTGTACTTAGGTACACAAACGACGAGCATGGTACGCCGGACTACAGAAGCTATTTACCATGACAATAGCAACTTACGACCTTTTGTGATCAATCAATAAGTTTGAATTTCCCCACAGATAGCAGCACAATACTCGGCATTTTGTACATCTTTATCCCAATTCAGAAATTTGGAATCAAAACCGCTAAATGCCGTATAGTAGTTCGACGCCGCGTATTACGCGCCAAATGGAGCATTAAATGCATTAATCTCATTATCACAGCCTATACCGGTGTTAGGTCGCTTTGGTGTAAGCTGGGCTCGTGGGCATTTAGATAATTTATCGTCGGTGTTACGAAATGGTTTAATTTTGCATCAATTATTATGCTTAATCTTATAATATGTCTACTATTAAGTCTTGGGGGCCTGGTGACCCGTAACACAGGTATTCCTATACCTATTTCGGGCACCAGTCTCTTACAAATGTCTTTTATACTTATGTTAGACTAAGCCATATTACTGTGCAAACATTTGTGATGAGAAAATAAATTATTATTATTATTATTATTATTATAATGCTATTTCTTGTTCAGGTGTTATTGTTAGATGATTTTAGACGTGATTTTCGGATGTAGTTGATAAATATAGACAATGCGTAAATGTTATATACAATATATTTAATGTGGCGAATAACCTAGCGCAGAGGTTCCTGAAAATAAATTTTGAGGAGATCTCATCTATTACTATAAAATGAAAAACTGATTGAGTTGAATCTATTAAGATTAAGATCTATTATCTATAAGATTTATTTCTATATTGGTTGAAAATTTTAATACTGCACGGCAACTCTTTATAACTTGGTAAAATTAAGAAAGAGCCAGTATTTTGAAATTTAATTAATCAAAGTAAGTTGAAACGTCATAGAACTATTCCAAAATAAAAGAATACACATATATCATGATTAATCCATGTACTGAATGGTGTGATATATGGGACCAAAGTTTATAAAATTGTCATATTGCTATATTCAAATGACATGAAACGCCGAAATCGTACCTTAAATAAATATTAAAACATTCGTGTTTTTATAGGGCAGGTGAGCCAATTAAATAAATAAATACTTTCATCCATAATTATGAGCTGCCAAATGCATATGATGTATTTTTTACTGTTAACAGTACATGACACACAATGTAAACATCCCTGTTACGTAATATTGTATATTTTTTCAGTACAGACAAAACTCACTCGTCAATTTACACAATATGTTATTTAAATGAGTGGCCGAACCAGCGTAGCAAGTCCTAAACCCAATCAAACACATAAATTTGAACGCGCCGTCAGATCCACAGCACTTTAGATAATATTGAGCTGCCGGATACAGGCGCGTTCGATAAATTGTTATTGCGGACTGGATTCTGACAATCAGGGCATATCATAACATTGTGCATAGAATATCTCACTAACGCGTATACACAGGTGCGTCATATTTCTATATCCACATCTATACTAATATTATAAAGCTGAAGAGTTTGTTTGTTTGTTTGTTTGGGTGAACGCTCTAATCTCAGGAACTACTAGTACGACTTGAAAAATTATTTCAGTGTTGGATAGCCCATTTATCAAGGAAGGCTATAGGTTATATAACATCACGCTACGATATAACAGGAGCAAAGCATAAATGAAAAATGTTGCAAACACGGATAAATTTCTCTTATAGGAAGCAGACGAAGTTGCGCGAGTCAGCTAGTCTGATATAATAATAATATAAACCCTGTACATAATCTGTACAGTGGGACACCACTGCTGGGATAATTAATCTGATATTGGATTAGGTTAGCCACCACGCTGACCCAGTGCGAGTTAGTAGACTTTACATAATGACATGACATCTGCGAAAACATTATAGAGAACTCTCAGAGATATAGGTTTCCTCGGGATGGTTTCCTTTACTGCTATAGCAAGCTATAATTAACTTCTTCATTCCCACATAACTTCAAAGGTCAGAGTTAGGAACGCCTTGGAATCAAAATTGGATAAAAATGTGAAATATGTTCATTATGTTTACTCGCAATGGCACTTTACGCGGATAGTAAATAAAGTTTAGATGTTCAATGTTCAGTTTAAATCCAACACTATCTCGATAACTCTTCAATGTAAAATGGAAATGTCTTTCATGTCACGCGGGAGATTTACGTAAACCAACTTCGTTTTGAGATAGGACCGTCCCTTGTATAGACAAGGGATAGCCCTCGAGACATCTGGACAACAAGCCTCCAATTACATTATTGTGTTTTGCAAATTTAATTTATGTTTTCAACTTTTCAAATGTCTTTTATGTGACTGATGTCGTTCAAAATTTCAGAATTAAAGAACGCAAGACATTAAAATAATAATTTTAACTAATGGACATGGTCATGCCCTACTGTTGGGAGACTACTGACGTGTTACAAAGCACAAGTGTCATAGATTAGGGAATTTCGTTCGCCCTTCAGAACTATCAAGGTTACAAATTACCTCACGATGTGTTTTTAAAGCTTTTTACGTAATGCACACACAGTCTTACACCTCCATCCTCGCAGAGATAGGCAGCCATATTTCACGAGGTATGGCTTAAAGTCCCTAGGGGGAAAACCTATTACCGTTTCCCGAACACAGTTTCAAACTCCGTGCTAGCTTCCGTCCATTTATTTCTTGACAAAATATCCCAATAACACATCGCTCGGCCCGGAAATATAAACCGAGACTTTATGCACTTCAGTCACATTAACTATTGCTGCGCCACCAAGGAATACACACCTAAATATTTTTACACAATACACTTTTTAAATAAACTCTGATTGGCTTACATACGATTTTCAGACCTCTTAGAATTCTTCGATACCATTCTACATTCTACACATTATTATACAAATGTATTCTATACGTACCGAATATTTCACGGAACAAGTGCTTAGATAAAAGGGCAGATTTAACAATATAATTCGGTAAAATTAGATAAATGTTCGTACAATGCATCAGCGTTTCGGTAGAGCCCAGATAATGACCATACGCCGGTATCAGGAGGGACCTTTAGATTAATCATTCTCCAATACGATTTTAAATTGTTCTTTGAATTTGTTTCATTATCAGAGGAGTCTGTAATTCTATTAACCGAGTACGGCTCTTTTTTAAGCCTTCAAATTTCAACATAATCTATACTTCTATACTACTATACATTGACCATAACACATGCGTCGACGTTCTAAATATACATTATATCTATTATTATATAGGTTGATTAGCATATTATTGACTTTACTTACCGCTAGCAAATGCAATATGTTTTTTTAAATGCTGCTAAATTATCATAAACACATTATAAGACTAGCACAATTATATAAAACTAAACCAAAAAAACCAACTTCACTGGCTTGAAGATCTGTCGTTCAAACTATCAACATTTCCAATTTTATAAAACTCTGCCAGCGGTTTAGCTATCTCTTAAAGATAAAGATACATATGTATATAAAATACAAATACGAATTTGAATTTGCAATGTAAGATGAGATTATAAAAACCTACATGTTTTGCCACATATTATGGCGTACAAACTTATAAGTGATGAGCAGCTAATTAAATTATATAATTGACATACAATCTAGCAAAATAACAACAAGTAACATAATATAGAATTAAACACAAAATACAATGAAAATAGACAAGATGTTCAATATATAAATATTGAACATCTTGTTTATAATATTAATATTTTAAATAAAACCAGGTGGATAAATTATAGAACCAATTAGCAAACAGTCTCGAAACTCTATTTATCCAAAGCCTACAGACGAATTCTGGGAAGGAAGTGGGAACGAACCAATTTTGGGCATCGAATTTCGGATTGAGCGCGGCCAAAGATGTGTGAGGCAGGTGTAGCGGATAAACCGTGTAAAGGTCCGACGCATGGCTTTACGAGACTTGTCAACGCCAATACTAATGAACGGTTAAGAAAACTATTTGAAAGACTCTAAAGGTCCACATAGATAGAGTATGATTTTAGTTTGTTTACTTATAATAAAAGTAGTCACTTATTGGCTAATGCTAAAATGTGTACACTTTGTACACCATACATTTAACTACATACATTAATAGTCCCACGCCTATATCTTACACTAGCTAACCCGCGCAACTTCGTCTGCGTCACATAAGAGATTTTCCCGGTTTTTGCAACATTTTTCATTGATGCTCCGCTCCTATTGGCCGTAGCGTAATGTTATTAAGATTACAACGTTCCTAGATAAATGGGCTATCCAACACTAAAATAATTTTCAATCAGAACCAGTACTTCCTGAGATTAGCGTGTTCAACCAAACAAACAGCTTTATAATATTAGTATAGATAATATTGTATACATAGATTTCGCCAGCTCTGGTTATTCGTTCTACGATATAAGAGGCATATTTGCCTTCTATCGGGTGCTACTGCAGACTCTTAGCAGCTACTAGGACTTTTTAACTGAAAATTTCATTAAAACTTGCCAGAAATAACCGTCTTTATAAATTGAAATTAAACTACTATATACGGACTTTATCGCATTGTTTATTTGACACTTTATTACATAATTTTGAAAACTGTTACACTACTAATACTATTAAACTTTAGTAAATTTTAAGATAATTAAATTATTATTAAAACTATTTAGATTTAATTTTACACTTTTCCCGAGGTTTCGGTTGCTTTTCAGCAGCCATGGTCACAGGAAGATACTCTGCCCGTACATAGTAGTTTAATTTCAATGAATAATTTTCGCGTAAACAGAAGACAATATTACGTATTTATAAAATTGACAGATAAAGGTATTATCTCATACATAAATTAATATGTATATCGTATTCATTTTTTAATTATCGCTAAATACACTGTATTATTGTAATCACAGCTCAAATTTTTATACGAGCCGCATCGCTCGTGAGGTTTTTAAAATCCAAACGTGCTCCATACTATTTAGTAAGAAGGTATTAAAACACAATATTCAGCACATTTTGCTTCTAGCATTCGCAGACACAATCTTCAGCGTCGCTCTATTCCGGTCTTAAACTTGTCGCTAATTTATTATAAGACAATAAGCCTAGTCTGTCTTGTAGTTTATTGTTATTAAATGTCACTTCTTATTACTTTGTAACTAAATACGTTTGTCTAATTGCACTGCCCGGTAACGCCTTAATTGATCGAGACAAAAATACACCAAGTCTTCTCTACACAGGCTCTGTCAATGCCACGACGGATATTACTCTGTGATTGTTCTTCCTTCAAACACGCTTTAGTATTTTTATTTAAAAAATAACTGCTCAATTTCAATTGCCTTTATTCTAAACGAATTTACTGTTTATATTTCTCAACATGACGGTGCGATAATACATACATTTTATCCCGCCTGCTGGTTGGCTCATTTTTGTCTCGTGTAATAAATCTTTAAAGTTAAAGTTGACGACTCGGCAGCGCGCGGCGGCCGCAATCTCAAGAAACCATATGAAATTAAATTTTAATCTCGAAAGCGCTAACTTTAATAAAAGTAAATCTTTTTAATGTGTCAGTAGTTACTTGTTTACGGTGTAAACTGGCTTCATTTATTTTCTAGATGCGTAGTAGTTAGTACTTTTTACTAGACTTGACTCTGATCCTAAGAATTTATCTGATATGCCTCAATAGACCTGTGGCGTAACTATGCGTTTAGGAGCCATTCGTTAGATCCCAGAATCGACTCCCAGCTTGCGCAAAATGTTATTATAATATTTTTACCCATATCGTGCCACAGAGTTTAGTCTGCCGTGAACACCAATGACCGTAGGTATTGGGATTCAGTATGGTCAGAAATATAATTTCGACCATGCGGGCTAACGCAGTCTTCAAATCATCGCACACTACATTAACTATTGACGAAAAGAAAAAAGCTGATCTAAGTTACAGAATTCATATTAAAACCAGGTGCTTAAGAATAAACCCTAAATGACACCTTATAACCATCCATTATTTCCCCCTATAGTTACACAAGGAAACGATCGATCCGAGAATGGATAATTAAGGACTATTTTCGTAATGGTGATTAGTAGACAGGTCGCAGTCTGTTCAGTTCCTACCGTTGTCTGCGAAACCAGAAACTTACATTTAAGTCGTGTTCGTTAACAAAAAACAATTAGGTATGGCTTAGCGAGAACTATTAGATTTATATTTAACCTATTGATCGATAGCAGTATTTGAATAAAATAAAATATATAAGGACTTGAATTGGGCGCTAGATGGGGAAAATACACATGGCTAAATAATAGCCAAGCAACAAAACTACCTAGCAATTTTATTATTGTAGGAAAAAAAGTACAGGAGCTCACTTCTTTGTTGTTATCTCCTCTGTAACAGTACAGAGTGTTATTGGCATAACTACCAACAGAAATAGTATGCTTCAACACTTATACAAGGGAACAGAATTGTCCACTATTTATGTTATAGCATGTGCTGGTGTTGGCAATTCGTAGGTGGAGTGATAAGATCCTCTTTTGAACCGTTATTTGACTATTGCATGTGGATTATGCTTCGTCACGTTCACCCGAATCGCATTGTATACCATAAATGAGATTTATAGCGAAACAAAATCAGAGGAAACTCGTTTTATTTTGTATCTTCTGTTATGGGGGTTGAAGCTCAGCTAACAAACTTTAAATCAGCATCAATATTTGTAGCTCGACAAATAAATAAAATAAACATGAAGAAAGGAGCAACATAGATTCGAATAAAGAAACTTTCATCGAGTTAGTTTTATAAAATAACCCAAATTTGCAATTATTACAGTTATATAATACTATAAATTACAGATTTGTTTAAAAGTATCCCGACCGATGTACCTACGCATATCTATGTATTTGTCACCGGCAAACAAACAACTGCATCAAAGAACACTAAGTGTCCACTGGGCGCCATATGTCTTGGGTTGCTATTTTATCTGTTTTAAAATAATAATAATCTGTAACAGGCCTTCAAACGGTACGAAATTATGTATACACAGAACCACCTAATTTTATATCATGCGATGACCGAAAGCTATTACGTTTTTCGTTCAAATCGGTTAAGTTCAGGCTAAAAAGGGACACAACTAAAGTGTTTGCTTAAGCCTTATACATCCTTAAGATAAAAGCGATGATACTTTGTCCAATTAGCGAGACTCGGCCCGAGGTCGTAGGCTATGTGCAAAAACGTATAATAATTAGGGCAAGTGTCGGTTTCGCCACACATTATGAACAAATCCTGTTGTAGTATCATCAAGGCCGGCACGCCGCCGCCCGGCCGCGCAGTACGCACCAGAGCGCGTAGATAGCTAATTTTCCACTACAGTCCCTCCACGCCCGCTCTTGCCCCGCCATACGCGGACATAAAAAGCCCCTATCTAAGGATTTGCTGCTCTGTGTACAATACTGTCATAAGCGATAGAATCTAAATGCTATTAAGAGGTATTACAAATAAATGTGACAGTTTGTTCGTTTGTCATTACACACGTGTGGTGATATCAAACAACATAATAAAACGGCTTTTGGTGAAATTATGTTTTAAGCCAATTTGACACATTGAGAAACAAACGAAGTCACTGGTCATAGATGTCTTACACACAAGCTATGTATGTCACCTACATTTTATAATTGGTAAATACATATGTAAAAAATATGCCTCCTACACATTACGTTATAGTTTAAATATACATATATACATATGACATAAAATAATATTATCCGATTCGATCCTAGGTAGGTAATCCTCACCGAATAAATAAAACCAATCACATGTTAATTACTACTTTAATATTATTTATTTACACAGATCATAAAGGTAGAAATTATTATGAATGTATCTAAACTTAAGTAATTTTTCGTTACAAAAAGTTAACACTTCTTAATTACATCTGTACAGTTAGCTTATTATTTAATAATACTATTTATCGCAGTTTTAAGCGAAACACTTGCAATTAAAAACTGTTTTAAACACCATAGATATTTAAAAATATGCGATAGCTAATTAATGCATAGTAAAAATGTAGCTCATAAATTCTATACGGAATTCGGGTGGAGTAGCCCGACTCATTTCACACCATGATATTCATCTCTTCATCGCATATTTTTCAGTGGTGTGTGATCATAAAACCACACATAGGTATTGTATTTATTCTCCGATGTAAGTATTTGTACATATGATATACATATATACATTTGACTTGGAATACGTTTGCGATGTTGTAAAAGGATTTCGACGATGTCAACATGAAAAACTTTATGTCCGTGCTAGCTTTTCGTCCCATAAAGGATATTCATTCGACATTAAACAAATGCATAACAGCCTACTGCTATGATTTCTCAAGGAATCTCAGGTCCACCAGTTTTAATAGGTTGTTTTATCAACAGCGGTATGATGTCCAGTAAATATGTAGGTTTAAATTTGAAGAGTTATGAGTCCAACTTTCTTTAAACTCAATATAAAATAACGATTACCGAGCGTAACCCGCCACCAAAGAATAAAAACAAATCACTACTGCCGCGACTGTCTTTGGATGTTAATCCTAACCTTTCACATAGAGATAGCAGTCGTTCTAATTTTGTTTTGTAATTCTAAATCTGATCCAGCTTTCTATATTCTGCTTTATAAATAAATAATCTCAGGTACAATTTTACCCATTTGAGGCATTCTTAATATGGCTACACGTCATATTTCATTTATTTTCGTTTTATGGGTATACCAAACCCAAAAGTTAATAAATATTAGAAATACTTTAATATACACTTTAAGTGTAAATTTGGTATCTGATTTCAAAAACATAATAACAGATTATTATTACCCTATCTCATGTTGAAACCCACCACAAATTAGTTTCATGTGCGAAATGCTGGCAAAAGCAATGGATTGCAGAACAAATGTTGGTTGAACAACGTCGAGGAGTGGCTAGGAATTGCGGACGCCGCACGCCGCCCAAATATTACATTTCACGAGAAATTGGCTAAAGTCCGCAAAACTTGTGACCTAGCTATGCGCGGTTAGATTGGCTCGTTTAGGAAATTAATGGTTGTAAAAGAAAAGAATAGGAAGGACAAGGTTTGTCCAGTACTGATAAAAACCTTGTTATCCATATCAGATATACAGTGGAAAACAGTTATTCTTAGTGAGTATACATATATAAGGGAATCGGGATCGAATTTCCGTCATTGCGGACAATTTCAATGGATACATTTGAAATAGGAAATATTATTATATTTCCTGGGACTGGAATAGGCTTATTGATTGATTTATAAGCTGGGAGCCAGGGACTCACTGTGTAACAACAGACTCATCTTTACGAATATTCAAATATATTCAATTATTCAATCGCTTGGCCAGCGGGCGAGAGCGGCCGGCGTGGCTGGAATCTGCAAATAGTGATAAACTCCTGTTTCGGCAAACAATCCTTCCTTACATAACATTATATATATATATATATATATATATATATATATATTATACATTATTCATATATATATATATATATATATATAATGTTAATAAGTTAATAAGTTTTCCCGTTAGTAAAACAACGAAGCATAGCTACGCAAAAATTACTCTCCTGCTTAATGCTGTAACTTACACAGTTAAAATATGCTTAGTGAGGTGGGTCTACTTCACAATTTTTCAGTGGCTAGAACGTCATTGTATACCTGCATAAATATATACCCAAGTGCCTTTAAAGGAGCGAGATTTACATTTGTGAGCGCACTATCTAAAAATAGTCCTCGTACCCTCCGTGGGCGTCTTGCAAAGTGACTGAGGGTGAATTCAAGTAAAGGGAATAGTTACGTATTTTCCTAAATTTTGCTATTAGCCACCCACGCTGCTAAAGTAACTGAATTGTTTAACTGCACCAATGGCGTAATGATTAAAGTGGTCGCCTCGCAACTGCCACAGCGCCTTGTGTTAGGGGTTCGATTCCCACAAGGGGAAAGTTTGATGATCCACAAATAGTGTTTCGAGTTTGGGTGTAGGTATTTTGTGTCCACTGCTTAAAAGTTTGTAGACTCTCCCGCGGCACATGAATTATTTCTAGTGCAGGACAGCTGGCCGGTGTGTTATAAAAGAAATTAATTTTAATGTTTACTTGCCTGTAAAAAATATTGAACAAATAGGTACCTAGAAGAGGAGGGCCCTTTTTGTTCTGCAGCCCTCATGGCGTTTAACCATATCGACCTTTTAGCCTGTGTACCTAGTCACTGCGCCGAGCAACGGTAGGCTTATACTTTACATTTACCACATTCATAGTGAGATTAGAGATAACTACGTGGTGTAACGATTCCTGGCCACATATAACTCGTAATACTACTTATATGATACAAGCAGTGAATAATGTATATAAATTAAGATAAATGTTTTATTACCAGTAAGAAAAAGGATTTTATTAATAGTTTCGAATGGCTGAAAAAGTCGGATGTTCACAATTACAAGCATATATATATTAAATTAATTTTTATGTTATTTACACCTTTACACCTATAACTTTTTGTAGAGTAGTCCGATTTTAATGATTATTTTGTTCTTCGAAAGGGCAACGGCAAAAAGGAATAGGGCTTTAATTGTGCTCCACACACTAAACAAATTTTTATATAATCGATGAGGATTATCAAATTATATTTTAGTAGTAGGTAAATCTAATTCATATATAAATTTGTATTCAACTTAAAAATTGAGAGGTTAATATTTTATGTTAACATGTCGTTAATAACGTGTGAAATAACCTACAACTTACTAGGTTAGCGTACTATTTATTCAAAATGTTATAAGATTGCAATATGCTGATTTTAATATTCCGAATGTTATTGGAACACTTTGGAGGATTCGACAGATGGTAATACTTGCTCGTAAACTGAGAGAGTACTCAGCGCGGTGCTACGTGCGTCGTATGGACGCTCGCTATAAACATAAAATGAATATATTTTAGCACGTAGTTTAGGCAGACGATTTCGGCCCATTTTGGCTAAGGAATGATCTCAATAAGATTTATCCTACTTTATGAAGTTGTTTGGATGTTTGTTACTTTATCATGTGTAAACTGCCATATTAGTACATTTTGGTGAAATTTGGCACACAGATAAACCATGCTCTGGATTAAGACATAGTATATTTTCTCAACCTACTTTTCCATCGAATATACGCCGACAAAGCCATGGTCGGAAACATTTTTGTATCATAGATACACTACCGAAAATACATAAATGAGACTCAAACATCTGTAAATTCTGGTAGATAAGCCAATGTAAGCTAGACAGTCCCGTTCAGTCTTTGCAGCCGTTTAGTAAATAATGTACACAATAGTTTTCGTTATGTAAACACTATACTGGTTACAGGGGAACATGGGAATCAGTCCCTTAGGCTTACAGCGCGGTTTGAGATCCTACGTCCACGGCAAGCCTATTTATTGCCTTTTATCGGACACAATTCCAGAATCCACGCTACTACTCAGAATTTCTTGACAGAGAAACCGAACAAAACTTTGCCCGACTCGGGAATCGAATCCTTTATGCACAGCAGTCACCATGGCAGTCACTACACTTCAGGAATATTTCAGTAAATTTTATATTATATTATACACCTGTTGTAAAAGTTTGTGTTCGTAGCGTCTACTAAAACCTTTTTATAAGTGGGAATTTGGTGTGTATAGCGCGTCCTTGGAACCTAAAAGTATTAAAATAGTGTGTGGTATGTGGACAGACGCCTATGAAAGCCGGTTATATCGATCAATCAAAGTCATGTCAAAAGTGATGTTCAGACTTTATGACATACAGTACGTATTGCGTTATGCCGTGAATCAATTATGCAGATATTCCAAAATGCATAGCTACGCAAAACACAAAGGCTTTTTAATCATGTCTAACATAATAATAATATTCTACCACGTACACACAAAACCATCTAGCCCAAACTAAGCACAGCTTGTACTATGGGTATTAGACAATGGATAAACATACATCATTATATACTTTTTTTTTTGTAAATACCTACATTTCATACATAGAAACACCCAGACCAAGACAAACATCCATGTTCGTGCACACAAATGTTTGACTTGTGCGGGAATCGAACCCGGCAGACAAGAGTGATTGATGAAGAGTGTAGTTTAGTTTAGAATCTGTTGACGTATTTCAAATAAATATATAGATAACAGAAGTTTAAATTTATTTCCGACTAGTTTTAGCCGCGGCTTCGCTCGCGTAAATGTGGATCAGGTTAGGTTGTATTAATAACAGTACATTTTTAGGATATAAGGTCCTTTTCTGTAACCTTGATAATGCATGCGAAATTTTATTATAATTGGTGGAGTAGTTAAATCATAAGAAAAAAACAAACTCACATTCGCATTTATTTACTGGATGCGCCCCGCTGTTTCACTTGCGTAAGTCCTGATGCCGTAGGAATATCAGGATAAAAGTAGCATATGTGTTAATCCAGGTTTCCAGCTATCTACATACCAAGTATCATCGCAATCGGTTCAGTAGTTTTTATGTGAAAAAGTAATAAACATCCATCCATCCATTCTCACAAACATCGACATTTATAATATTAGTTAGGATGTTAAATTGAAATCCCATAGTATTTGTAGTTTACCCACAAATTATTTTTTAATGGCTGTGGTTGATATTAAAATAATCTCGACAATTAAAACCATAAATGGAGTTATGTTTTTTATTTTCAATGTCTATTTTGATATTAAAATAAATAGTTTAAATCGTTTTTACAGTTTATACACATGTATAACGTATCTAAGTCAACACGAAATACATGAAGCCACTCAATAAATGTTATCTCTTCGAGATCTTCAAGCATTCTGTCAAAACGTCAATATTTATGAAGTTACGGTTGCGTTATTTCAGATTGAATCCGACGATATTTCATGGGCGATAAACGAACGACTCCTTTCATCGAATCTCGCCATTTTCTACCCGTTTAATTTTTCATTCGCATTCGACTAGAGTCTTTCAAACAACAAATATATATTTATCTCGAAAATTGCTCTGGAGATATCTTGGTGAGTTCTATACTATGTACTGTAGCGGACATTACTTCGCCGGAGAATTTTTTTTGGCAAAAAATGACTAATAGTGTGTAAAGATGTGATATTTTAAAGTGTATGACTGCAGCATAACTTGCACGTGTATGGCGTGCGTGCGATCATGCGGTTGCGAATTAGATTCCTGATTCGATTTACGATATTTTTGTTAGAGATGTCCAGTAGTAACAAGAAATATTGTAACTGGTAAGTATTAAATTATTTTAGATATAATTTTTCCTTCACACTCTATTCTAGTTGTCTGTTTTCCCATGTTTATGATTGTTGCCCCGCCGTCGTATAACTATATCCACCTATAACTTTTCTCAAGAATTGAGCTATCAAAAGCAAAAATGATTTCCAAATCGGACTGGTAATTTCAGAGATTACGCGCGTTTAAATAAAACAACAACCTAATTTTCAGCTTTAGTATATTACGAGTAGTACAGATTATTAGCAACACTGAATCTAAACAAGTTGTTTATAATGTTACTGCTTACAGCCTCAAACCTATTTAAAAATAACCCACAACTAGCTTGCTTTGAGTGAAAGGATATAACCCTTATAAGTACACGTCTGTGAATCATAACTAGGGGGTATAAGCGACCTTAATAAAACGAAAGCTATAACAGGGTTAGTGCAAGTACTCCTCTCAACTGTACGCCGGGGACTGACCGCTCTGTAGCGCGGACATTTGGTACAAGCGGAGCGAGCTGGATGGATACCATTTCACTTGTAACTGCAAATTGTAGAAAGACATACTATATAAACAAAAGCAAACATACTGCTTGTGTCTTTTACGGTGGTACTAGCTTTGCTCGCAGATACAGTCGCGTGAATATAAATTTAAAAAAAAAGGTTATGTCTATAAAGTTCTACCCTTCAGGAATACTGTTTTTTTCTGGATGAAAGGTACCGTATGTTCTTTTTTGTATTTCTGAAAATGTGTATGCGACATTTTATGGTTATCGGTCGATTAGTTAAGGCATAAATACGTAACCAACAAACAAACTCACATGCGCATTTATAATAAGGAAGTAAAGATATATTTATAGTAATAGATGACGTGACTAATATAAATATAAATCTGTTTACAAAGTATGCCACTGGTAGGCATGAGGCTTCCTTTCCTTTTCTTCCGCATAGCAGTCGTCCATGGTGGCCCAGTGCGGGTTTGTACACTTTACAAATCTTCGAGAATGAAGCGAACTTTTAAACATGCAGGTTTTTGCACTATATTTATTTTCGACGTTCGAATGAGACATACGCACTTAACTTCGAAATAATAACGTAATTTGCTTGTTTTATTTCAGGTAAGTTATTCTACATATTTTATAAAGAAGAAAATAAATTTATTAAAACAATTATTGCTTTCTATCATAATTAAAATTACTTTAATTACTAGAACTAATTACAAAATCTTTCTTAGATTTAATGGAATTGGCTCTGCAAAGAAAACACCGACAACAATTCATAGAAAACGAAATGGGTACCGCAAGATGAGGAAAAAGCTTTCAAAATACAAAAACTATTTTAGTTCAGTTAGCTCATTTCCCGCTCGCGGCGGAGTCCCTCTCCAAGTGTGGACAGAACGCGTGTTGACCTCAAACCGGGATAGACTGTGGAAGTTACACTTATTCTCCTCGCTAACTTTGATATAGAGGATTTATAAAAGGCTTCGTTTGTTTTCCCTTGGGATAAGTGGATATAAACGAGACTTGGAAACTTGATTTTGTATTTCAGAAATCGGACATTTCTATGAGATATTTGATATTTTCTTTATTTATACAATAAATTTATTGACTGCAAAAAAGGTGCAATAACGCCAGCGGTTGCATTACAAATGCGCCAATATCTGTACAATTTCCATGCGCAGGGTGTGTGACGCCCGGCACCCAATATTTGTATATTGATATATGTAGATATTTGTTTCGGTCTAATTTGTATACGTTTATTCTCGAAATACAATAATTTTCTCTATTTAGGTAATTAGTCGTGATACAAACCAACACTTTTTCTCTCTGTCTTTTATTATAATTAAGGTCTAAGGTCCTTGAAATAAAAAATCTGATTTTAATTATATTAATTATTTTTGGGCAGGATCGCGAAGTTAGAGTTAGGAATTAACATAATGCATAAATTTGTAATATAATTTGTAAATAGAATTTACAGTTAATTTTAAATGAAATTGAGTTTCGTCTAGTATAATGTTGATTATTGTGCCTGTAATTACTAATTAGAAACATTAATTTAATCATTGTAATAGGTAATTGTAATTCGGTGATGTTTATAAAGAAAAATCAATTATTAAAATTTGCTTAAAAATATAATTAACTTTAGTATCTTACTCCTTAGGAGTCTGAAAGAGAATGAAAGCATATAAGAATATAAGAAGCAAATCTCGCTGTGGAATTCAACTCCGTAAGTCTGGAGCGATCTGCGCTGACTAAGTTATATGGAAGTTGTCAATGAATGTAAACGCAGTTTGGGCAATGTGGACACAAATCTGAAAGAAAATATGCTTAGCCACTGAAATAAATAGAATGGAATCAAACCCATCCCGGCCTAGCTTTAAGTTGGAAACCCCAATTGACGCTACGATCCTACATTAGGTGATCGAAGAAGTGGGAAGGAGTTGAATACTTATAATATCGCGGATGTGATTCTGAGTGCGGTATCGAGGGTACGTCGCATACGCGGTTTATTTGTATCGCGGTCGGCTACAAGCTCACATCAAAATATTCCTCTAGCTAGATATAGGTAAAACAATAAAATATAATTTATAAATTTAAAATATTTTTATTTTGAGCTGTCTTGAGTTCAGTAATGTTTGTCTGCGTTTACGTTATCAATTCGTTAGGCCTGATGGTGATTAGATTACTAGTACATAATATTTTTTTCAATAAAACTAGCCTATGTAACTCCTTATAACATCAGCTATCTGCCAGTGAAAGTCCTGTCAAAATCGAGAGAAAAAGATTTGGTAGAACAAGCAGAAAGACAAAAGTTTTAAATATTGTTTTTCTATATAAGTACCTACCGTATGTACTTTTATATGCATTTAGTAAAAAGACATTACAAACAGATACTTCATTTTAAATAATATCAACAATATATTATATTAAATATTTGCTAATGCCAATACTCAGCATGCGTTACAATGCTCATTCAATTTATCAGATTTTTGTCAGTCATGTTGCCTGTCACCAACCACCTCGCTTACTGTTGTATTGTGTACCATATTTTCACTGCAATCGTATACATAATGTAAAGTAACTTACATTATGCTACGCTAATGAACGCACAGACTATATTTTAATATATATACGTATAGATAATGTGATAAATATTATATACTAGACGTAAGCATTTTTTCTAAATTCAACTCAACAAACTTTGGGGACGATGAACAGAAACTAACCTAAGAAAGCGAAAGCCTAAGAGAATGTTCCCGAAACTATTATTTAGCCACATTCCCTCGCCTCTACTGCGTCCCTTCGTCGAACAATTCGGGTGACAACAACAAAGTTTCGAACCCACGCTTGCGATGATCGAACTTTTAGTTTCAAAACTGTTGAGTTATAGATATGTAACTATATAAATCGAGCTGTATCTTTAAAACGTGCTACGTTCGCAGTGATTAATAAAATACATAGACAGATGTATATACATATGTACACTCACATAATATGATTAAAAGTTGTTTCAAGTAGTTAAATTTAATCGAGAATATTCTAAATGTCTGTATTATTTAAAACAAGCTTCTGTCCGCGGCTTCGCTCGAAAAAATTTGTTTATTTCTGGATGACTAGTACTGTATATCAGTTTCCCTGACAACGTGTATGCAAAATTGCATGAGTAGTTAAGACGTGAAAGTGTAACTAACAGATAAACAAACAAACTCACATTAGCATTTATAATATTAAAGTAAGGATTAACCATTTTTATCTAACTACAGTCAAATATTCTGTGTGTTTTAAAGAAGCTACATTGTTCGGGCTTTTTCGTCCCACATCGGTCAATATACTTACACATAATATAGTTATTGGATAATTCGGCGATAACAGACGGTATAAATTATATCCATAGCTTTTATTATAACGTTCCATTAAATAGCCATCTCCATAACCCAGTTTTATTAGGTTCCATATTTTAACAGTTGTCCTCCATCGACGCGGCCTGTCCACTAATGTATTTAATAGTCCAGTTGTAGAGGTCCCATTCAACTTAAAATTAAAACTCCCTAAGGGTCTTTGAAATTAAACTAATATATAAAATCTTTTATTACATAATTTTGAAACTACTATTTAAGCTATTTAAATTATTGAATCTATTTAGATTTAAGCTAGACTTTCCTTGACGCTTCGGTTGCTTCTCAGAAGCCTTGTTCACGGTTCTCTAAGGGTCGTTATACGTTGGACATCGTCAAGGATATTAAAAGTATTCTAGAACACAGTCACAACCCCGCGCAAGCCTACCAAACAGCCGGCAATTTTCATAACGAAGATGTTGTATAGATCCCGTAATCACGGAAACATAATAATATAGCTCAAATTACTTCGTGTCGAAACGGAAGTAAATGTGACCACTATGCAGTAGATATCTGATTCGATTTCCAGGTCAACAGGCTGTTAAAAAAGTTTTAGAATGAGTATGGAATCCAAATCTTTGTTCGGTAAAAGACAAGAGGCTCACCTAAAGGTGAGCCTCTTATCTGGCCAGGTGTTTGCCAGCGACGGATTTATGTCCCATGTATTAAATTACATGAGACCTAATACCGTAGCTGGCAAAACGTTTGTGTACCTCTGTCTAACCCTTTAGGGAACATAGGCGTGAGACTATATGTATATATTTATATAATATAATTACATATTTATTGATGATCTCATGTGTATAACGGAGAAAGTAGTTACTATGGCGACATACGAACATACATATAATTAAATGACTTCTATTACACAGTTTGTAAGGTGCCGGCTTTATGTCGTAAGGTTCCAAGATAAGTATGGGTTAGCTACCAACCCCGCAAATGTTATTAGAGTTTTTGTAAAGAAACACTTACGCGGAACGAGGCTTGAAACTCGGTGCAAAAATACCAACGCCCGCACCTTTTTACCGTCGTCTAAGCATAACTGTCGACGGCTCCAAATATTTATCTCTAACTACAATCTCTGCTTAAGTCCTCAGGAATATATGGTAATATGGCGGTGATGAAAATTACTTGGTGGATATTACACATAAGCCGTGTAGTACTACTAAAATAAATAATGCTAAGTAACGGGTCTTACTCACGATAAAGTATTTGAAAGACCCGTTGCCTAGCATTATATTAAGTATGTGTACAAATCGCGAAAGTCTAAATACGATTTAAATAAATAACTTGAGAACATAACAGACTGATGGACTTACCATACCTACCTTACCTACATTTATAAATATGGACCGCCTCGAAGACGCACTCGTAGTAAACGCAGTTGCTGTGCGTGACGTCTCGGATTCGATTTCCAGGTCGTGCAGTATGATAAGCTTTTCTATAATGAATTTCTCAGTAACACAGTCACACAATAGGCTCACTCCGTATTTCATGGATCCTCAAACAAGACTGACGAAATGTGATTGTAATTTGTAATATAGGTATCTCTGCGTTCCTCTTTAGAGATACAGACGAATGTTTCTTTTATTTTAACTTTACTTAAGACTATTAGATTATGTAGGTATGTATGTAAATATGCCCTTGCAATTCCATAAAGTCAAACAGATAATATAGATATTAAAAGCGTAAATTAAAATACTATGGTCGTAAAAAATTACGATTATTATTGTATATTTTGTAATTAAGAGAGCTTATCGCACCCGTGTTCGTTTAATTCAGAATTCTAGACAGGCACTTAGTCGCCGGTACTCACGCAATCGACTAACTAAACACTTTCAAAGTTAACGCTTCAAAATGATGTTTTCATTATACTTTAGATATTTTAAGGTTCACTTTTGAATCTAGATGTCATACTATCTGCTTCTTTTTGATCTTATCCTCATTATTGTAACGGATAACACTATTTCTGCATTAATGTGTCGGCGCAATTTCTGCTACTTTATTCTCCTTTATTTTTAGAATATATTATTCTGAAGCATCGTAACTAACCTAACTAATATTATAAATGCGAATGTGAGTTTATTTGCATATTTTTTGTTATTATTTTATGCCTTAACTACGCTATAAAAATCTTTAAATTTTGTATACACAATATTGTCTTCTGTTTACGAGAATATTATTCATTGAAATTAAACTACTATATACGGATTTTATCGCGTTGTTTATTTGACACTATACTACATAATTTTGAAAATTTGTTAGTTTACTATTACTATTAAACTTTACTAATTTTTAAGCTAATTATATTGTTATTAAAACTATTTAGATTTGATTTAATTTTACACTTTCCCCGACGTTTCGGTTGCTTTTCAGCAGCCAGCAACGTCGGGGAAAGTGTAAAATTATATAATAATAATAATAATAATAATAATAATTTATTTGCAATAAAAATGTGTACATTTGAACAACATTAGGTTACAAACAAAAAGATGGAGTCGTTATATACTATATGTTTGGAGACTCTAGCACCCTTGCTAAGTTGACAAGACAACTTGTATTAAAGGTGCTAGGCCCGACCCTTTCATGGGTGCCTTGTAAAGAGAGTTTGTCTAATTTACGAGAACTTATTTTCATTTTAGCAGCAGTTATATGGACAACAAATAAATCATTTAGCAAAACAAGAAAAGATAAAATAAAAAGTGATAAAAAGGATAGATGTGGAGTGTGGGGGTGTGTGTGAGTGGGTGTGTGTGTGAGTGGAAGTGTGTGTGTGTGTGAGTGGGTGTGTGTGCATGAGTGTGTTTGTGTGGGTTTGCCTGTGATTATGTGTGATAATGCGCTGCGTAGATTGTACCTAGTTGTTTAAGTCGACAATAAGAGCTCTGTGTTGTTATAGTTGAGTGTCTGGAGCCAATTACATAGTTTCTTTTTAAGAGATATATTTGGAAGTGAGTGGAAGTTTAATATTTTATTAATTTTATTATATAGATGGGGGCCTTGAAAACAGGGAAACCTTCTTGGAAAAGAGTAATGCGAACGGTAGGATTGGGCTATTTTGTCTTTGCGTCTTGTGGTGATTACCTCGTAGGGAGTTATATGGTGCTGAAGTAGTACGGTGTTAAGCACAAACAATTGCCTGACTGTGAGGACTTTACAGTTCTTATATAATTCCTCAGTTGGAAAAAGGATAGGTCTAAAGGTACTGACTTTTAGCACAGCTCTCTGAGCTCTTTCCAGCTTTAAGAGTAAGGTTTTGGGAGCACCACCCCAGGCGCATACACAATAATTTAGGAGAGACTGGCAGAGAGCAAAGTAGGTACATCTCATAATTTGAGGTTCAGCAACGTGGCGAAGTGTTTTAACGACAAAAATAAGTTTTCTGACTCTTTTTGTTAGAGCCTCTATGTGAGCTGCAAAACTCAGACCGTTGTCAACAGTCACTCCGAGATATTTTATTGTCCTACATCGCTCTAGTTTAGGGCAGGTACAAGCTACCATTCCTGGCAGTAAACACGAGTGTGCTGTTAGAGTTAGCGCGTCAGAAGGTTGTGTGGAGTTACGCATAGAGAAGGTAAGGATTTTGGTTTTATCAGTGTTTAAAGTGAGGGTATGTGTCTTAAGCCACTGTAGAACAGTATTGAGTCCTTTTTGTGCCGAGTTAAAGGTGTCGTGCCAAGAATCGCCGGAAAATGTAAGGACGGTGTCGTCGGCGAACGCTATTATATTTCCGTCTCCCAGTTTTATGTTACAGAGCTGGTTAACGTAAATTAAGAATAGGGTTGGCCCAAGCACGCTGCCTTGGGGGACACCAAAAGTGACGGGCGCATCTCTACTGTAGTGTTCCTGTATTTTTACGCACTGAGTTCGATTTTGAAGATAATCCTTCATAAGTTCAAGAGGCTTACCTCGTATCCCCAGTTCCTCCAGCTTTAAAGCAGGTTAGGTATCGGAACTGTGTCGAATGCCTTTCTCAGGTCCAAAAATATTGACAATACTTTTTTATTCTTGTCAACATTTTTGACGACGCAATCGACAAGTTCCGTAACCGCATTACTGGTTGATTTGCCGCGCCTAAATCCGAATTGATTGGGAGCGAAAAGTTTTTTATCTTCCAGATACTTCACTAGCCTTTTATTTACAATACGTTCTAGAATTTTGGAAATGGACGACAGAACTGCAATAGGGCGGTAATTATTCACACAATGTGTGTCCCCAGTTTTATGTATTGGGTGGATGATGGCCTTCTTAAAGTGCCGTGGAAAGGTGCCAGTGTTAAGGGAAGTATTAAAAATGTGTGTTAGTAGAGGAACAAGTATTTGTGAGTAGCGCTTCAGAAAGTTAGTCGAAATGTTGTCCCAACCAGTGGCAGAATCTGTTTTGAGTGACTTGATTATTTCATCCACCTCAGCCTCATCGGTGCTCAACATGACGAATGATTGTAAGGTCGAAGGTGAGGAGGTCATTTCTGTAGTCAATTTTTCACTACCGGGGGGAGTTGAAAAGTTCTGAGCAAGATTCCGACCTACACTAGCAAAGAACTCGTTCACTCTATCTACCGAGAGTTGGGGTGAGGTACAATGAGCTAACAAGTCAGTATTGGGTGTATTATGTTTTTCAGTATGAGTTACTCTCTTTATTATTTTCCAGATTTTCTTGCTATCATTAGCGGCCTCACTCAGTTCTGTCCTTTCATAGTCTCTTTTAAGTTTTTTTAATATTTTGGAGCAAAAATTTCTGTACCTTTTGTAGGTAATAGATAAAACACTGTTGTTTGGAGTTTGTTTGAGCTTATAGTGCATGGCGTCTCTATTACGGATACAGCGGAGTATACCGGTGGTCATCCACGGTTTGATCAGCCGTTGATTGCTTGGGAGCTTGACAATAGATGTGTGGTTATTTAAGAGTCTAATAAGGGTAGTAATTAAGTGGTCTGTGGCTTCATTAGCATCAGTAAGCTGGTAAATCGGTTGGAAGTCTGTAGTGTTCATCGCGTGGTCTAGAGTTCTAAAGTTCGTCTTCGAGGCGGTGAGTGAACGTGGTTTGACGCGGTTTTTTAGCCTGAGACACAGGAGTACAGGGTCGTGGTCAGTGACAGAAGAGTGTAGGACTATGGTGACAGCTGAGAGGTTGGTTTTGAGCATGACGTGATCAAGACAGGCGGTTTCACGAGTGGGGAGAGTGTGAGCTGGTAACATGCCATGAGAGGCTATGAGATCTAGATAGTCTGAGGTTTGGTTAGAACATGGAGAACAGGCAATGTCAATGTTAAGGTCCCCTATAATAACTATGGTTTTATAAGAAGTTAGATCCGCTAGGATTCCGTCTAGGGATTGGAGGAATTTACTTATATCTCTGATGGAAGGAGAACGGTAAATGCAGACTATTGCCTTATCGGTGCCAATTTTTAGTATTAGACAACTGGCGTCCTGTAACACGGGTTCCTCAACTGTGTAGTTTTTTATGTTTTTAACATAAAGCACCACACCATCATTTTGGTTGAGGAGATTTTTAGTGTAATAATAAGTGTAATGATCAATGGAAGGAATGAGACCATTATAACGATTTAGCCAGCACTCTGTCAAAACGAGTATATCACAGTCAACATTTGTTCTACAAAGAAGTGTTAAGAATGAGTTAATGTTTGCATGAATAGAGCGAATGTTCTGAGTAATTATTTTTAGTTGTTGAGACGGGTTTGTGACATAATTTGAGCATTCTACGGTCATACAGTTTATCGTAGCAGAGACTGAGAGATCGTCAATATTGTTAATAGTATCGTTTATTTTATCCACTATTAGAGATATCGTTTGATTCGTCTATTTTGGAGGATCATTATGAGACTAAACCCTATAGTCTCTGCTAAGACATAGGTATGACGAAGTGAGCGGGACTCGCTTGGTAAAGCGATAATTTTAATTGACAGGCAAGTATTAGAATGAATGAAAATTGAGTTGTGATTGTATGTATGGTGAGTCTGATTGACAGGTACTGGTGATTGAGTATAGGTGCTCGTAGTTTGTAGTGTAGTGTGAGTAGAATGTTTTATGGTAATCTGAGTAGTGTAGTATACAATTTTTATAATTATGTACAAATAGATCATGCAAGTGCGGAGAAAAAAGGATCTTATTAATAGCATACAAGAAGAATCTAGTCATTCTTGTCTTAGTTTTTCTATTTGGGCTTCGTTTTTAATAAGCATCGCGGATTGGCCTTCTATTTTCCGTATGAGGACTTTTCCGTGAGCAATCCAGCAGAATTTGTATTGTTTATCCTTGCACAGCTCACGTGCTAAATAGAAGAGCTTCCTAGTGCTGCTAGTCAAGTCTTCCCCTATGTAAACGGCGTTGATGGTGCCACTTATCCCAAAGTGTTTGGTATTGAGCTTTTGAGATGGATTCGAGTTGTTGTGACGTTTGACAGAGTTAAGGATATCTTGTTTGGTTGCGATTGTGTTGAGTTCCATGATGATTGGTCTGTTTGTTCCTTTCTTTCCGGGGACGCGGTATATATGGCGTATGTCGCTAGACTGGAGTTTATAGTTTAGCCCACTTGCTAGGTTATGCATCATCTGAATTAGTTCAGCAGTTGACTCTTTTTCCTGACAAGGCAGGTTACGAATCTCTAAATTATTTTTCTTAGTGTTGTGTTGCAAGTCCTCCAATTTTCCTTCAAGTGACGATATGTGTAAACAGTTATCTTTGCATTGTTGTTCCAGATGCTTTAACTTATTTTGCATATCTTCATACTGCTGGGAGATGAATTGCAGAGATTTTTCAAAGTCATTTGTGGTATTTTGTATTAGCAACAGTGAGCTTTCCATTTTTTTAAGTTTTTTGTCTTGTTCAGTATTCCAAGAACATAACATTTGCTTGATTTCATTCTTAAAAGCAAGAAAGTCTTCCTTGGTAATAGATACATCATCGTGCTTGCGTTTGGGCCTAGAGGTCACGAATGCGGGCAGCGCCGGCGATTCGGGCTTGGACAGGTCAGAGTCGGAGGCAGCTTTGTTTGGTGATGGCATCGTTATCCTTTCGTTTATGTATCCGCAATAAGGGTGTGAGCAAACGTCTGCTAGTAAGTTTTAGGTAGGCGCTCTAGCAGCTTTGCTATGTGACGTATGATGGGCGTGTCAATACCGGCAAATGAGGAGGGGGCTTACCGGGCGATTGCCGACGGCGCGTCACCGCTTCGTTTCTTATGAGCTCCTGGTACTTGCGCTGATTTTCGTTCACTGTTTTTTAACTTATTTAAATGATTTATTTAAAAGTTTGCAAAATTATTGGCACAGAAAACACGTCTACTCGCTTTCACGGTCCGAGGGGAAGGTAGTAGTAGTAGTTTAATTTTGTATACACGTTGTCAGGGGTACAAATAAGACATAGGGTACCTTTTATCCAGAAAAAGTACTGTTACTAATCTAACTTAACCTACATTTACGTGAGCGGAGCCGCGGGCAAAATCTAGTGTTATTGTAAGCGCATGATGATATTAAAGCATAATGTTCGTCATGATATAACTAATCCGCCTAAATAATTAGCCCTGTACAATAAACATGTTCACGGCTCGGGCCGCCGCCGCAGCTTAACTCACTGTCACATAGCAATATCCAAGTTATATCAGATATAATTTATTTAATACCGAATAATTATTAGACAAATAAATATTATGCGCCATAACTTTATGCGACTCTAAATTACACCACAATGATAATATATCCGAAATGATTGTTAAGTCTTTCTAAACAGTATGCCAACAAAATAAATGGCAAACTATTAATCAAAAGTTGTTTCATCATGAAATTTCGCATTCCCGTTGTCAGGACAACAGATAGAGTACCTCTTACCTAAAAATCAGTACTGTAACCAAGGGGGCGGGCCGGATCGTGGACAAAATCTAGCATGACATTAAAACCTAGGTATACCTAACTCGTTATTCCTAAATAGATTAGTAATTTAAAAATAAGCGCTTAATAGGAATCCATTTATTGAAACAATACATAACAATTCATTACACTGAATATTGTTTTACCAGGCTTAATATAACTGTATAAGAATTATAATATTTCAAAACAACAATTCCATCAATTGAATAGTAGAACTGAGCTATATCTTTGCCTTTACTGCAATTTTAATTATATGTTACTCCACATTTCAAATTTATATATTTTTTATGATTTATACCTGTGATTTATACGACGTTCTTGACGCAGAACAGGTGTTATAAATAATATATAGCAGTAAGACTATACTATGCGCGTCTGTCACAGTTAGCGATAGCTGTACTACGCCACGATCGTGGCGTGCCCGGCACTGGGGTGCACAAGTCGCTCCTTCCACTTCTCGACTACGACCTGGCGGAGCTCGGACCTCGCCGCCTCGCCAGCGGAAAGAACGGGTCCTTCGCCCCGAGCTAGCGCCTCCCGGCGCCAACGATAGAGCGACGCCAGGAGCACCGCTTCCAGGTCCCATGGCATCGATCCGGCGAGGAGGCTTGCAGCCTCGAACGAGATCGTGCGGTAACCTCTTATCAACCTGACGGCCATGGAGCGCTGTGGCGCACGAAGCGCCAAAATGTTACGGGCCGTCAGGTTGTCTGCCCAAACTGGGGCTCCGTACAGGGCCATGGACCGCACGACCCCCTCGTAGAGCCTCCGGCAGGAGGTGTTTGGTCCACTGTTGCACCTAACCTAAAATACTTGTACGCGAGCGAACCCGCGAGCAGAAGCTAGTGTTTAATTATTAAATACATCCAACATTTAATTATTAAATACATCCAACATTTAATTATTAAATACATCCAACATTTCGCATTCTAAGGTATCATAATTATTGGCATAGTGTTGGATTGTGTCCGCTAGATTGATTCATTGGAGGGAATTGTAAATGGATTTTCTGTTAGGTTAATCTTTAGTAACGGTTACGAGACAGGAACTGTGGCGTATCTTTAGCACAGAGAAAGGGATGAAGTTCACGATTCAAGCGATAATAAATAAATTTACCTATGTTAACGCATTCTAGATAACTCGTCATTTCATGTTTATCATTATGATAATATCATTAGCGCTAGCTGTGTGTAGATAACAATATCTATTTTAGTATAGTCACAAAATTTAACAAATATAGAGATTGTTATCTATTATTAAAATTTTATATTATTCTCATATACAAACTTAGAAAACGTAAACTCTTGGCAATTTTTATCGCTGACACCACTGCCAAACTGTGTTTAGTATACACATTCTATACACATGATGCCTCATATTGTTACATCACAAAAGCTATTTCATCATTCGCATTTCACATGCTGATACGTATAAATATTATACCACAGGCTACATTCATAACTCTCTATTAGTTTAGGCCGTAGTAGTATTTGAGCGGCCTCACTCTTAAAAAACGTTCGTCCCAGTTAAGCTAAGTCGTCCTTGACACATTATCCATTTGCCACAAGAAAGACAAAGCTTGCTCCTTCTAGGTATAATCCTGGGACAATATTGAAACAGTGGACTCAACGGATACTCAAACTATTTGTATATCACACTAGCTTATGCCCGCGGCTTCGCTCGCGTAAAAGTAGGTTGCGTTACTTATTGCAACAGAACTTTTAAAAAAATATAGCATATGTTACTCGGTGATAATACAGCTTTCTAATGGTGAAAGAATTGTTAGAATCGATCACGTAGTTTATGACTTAAATGCTTACAAACAAACAAAGTATCTAATCTTTCCTCTTTATAATATTACAGACAATAGGTGATTCACAAAATGAGCAAGGATTTGATAATAAACAAGAGAAAAAGCTTGCTACATACGATTAAGTACAGTTAGAAATAACAACGATTCTATTGCCTGCTAATTCATAAATGTTTCACATCTAACTGCACTAGCTATGATTAGATTCCATATAACAGAGCGAGAATATATTTACCGACCACAATTACAAACTCTGTACTACGGAGAATTTTCCGATAGAAAACAGTTCATTGGGGAATAGAAAGTAAACCAGATTCTACGATTAACAGAGCCAAGGCAGTGTACACTTATGCATCTCATAAAATAAATAACAAGGCTATTTTTATAAAGTACTCTTAACCTCTACTATTATAAAATATTAATTCTCGGAGATATGTATATTGTGCCAACCTGCGCTGGGCCAGCGCGGTGGACTATGGTCTAACCCTTCTCGAAGAAGAATTCTGCAAGTAATGCTTGTACTTAGGCTGTCGCTGGACAGTGCGGCGTCTAAACTAAGACGTGTTCGAGATTATATTTAGACAAATCTTCGCGTAATCCACATAAAGCTGTACTGAGTGTAGGCGTTAATTGAATTCGTCTTGTTTTGTGAAGTTTGCAAATAAACTTTATCAAAAATGTTTTATAATTAGCCGCCATATAATATACGGACGCCTGAAAACACTCCCACCCATTTTATTCATTTTGGTATCAGTGAATGATGTCACAGTGGAACGAGCGAGTATACAAATAATTGAACAAGCAAAGTTATACAAAACTTACTCGACAGAGTTCACTCTATGAATTCACTATTTCCACTGCCAATTTATTATACGCTGAACATTTGCTGAAATAGTTTTATTTATAACACCATAGTTGGTATTTTGGTCTGAATTTTATCTAATATTATAAAGAGGCAAGATATTATTTTTTGTTTGTTTTTTTGTAAGGATTTCACTCAAAAACGACTCAAACGATTTGAAAATTAATTCACTTTTATGGAGCTATATTATTACCGAGTAACATATTATATATGTTATATTTTAGTAAGTACTGTTACTAACATAACCTAACCTACATTTACAGGAGTGGGCAAAAGCTAGTCAATAATGTGATAGTCATGCCTGCATATCCTCCAAAGTGTATTACGTCAACATTTCACTGATTATGATCTGCTAAGTTAAAAGTTGTAAACAGAATTGTGTAAAAAACGTACATCGCATCACTATCACTAAATATTATAAAACAAAGTCTCCCACCGCGTCTGTCTGTCTGTCTGTTCGAGATAAGCTCAAGAACTACTCCACGGATTTTTATGTTGTTTTGACTAATAGACAGAGAGATTCATGAGAAAGGTTTAAGTGTATAATTTGTTAAGGTTTTTTACTACCTGTGCGAAGTAGGGGTAGGTCGCTAGTCTAACATAAATGTAACTTTAGTAAATTCTCTAATCACAATATTTTTTCGGTCATACGAATTATTTGGTGACTTATAAAAATTGGTTTTTATTTGATTTGATTAGGTCCCATCTAGAAGGTGGTAAAAATATTGTAGTCTATTGGGTCTTAAAAAAACAAATAACAATAAACCCTAAGATTTCATTAGACCTGATTAAATAGTCGTTACCGAAATTATCGCGACTTGTGATTGTGACGGAAAACATCAACATCATCGTTAACACTTCATATGTTAAACTTATCATAACATTTATAAGAATCACACTTATTACTTGTATCGGTGTCTACACAATTCTTTTAACAAACGATTTTCACTAATAACGTGGCCTTTATAAAATGTAACTTAATTTTATAATAAGGTATGTTTGATTTTGTAAATTTTTTTACACACAAGACGAAATAGCAATTAAGAGATTTTTTGTGCAAACAGTATCGACATTAATTGCAAAATAAGGGAGTAATTAGTATTTTAAATTTGAATATAAGAAAAGTGGGATTATAGCGAATATATTTTGTTCGGACAGCTGCATTTAAATAGCGGTTACGTTACAACTGGTATCATGCATCCTTTTTTGTCATTTCACAATCACCATACTACCAGATTAGATACGCTTGTCTTTTTTATTATGAGTAGATTTCGGCAACTCTTTGTATTTTAAAGTTTGGGTGAAGTAACTATTTGACCTACATAATAAAAACATGTGAGTCACTTACCCTTTTATTTATTGTTTACTTCTTGGATATACTGTTAAATCTGGAATAGCCCAACTGGTAAAAAAATTCTTATGAAAGATCGTAAACAAGTAACCGAGTGTTAAATTCCTGTGAGTAAGCTTTGTTTCCACAATTTCATAATGTATTTACAGGAGCATCAGCACCTGGAACTCTAGACATGCCACTCGGAGTACAGTGCCCCACTGTAATTAGTAGTGACATGTATAGAGTTTCAGAATAAGGCTCATTCGATATATGAGTTTTAAATGAAGTAAATACATTTTATTCTATTTTTATTCTTCAATTTCACTTGCATACTGTGTATGAGCTCACGCAAGCACACTAAAGGCATGTTTGTTCTGGATAGAAAATAAGAAACTATTATACATTCTGAATCGAACATTTTAGTATCGCGGGCCGGGCTTTTGGGCTTACGATACCGCCACGGACTGAAGTCTGTGCGGGTTTTGCTGTATCTCTTTATTTTTCCTACACATATAAATAAGGTGGAAACTCTTGAAATTTTGTGAAAGCGACGAAACCTTTATCCGTGTTTTCCAGAAAATCTTTTGAAAATATATAAAAAGTTTCGTGATGATTTACGTGTATATGATAATATTAGAAGCGTATTATAAGTATTTTACATGAATTTCACACAACACAACAACCGTTAATTTGGAAGCTTTGTGCCTCGTATGATATACATTCTTGCTACCTGCACGTTACAAGGTCCACTAATTAAATGCCGACGCATGAACACAGCCTCCCCCGACCTTCAATATCCAATAGTCAATTGGGGGACATGGATGTACGAAATGTAGATAATATTGTTAGTGTCATATTATGACATCGCTTGTGACACCATATAGATTAATACTTTTGAAAACGGATATTTAAAATATATATTTTTAATATAGTGTTTGGACACTTTAGGTACAAGTGTCCAAACACTATATTAAAAATAATATTTTTTTACTAAACTGCTTAAATGCCATATTAGTTTTACATATTTTAAAACTTACATGTTATTATGATAAATGCACGGATGGCTTGGTGGTTTAAGTGGTCGCCTCGCCATTGCCTCAGCGCCAAATGTTATGGGTTCGATCCTCATACGAGACAAAAATGTGTGATCCATAGCTAGCCATTCTGAGTGTGGTTGTTCTTTGTGTAAAGTTCCCCGCGACACAGGAACTATACTAGTGCGGGAGAAGCGAAGAAAAAATTTATTGACAATATTCATTGATTTTATACTACTGAGTTGGCAAATAAGTATATTGCTTAAACCTGATGGTAAGCAGTTACAACGTATAGATGTTTGTAGCACCAGGAACATCGCTCACGCGTTACCTACTATTTAAGCCTCTCGATACGTGCAATTCGGTCTTTATATATTTCTTAGAGGTTAAAACTGTCGACAGTAGCATGGAGAACAAATCTCTGCCTTGTTATCAGCAATTGACTTCTACATTATTACTAGTCACTTAAACATAACTGCTATAATATTTGTGAGATACAGCTCCTTCTAGTCTCACGAAGGGCAAATTAAAAAATACTGTTATTGAAGACGTATGACGACGTATGACGTATGACGTATGTATATATCAGTCTTATTCAAAACTAAAGCATCTAATAAGTCTTCTACTACTACTAACCACTTTATGATTAATTATTTATGACCCCGGGCGTCAGTAAATTCGCAAGCTGATGTATTTATTTTCATAATAAAAAATTCAAGTGTATAATATTACTATTTCATCAAAATATCTAGGACGGCTACCTCTAGAATAAATCTCCCGGCTTGCTTTGGGCAAAGTGATTGCTTATAATAAACATGATTCTTCCTACAACATAAACAGAAAGGTTTTTCTGGCATAAAAACGAATCCTAATCTCACCAATTTGTTAATTATGAAAGAATTTGATTTACAATTGCATTTGATGCGCTTTAATCATAAACAAAAGTTGTGAGTATGTCTGTTGTTCTTTTTATTATTACAACGGGATGTAAATCTCTTTGTTTGTTGACGATCTTAACATACTTACCTACAGCGTGATTCAACACAATTCTCGATTGATGCTGTCGATGAGAGAAATATATAAATAGAAATGCGAATATAATAATGCTGCTTCTTTTACAAGCAGCTGAAGTAATATCCAGGCAAATTAAATTATTGTAATAGAAAGGTTTTACACTACGGTCTCACACGCATCTCATCGCTATGTAATTACATGCCCGTCCATTCCAGAAAGGGGTCATTAGACTACCAATGATTTAAACAAGCAATGATTTAAATCATTGGTACCTTGGGTAGCTCTGGAATGACCTAATTTACTCGCAGGAACATATGGCTATGTGACTGTGATAGATATAAAGTGAAGTATTCCTCTCGTCAGGCTTTTGCAGATTGGAGCAAGTAAGTGAATTATTGTAATTTTTATGAGTACTAAAGTTCTTAAACAAGCAAGTACTAAATACTTTGAAGCTTAGTTCTAATAAATTGAAAAGGGCATCAGTTAATATACGTCACTTAGCTCACGAAATAAGTAATATATGTATAAGGACCACAGACCTGGTAAATGTTAATATATTCAAATAGAAAGCTATGTAAGTGACAATCTGTCGCAAAAGTGCTTCATAATATGAATATTTTGCTACTAATAATATTGTCGACGAAGCCTAAAAATATCATGCTGAGCATCAGAGCTTACGTACGTTTGTATTTAAAACTGTGATAAACTACAAACCACTAAAAAACGTCTTGAATTAAATTCGCCATAAAGCAAATAATCCATTACATTGGACAAAGTCGAAGATCTACCTACGGTCTTAAACGAATTTATTTCTGTTAAAGAAAATCTATTACTTCTTGACAATAGAGGCATTGATATCTTTAGAGCCGAGGAGAAGAAATATGTGCCGATAGATAAAAAATAAAACGGGATATGTAATCTGAATTGCGATGTTTTTTAGATGCATGGTTACGTTTATGCATAAGTCTTGCACGTGTTTTTGCGACTTATTTAAATAAATCGAAAGTAGGAGACGCTTTTAAGAACCTCTCCTAATTTCCATAAAGTAGCATCAAGACGGTAATCCGTAGGTAGGTAAACTTTTAAATTTCTTCATTAGAAGGAATACATTAGTTATATGGCGTTTTCAATTCTTTTAATCATGTCGAGTGAATAGCAATGTCAGACAAGCTTCGTATTACATAGGCTCTTAATATAAGTAGGGCAGTGGTACATTACTGCCTATACTTTCAGGAAAATTAAATTTCTTGTTTATGTGAACACATATAAACATTATCAAATCTATACATACAACCAAATCGTAAATAAATTTACTGTCAGTCTGTACATTTGATGCAGTTATATTTACAATGACTGAGCCACTTAATCTATTGAGACGCAGTGGCACACCGGCGACACAAAAGGGTTTCAATTATGTGTGGCATTCGAACAATTGACAGGTTAAAGGTATTTTTCAATGTTGTATTAATATTTAGCATTTATTTCATTTAAGTGGTTAACTAATATAAAGCATGAGTATGACGCTATTAAAGGACATTAGGATACGTAGATAACTCATATCCGATAGTTCGCTCTTATGGAATCTAGGCTCTAATAATATTAAACACAAGAACATTCGCACAAAACTATCATAGTTTTGTCATTTAACCATAACTAGACACAGCAAAAAACTATTGTGTCTAGTCTCTTGGGTCCGAAAGTTAATATATTTAGTCGTCTAAGCAAAAACATATACAAAAGCAGAAAACCAGATGTCGTATTTACTAATAACGTTAAGAATAACATGTTATATAATGTATACTAACAATATTCTTCTCTTACCACTATACTTCATTAAGTAGTATTTTATTTATTTTTATTTTTATATACATATAAGCCTACCCGACACATAAAATAAATCCATCTTCGCTACATTATACAAACCCGGGGATCAAACGTAAAACGTAGTAAGAAATAACATATAATTGATGCGTATGAAATTGTTGGACAACCTAGTTTATAATCAATCTACTATTCGTTTGTATATCCGCTTGTCACAGCCACACTAAATGCACAACTGAGTCCATAATATGAAATTAACGAGATTCCATTTCCAATATCGTTCATTGATTGTTTTGACAGATAGGGAACATATCAATATCAATGGTATCGAGTTGTATGTATTGATTTGTATTGAATAAAACATTTTGGAAGGCTGTCGTGGCTCGATGCCGTAGGCTTCGAGTGAGCTGTGAGTTTGTGGTCGACTCGCACCGACTGTTGCTATAGCAATATCATTTAGTTTGTATGGATTTATGGCTATTCCAAATAAAAGATTCATAGTCTGGTGATTTATCGTAGTTTTGCTTTATGGCTCTGTTACAGTTCCTATGCATATGTGGTAATACATTACTTCGTTCGGGAAGTAATTGGATATGACAAATTTTTGTAGCCCAAAATTACTTTTGTAAACTATAAACAGACATTAAAATCATAAATATGTGTGTCTATAGATATATGTGTTTAATTACACGAACGGAACGCAAGTTGTTCACATAATTTAATATTGTACTAATGAGGAGTAAAATTATAAGACGCAGACTCATTTCAGCGAATACGTCATAAATTATGTCGTTTCGGCTGTCGAGATATTTTAATTACCATCATAATTAAATACATACGTCGCTAAACTATGCTGGTACGGTTGGCAAACTATTTACTTAATTAATATCTACGTTTTAGGTATTTTAATAAAATAAAATTTTCATTGCGATCTTAAAACGAAAACAAAGAAAGATATCCCAAGGAATAAAAAGCTTACTATTTTCTTTAGTAATGCTCTATTTTAAAACTTCACTAGTACTGGTTATATGTGTCGGCATTGAACATCAAATAAGTCCAATGCCGCATCACACACGAACATTCAGTATTATTTATTATAACGGCCCATATGTTTTAGTATAATTATTTTAAGACAACTGTCTGAATATCAAAAATCCTCTAAGTTTTCTAAAAACTCATCTCTTTACTTAACATTCGTAATTAATTCTTTAACACACTTAGTTTGATGCTATACTTTAAGTTGCATCGTGTCGATAACAGTATCAACAATTCTGCCAATAATTGTAAAACGTTGCATGTTTCACATTCTTCACAATAATCATAAAGTGAGCTTGACAAGAATCTCAAGCCGCGTTATCGGCCAACGATTAAATTAGAGAAAGTATAAAATGTACGATTACAAGAGAAATCAAGGTGACATTTTTAATAAACAAGAAAATATAAAAAACGTTTATATTGCCTAAAGATTTTTTAAAATAAATAGTAAAGTATTACTTTTAAAATATTATGTACAAAGTAGTAGTTTATTCATTAAAACACACAACTTACGTCCACTATTCGACAAAATTAATAGATAGTTTACTTCTACTTACATTTAATGTCAGATTCAATCTTCGCTTCATATTTCAGTAAATTCAATAGTTCTACACTCATTTTATTTAGACGGACAAGTTAACATTTACTTAAAATTTTAAACTGTCAAAATATATTTAAACTTCACTTTAACATTACTATAAACGTGATTCAGATATTTCTGAAACGAAATAAAATTATTTTCGAAGCACTGGCTTTTTCGTCTTATATTTCGCAGCCGTTGGCGACGGAGCGCAGCGTGTGGCTACGCCGGCCTACGTCGTAGCACTGGCGTAGCGATACCGTAGAACACGCGTCGGTATCTCGATAATGCAAACGTGGTTTATTTTAATTTAAATTTGGAATACCGCAGCTGTCATTGTCATATGATGCTTTTTATCCACAACGTGGTATTTAAGATATTCATGTTTTGTTTGGAATTTAATTGTCTCGTTACATTTTAAATGATAACGTTTACATTTAAAATACTTCACTGACAATAAAATGTTTTAGTACTTGTTTTGACAACATGGAATAATCTAATGTTGTATTATTATACTTCAAATCAAATCAAATCAAATCAAATCATTTATTTGCGTAATATGGGTTAACCAGATCTTAAATTTATTTATTTATTAGGAAGACCAACAGCTTTAAAATACATAGTAGTGTAAAAAAAATATGCAACAGAGAGCCAATGATAGGTCTCCACGACTAATTCTTATATAACAATGCGTGGACAGTAATTATTTTATCAATTAAACATCTAAAATATAACAAGTAAAGTAAGATTAATCAGCATTATACCTTGTAAAAAAATCAATACTGACAAATTAATACATGGTATCACCATACTCAGCTTTTAAGCATGCAACATTTCATTTTTGACATTATAAGTTATTTAAATTTAAAACATTATTAGACACAAGCATGTCAGCACTTATTATAAAACTTATATGAATAAATATTAAATAATTACAAAGGATGTCAGAATAAAAAATTATATAGTAAAAACAAATCCAACATGTCATACAATTTAAATAATGTGGCAGTTACATTTTTATACACATTTATCTGTTAGATATTCCTTGACAGAATAGTAAGCTTTGGCAAGCAGTAATTTTTTTACACCACGCTTAAATATAATAAAATTTGTAATATTTAACAATTCGTTTGTTAAGTGATTATAAATGCGTGGGGCCATACATAATATACTTTTGTTCATTTGTGCAGTGTTGTTAGCCGGGATGTGTATTTTCATATTGTGTCTTCGACTGTTTAAATGTGTGAATTTATTTATATTTTTCCATACAAACAAGACAATTTCGAAAATATATATACTAGGTAGCGTTAGTAGCTTTAATTGTAAAAAATAAGGTTTGCAGCTATCAATCATTTTTAATTTACAAATGGACCTTATGCATTTCTTTTGTGCCTTAAATGCAGCTTCCCAATTTGTGGAGTTTCCCCAAAATATAACTCCATATGTTAGAATAGGTGCTACATGACCATGATATGCTATTAACACGGTTGATATATCCACAGTTTTTGCTAACATATACAAGGCATATGCAAATTTATTTATTTTCGCACACAAAAGTTCCACATGTGATGTCCAATTCAAACAAGAGTCAATATTAAGTCCTAAAAACTTAGTTTCGTCTACTTCTTCAATTTTATGTCCCAAATAATTAATGTCAATTTTGTCTAATTTATTTATTCTATCTCTAAGTGTCATAAAATTTGTTTTATCTAGATTAATTTTCAAGTTATTTAGTGTCAACCAATTAATTATACAATGCAAAGTATTGTCAATGTCCTGTTTTAATAATGTTGTATCATTTTTGCCTGTAAATATAATTGTACTATCGTCTGCGAATAAAATAGTTTTATTGTTTGTCAATTTTGGTAAATCATTAATATATATAATAAACAATAATGGGCCCAACACACTTCCTTGTGGAACAGAGAAGATTGTCTTTTTACCTTCTGATAAATAATTCATGACTTTTTTAGTTTTTGGACATAACCTAGTAATTTGCGTTAGTTGTATTCTGTCACTAATGTATGATTTTATAAGATCCAGGACATTTCCCCTAATGCCGTATGCGTACAATTTATTTATTAATATTTTATGATCTACCTGGTCGAAAGCTTTTGTAAGGTCCATGAACAGTGCACACGACTGACAACCTTTGTTCATGTTATAAAAAATTGTATAAAGAAAGTCATAAATAGCCATATTTATGCACTTATTTTTTCTGAATCCGACTTGTTCTTCGCAAAATAACTTATTGATTTCAAAGAAATTGTAGACACAATCATAGATGACCTTTTCAAATATTTTAGAAAGTACAGGTACTAGTGCAATGGGACGGTAGCAACTCATGTCTTTTCTGTCTTTTTTTTTAAATAATGGTTTTATTAATGTAATCTTAAGTTTGTCAGGGAAAACTCCATACTCAATACATATATTTATTATATAGCTTAATATGTATGATATTTTATCAGAGACATGTTTTAGTATTTTGGTAACTATATCATCATAGCCAGAACTATGAGTGTTATTCAAATTAAGTATAATTTTATTTACTTCATAAGTTCAATAGTTGTTGGTTGCATAAATATGGATTTATGATAATTCGTTATATTTATCGGATAATGTTTTGGAGCCAGTTTGGTAATTTCATCAATGAAAAAATTATTAAAATAACTTGCTATTTGTTGCGGTTCACTAATTATATGTCCATTTACATTTATTTGTTCAATATCATCTTTCGGTAGTACTGTATTATTGTTATTGATAACATTCCAAGTCGCTTTACTTTTGTTTCTGGCATTGTTTATATAGTTCATGTTTTGAGACTTCTGCGTCAGTTTAATTATTTTATTAAGTCGACATGATAAAGCGGTAAAGCGTGACTTATTTTCGACACTTCGCTTTTTCCTATATTCCCACAATAGTTTCCTTTTCCGTTTGCAGCATACTGCGATTCCTTTAGTAATCCATTTTGGTCTCATTTTTGTAGATATTCTGATAGTTATATTTGGAAAACATAGGTTATATAACAAACAAAACATTTCATAAAAATTGTTGAATGCTATATTCGGATCGTAGTTATTAAAAACATCTGAGAAACTAAGTGAGTTTAAATAGCTTGAGAATTTCTTTATATTGTCATCACTGTAGTCACGTTTTTTTGTGTACCAGTGTGTTAATGTACAACTGCGTTTTACAGGACATGTTAATATTTGAGCAGTGTGATCAGACAGCGCTAATTCTATTATTTCCGCTTTACATCCTATCATGTTATATGCAAAATTATCTATACACGTAGCCGTTAAAATGAAAACTTAATGTTTTGTTGACCATCTAGCAGTTTTGAATACCCGATGTATAACACGGTCAACAATGACAACACAACAGCCTATTAAGAGCTCTTTTCAACAATAGAATATTATTTTTTTATATTAATGAAATATATCTTTTCATATTCAAATTTACTAACTTGCGTAATGATTGATCATCAAAACCTTTACTTTCTAATGTTTTTTTTTTTTTTTTAAAATAGGCTTGAGTGTATGTCTGTATGTATAATAAGGAATGAATCGCCATCCGGCTACCTATTACTCATTGTTCTACTGGATAAATAGCATTTTACTTGATAATAATATTCTCTATCACATACACACAACACCATCTAGCCCAAACTAAGCAGAGCTTGTACTATGGGTACTAGGCAACGGATAAACATACAGATATACTTTTTCTTTTTGTAAATACATACATATTATACATAGAAACACCCAGACCAAGACCAACATCCATGTTCACGCACATAAATGTTTGACTTGTGCGGGAATCGAACCCGTGACCTTAGGCGTGGCAGTCGGTTACACTAACCACTACGCCATTGAGTCGTCTGATCGTCAATGTCGATGTCCTTGAATCTTAAAGGTTAAAATTATTTTAAAACCGATTAAATCCTTATTTTATTATTATTTAATCCGGTTGTCACATTAGACTACATTTTAATTGAATTTTATTTTATACTAAAACCTTTCGCAGCCTGTGTCCCCGTCTCATCTATCAGGGAATTAAATTACAAAGCTAACAGATACATGAAGGTTGGCGCCGAGCGAGGCTGTGTGTGACCCCACGTGACATATTACAAAGTAACTCACTTATATACCTGGATCATATTATACGCATATGCGTATAATAATGCCGGTATATACCGGCTGTAGCATTTTCCAACTAAAAAGACCGCACTTTAAAAACAAAAGCACCATGCTGACTGAATTCATCCTGGAATATTAACAATAAAAAGTGTACTTCGGTTCTGTCTGTCAAGGAATTTTCAGTGACTTTATATCGCATAGCTCTATGTTTGTAAGTGTAAATAAAACGAATTAACTAACAAAATAAAATGCAATAAAATCTAGAATAACTTGTTTATTTATAAAGATAATTATTGTTCCATGTGATTAGAACTAAACTTTTGCCCGGCCTACAGTTTTAAATCCCGCACTACTATTGTAAAGTCTCTATCACTTTGTCTGCCCGAAGAATAGAATTGGGAACCTCACTACAACCGTACATACATATGTATGTATATCGTCAACATAGGCAAATTTCACTCTTGTCGAAGCTAGCGCTTAGCTGGCAAAGCGACGGCGCGGTTTATCGAGAACTTAGGTTTGAGTCTTGCTTCATGCATTATCTTTCTGTTTTTTATAATTTAAATATAGTCAAGCTAACTATGCTGAATTAAGGAAGCAATCACAATAAGTCCTGCTATAAAGAGGCTTACGTAAATAATTACTTTCTACCGTGGTTCAAAGTCTATGAGTGGCAGTTATCAAATGGATGAAATGAACGCAAGTATAACCAACCGAAGACCTATATGACTACTATTTGTCGGTGGATTATATGAATATTTGTTTCTTCCGGAAATATAAAGCGCTTTGTATGACGAATTGGCTTTGGCAAAGTTATTATTGAAACTCCAGGTCCTAACAGATGTCTAGACATATCGAAATAAGTATCAGCAGTGATTTAAGGGCTGCGATGCCATTGTGGATTTTTATTATGTTTACTGTGACTTTGTTTGCATAGTGTCAGCTTGCATTCCTAATTGTAAGGTACTAGTATTTAGTTATATTTTTGTTCTTTTGCGTGGTAAATGTACAACAACGCGATAAAATCTGTATATAGTGGTTTAATTTCAGTGTTTCTTCACACAGACGTTGTGCTGCACTATTCGCTTAATAGTCGTACATCGACTTGAATCAGCGCCAAAAAGTTGCTTTCACGGAACATAGTTTGATTAAATCTTTAAAAGTAGCTGTTATGTTCGCGCAACACTTTTCATTTGAAATGCGCTAAACTTTAATAAGATTATCGACGAAAAGAGAGAGGTTGTCAAATTTTACAGACTTATGTAATTGTAAATGGTAATCCGTCTAAAAATATGACGGTACCAAGATTGGTTAAATCCACAAACAAACAGATCCCCGCGGTTGCCCTAGTATCACGAGTCGGTTTACAAATTACATATATTCTGTACGAGCTCTGTACTCATATCTCGTAAAACATGCAGACATGACGCTATATTTTTCAACAATATGTTACAAATTTTCAAAGGGTAATGTAAATACGATGTTATTAAATAACGTGACGATTCAGACAAAGAACGCATTTGTATGTTTGGATGTTGCTCAAGGACGCGTTTTATTTATGCGCATTTCAGTCGGATGT
This sequence comes from Catocala fraxini, assembly GCA_930367265.1. Lineage (NCBI taxonomy): Eukaryota > Metazoa > Arthropoda > Insecta > Lepidoptera > Erebidae > Catocala > Catocala fraxini. The sequence continues at coordinate 27,252,873 of OV884036.1, read as the reverse complement.
ACCTACGATTGTATCTCGCCATAGCACGACTAACTGTGGAAGTAGTTTTGAACGCCTTGTGTGTGCAAACTAGCATAGCGAAAAGTAAATTGCAAAAAAAAACAAAATTCTGAATCATTTTTGCCTAACATTATGTTAATTTAAACAAGTGAGAAACGGCTTTGAATTGCCCTAAATCTTAGAGTTTGAAAAATGGTATCACGGGTAAGAGGTTAAAGGTCATAGTCATTTCGAGGGTATAGCGACTAAGCTGAGTCGAATGGCGTTGACCGCGAGTCTCTAGCTCTTACTGTTCTTGAGTTGAAAGATGGTATCACGTGACCTTGAGATCAGAGGTTAAAGGTCATAGTCATCTCGGGGGCATATCGACTATGCTGAGTCGAATGACGTTCACCGTAAGTCTTTAGCTCTTACGGTTCTTGAGTTGAAAGATGGTATCAAGTTGACCTTGAGGTCAGAGGTCAAAGGTTATAGTTATTTCGGGGTATATCAATTATGTTAAGTCGAATAGCGTTAACCGCGAGTCTCTAGCTCTTACGGTTCTTAAGTTGAAAGATGGTATCACGTGTCCTTGAGGTCAGAGGACAAAGATCATAGTCATTTCGGGGGTATATCGACTATGCTGATTCGAATGGCGTTGACCGCGAGTCTCTAGCTCTTACGGTTCTTGAGTTGAAAATTGTATAACAGACAGATGGACGGACGGACGGACGATAACTGTTGTATAAGAGTTTTTGCGAACTATAAAACCGGAACTTATTACTCTTTAATCTACGATATAAAATTATAATCTACTAGATTTTGCCCGCGACTTCGCTCGCGTAAATGTAACTTAGATTAGATACTTTTTTCTGGATGAAAGATACCCTGCCTTATTCTATTTCCCCAACAACTTGTATGCGAAATTTCATTATGATTGGTCGAGCAATTAAGGCGTGAAAGCGTAACAAACAAACAAAGAAACTCACATTCGTATTTACCTATAATATTGGTTAGGATCAGGATAATTTCTGCCCGCGGCTTCGCCTGCATGTGTCCAACAGCAATACGGTACTGGTTTAACAGCTTTCTATGCGTTAATACAGGATATGTTCTGCAAAGTTGCCTCCAAATTCTACGCCCTTGCTTTGCTAAGCACGGCAACATGTAAATTATTCACATTAATAACTGTAAGTTTGACAATCATAAGAGTTACTTTCTGGCTTAAATAAATATTTGTCATTGTATTATACAAGTATTTTATAAGTAATCGCGCATGCTTAATTAATTGATAGTACAAATAATTGTTAAATGTTCTATATAAAGTATCTATGTATGTTTATCCATTGTCTAGAACCCATAGTACAAGCTCTGCTTAGTTTGGGCTAGATGGTGTTGTGTGTATGTGGTAGAATATTATTATTATTATTATAAAATTACAATTAAATGCTTTGACTAAATTCAAACCTTTAAACGCTCACTAATGAACAGTTGGCCACTTATGTCGATGTCAATGACAAAGAGCACATAAAACAATCGATAGAGTGCGATCAATGACCGTTACTCGTATTTTACATCATCAATAATGCATACGTAACTTTGCTTATGTTAAGAAGCGGTCTCGTCTCAAACAACTTTAAAGGACTTTAGGGTATTATTGTGTGCCTTCTGGAAGTACCGAATACCAGGCAAAGGCTTAACAGCAAAATTACCCTTATAAATGTCAACAACATATTCATACATATCCCTACTCTTACAACTTTCTGCATATAAAACACTAGTTTTTGGCTGCGGCTTTGCTCGCGTAAAAATAGGTTAGGTTAGGTTAGGTGTAACAGTATTTTTAAATAAAAGATAGCCTATGTTCTTCGGTGATAATATAGCTTTCTAATGGAGGGTAAAATATTTTTTTAAATTTGTTGAATAATTTTTGAGTTAAATCCTTACAAACAAACAAACAAAAAAATTAATCTTTCCTCTTGTCACGCGGACCGGTCGTGCTCAGCGGCCGCGTTCGCGCTAGAGTGGTGGCGCCCCCTCTCTCCCTCCTGCCGGCGCGCGGCAGTAGCCGATATATAAGATCAAGACGCCCTGATGCGAGCTTCTAACTGCTGAGCTGCCTGCTCAGTTAAGTGGTCTTTCTATCAAAGACCACGTAACAAGCCTTACTCTTAGAACCACGGCCTGTTTTTCTATTTAACTTCTACTCATTATTGTTTGCTATAAAAGTGTTTATATATTAGTTCAAATTGTTATCAAAACTAAAATCTTTTGATCGTGTATAATATTGTTTAAATTATCTCTGCTTAGTTCACTTCCTAAGTCAACCACGCCTCTAAGCGGGTTGAACAGGATAAACGTTACACTCTTTATAATATTAGTATAGATATAGAAAACTAAAACAATCGTAACAAATCAACTCATTCAGGATTTTTGATGTCGATATATTTTTTGTCATCATTTCTATTTGTTTGTCTGAGCTTTACGCTTAAATCTTATCTATAATAATACGTAACGGGTATTAAGGTCGTAGTTACCGACGTATATCGTAGTCGTGGTCAAAGTCGTAGCCGAGGTCAAAGATCAAGAACGTTGACGTGACGTTTATCGTAGCAAAGGTCAAAGGTCAAAGGTCGTTGCCAACGTCTATCGTAGAAAAGATAAAGGGTCAAAGGGCGTTGTCAACGTCTATCTTAGTAAAGGTCAAAGGTCGTTGCTCAAGTCCATCGTAGCCGAGGTCAAAAACGTAGCCGAGGTCAAAGTCGTAGCCGAGGTCACAGTCGTAGCCGAAAGTTAGGTCAAAGTTGTAGCCTAGGTCGAAGTCGTAGTCGAGGTTAAAGTCTTAGCTGTGGTCTAAGTCGTAGCTGTTAAAGTCGTAGTTACCAACGTATATCGTAGTCGTGGTCAAAGTCGTAGCCGGATCAAATATCAAGAACGTTGACGGTGACATTTATCGTTGCGAAGGTCAAAGGTCAAAGGTCGTTGCAAACGTCTATCGTTGCGAAGGTCAAAGGTCAAAGGTAGTAGCTTACGTCTATCGTAGGAAAGGTCAAAGGGCGTTGCCAACGTCTATCGTAATAAAGGTCAAAGGTCAAAGGTCGTTGCTAAAGTCCATCGTAGCTGAGGTCATAGTCGTAGCCGAGGTCAAAGTCGTAGCCGAGGTCAAACGACTATTGTAGAAAAGGTCAAAGGTCAAAGGTAGTTGCTAAAGTCTATCGTAGCCGAGGTCAAAGTCGTAGCCGAGGTCAAACGTCTATCGTAGCAAAGGTCAAAGGTCGTTGCCAATGTCTTTCGTAGCAAAGGTCAAAGGTCAAAGGTCATGGCAAACGTCTGTCGTAGCAAAGGTCAAAGGTCATTGTTATCGTCTGTCGTAGCTGAGGTCAAAGGTCAAAGGGTGATGCAAACGTCTATCGTAGCAAAGGTCAAAGGTCATGGCAAACGTCTATCGTAGCAAAGGTCAAAAGTCATTGTTATCGTCTATCGTAACAAAGGTCAAAGGTCAACGGTCATTGGTCGGTCAAACGTCTTTCGTAGCTAAGGTCAAAGTTCAAAGGTCATTGCCAACGTCTATCGTAGCAAAGGTCATGGCAAACGTATATCGTAGCAAAGGTCAAAGGTCATGGTGAGCGACTATCGTAGCAAAGGTCAAAGGTCGTTGATAAAGTCCATCGTAGCCGAGGACAAACGTCTTTCGTAGCAAAGGTCAAAGGTCAACGGTAGTTGCTTACGTCTATCGAAGCAAAGGTCAAAGTCAAAGGTAAAAGTTCGTTGCTAAAGTCCATCGTAGCCGAGGTCAAACTCGTAGCCGAGGTCAAACGTCTTTCGTAACAAGGGTCAAAGGTCATAGGTCATGGCAAATGTCTATCGTAGTACAGTTCAAAGGTCAAAGGTCATGGCAAACGTTTATTGTAGCAAAGGTCAAAGGTCGTTGTTAACATCTATCGTAGCTGAGGTCAAAGGTCAAAGGTCATGGCAAACATCTATCGTATCAAAGGTCAAGGTCATGACAAACTACTATCGTAACAAAGGTCAAAGGTCATGGCAAGCGACTATCGAAGCAAAGTTCAAAACTCATGGCAAACGTCTATCGTAGCAAAGGTCAAAGGTCATGGCAAGCGCTGGCCTAGCAAAGGTCAAAGGTAAATGTTATCCTCAATCGTAGCATAGGTCAAAGTTCAAAGGAACTTGCTTGCATCTATCGTAGCAAAGGTCAATGGTCATTGTTATCGTCTATCGTAGCTGAGGTCAAAGGTCAAAGTTAATTGCGAACGTCTATCGTAGCAAAGGTCAAAGGTCAAAGATCATGGCAAACGTCTATCGTAGTAAAGGTCAAAGGTCATTGATATCGTCTATCGTAGCTGAGGACAAAGGTCAAAGTTAATTGCAAACGTCTATCGTAGCAAAGGTAATTGTTATCATCAATCGTAGCAAAGGTCAAAGTTCAAAGGAACTTGCTTGCGTCTATCGTAGCAAAGGTCAAAGGTCAAGGGATGCTGCCAACGTCTATCGTAGCATAGGCCAAAAGTCAAAGGTCATGACAAACGTCTATCGTAGCAAAAGTCAAAGGTCATGGCAAACGTCTATCGTAGCAAAGGTCAAAGGTCATTGTTATCGTCTATCGTAGCTGAAGTCAAAGGTCAATGGTCATGGCAAACGTCTATCGTAGCAAAGGTCAAAGGGCGTGTCCAACGTCTACCGTAGCAAAGGTCAAAGGTCATGGCAAACGTCCATCGTAGCAAAGGTCAAAGGTCATTGTTATCGTCTATCGTAGCTGAAGTCAAAGGTCAATGGTCATGGCAAACGTCTATTGTAGCAAAGGTCAAAGGTCGTTGTTAACATCTATCGTAGCTGAGGTCAAAGGTCAACGGTCATTGCAAAAGTCTATCGTAGCAAAGGTCAAAGGTCGTTGCACATGTTTGACGTAGCAAAGGTCAAAGATCATGGCAAACGTCTATCGTAGCTGAGGTCAATGGTCAAAGTTAATTGCAAACGTCTATCATAGCAAAGGTCAAAGGTCATTGTTATCTTCTATCGTAGCTGAGGTCAAAGGTCAAAGATCATGGCAAACTTCTATCGTAGCAAAGGTCAAAGGTCATTGTTATCGTCTATCGTAACTGAGGTCAAAGGTCAAAGATCATGGCAAACGTCTATCGTAGCAAAGATCAAAGGGCGTGTCCAACGTCTATCGTAGAAAAGGTCAAAGGTCAAAGGTCTTTGTTATCGTTTATCGTAGCTGAGGTCAAAGGTCAAAGGGTGTTGCCAACTTCTATCGTAGTAAAGGTCAAAGGTCCAAGGATGTTGCCAACCGTCTATCGTAGCAAAGTTCAAAGGTCAAAGGTCATGGCTAACGTTTATCGTAGCAAAGGTCAAAGGTTATGGCAAAAGTCTATCGTAGCAAAGGTCAAAGGTCATGGCAAACGTCTATCGTAGCAAAGATCAGGGGGCATTGTTATCGTCTATCGTAGCTGAAGTCAAAGGTCAATGGTCATGGCAAACGTCTATCCTAGCAAAGGTCAAAGGTCAAAGTCGTAGCCGAGATCAAAGTCGTAGCCGAGATCAAACGTCTATCGTAGCAAAGGTCAAATGTCAAAGGTAATGGCAAACGTCTATCGTAGCAAAGGTCAAAGGTCGTTACCAACGTCTTTCGTAGCAAAGGTGAAAGTTCATGGCAAACGTTTATCGTAGCAAAGGTCAAAGGGTGTTGCCAACGTCTATCGTAGTAAAGGTCAAAGGTAAAAGGTCGTTGCCAAAGTCTGTCGTAGCAAAGGTCAAAGGTTAACGGTCATTGCCAACGTCTATCGTAGCAAAGGTCAAATGTCAAATGGTGTTGCCAACGTCTATTGTAGCAAAGGTCAAAGGTCAAAGGTCATGGCAAATGTCTATCTTAGTAAAGGTCAAAGCTCGTTGCTAAACTATATCGGTGGGGGTATGTAAGAACGGAAACACGTCTTGATTGCACACTTCGTTTATTCCGACTGAGATGTCACACAGCAGATGGTTCACATTACTTTTGTATACCTACATACACTACACCTCCACCCTTAAATTTATGCTTATCTTTATATAATGTAATTATAATTAAATAGCCTTAATATTTATGACATGACATTAAAATGATTAACCACACAATAAATTTACGTCTAAATTAAACATACAACAATCAAACTCGAAACCATATCTAGCTACTGGTTTGCGCACTCTTTTTGGCGTTAACTCGGGCAACTTCGGAGATGGCGAACAGAGTGTAGACTTAGTCTCTGAGCTATCGCCCCGCACTAAGGGCTCGATCGCATTTTCTGTCTGTAGGCTTAAGCCATCTCTATTCTCATCCGCCACCTTCTCCCTGCGCGGCGAAACGACATTCTCACCTCTGTCCGCCACTGAGTCACTAGACTCAGTATCAGGACAAGCAACATCAGAGAAACGCGACTTACGACGACGTATTTGATCTACATGACGCTTTATAAATTGACCGTTATCACCTTCCACGATGTACCTTCGAGAACCTTCCCTGTTGTGAACCTGACCTTTAATCCACTTGTCTTGCTGACCATAACCCCTTGACCATACCATATCGCCTTGCTGGAAGTCGCGCCTCACGCCACCCGCGTTCCGAGCCTGCCTATCCTGCGCAGTGTGTACTTTCTCCTGCAAAGCTTGGTCGTTCCTTAATAAATCCAAACGTGAACGTAATCTACGTTTTTGTAATATCATTGCAGGAGTTTCTCCTGTAGTGCTATGTATAGTATTCCTGTAGGTTAAAAGGAAAGTTTGCAATGCAACGTCCATGTCCACCATATCCCGACACGCTTTTTTAATAGCTCGCTTACATAATTTAACAGCGTTTTCCGCAGCGCCATTCGAAGAAGGATGGTAGACAGGTGAGAAACTTTGCTTAATTCCATTATGTCTTAAAAACTCAGTAAATTCCCTACTGGTGAATGGGGGACCTTGGTCCGAAACCAATTCGGCGGGCAGGCCGAATCGAGCGAAAGTAGCTCGAAGAATTTTTATAATAGCTGACGCATGGGTGTGTGGCGTCTCAAAAGCTTCAAGCCATTTCGATGTTGAGTCCACTAATATTAAAAAGGTTTTACCCTTAAAAGGCCCTAGGAAATCTATGTGTAAGCGTGTCCACGGCTGAGGCAAATACGGCCAATGTTGAGGTGCCGAACGAGCCGGCGCGTCCGCCTCCAGCGCACACGTTTCGCAGCTACGACACATGACCTCCACATCATCATCGATACGCGGCCACCACACATAACTCCTAGCCCAGCTCTTTGTCTTAACTATACCAAGATGGCTACAGTGCAGTTGTTTTAGTATTATTTGCCTCAATGATTCAGGTATAATCATTCGATATCCCCACATAATACAACCACCCTCTATATATAATTCATTCTGCCTAGTAAAATATGGTTTTAGCTCATCATCATTACAATAATGTGGCCAGCCCGATTCTATGTAAACTTTAATTTTGCTTAGTATAACATCCCTAGACGTAGCCTTACTGACGTCACAGTTGGTTATTGGTAGAAAATTTTCAACAAAATTTACGTATGTTGTTTCTTGAACCGCACTCGCCTTAGAACCTGTAGACGGCAAACGCGACAACGCGTCAGCGCAATTCGTCTTGGACGATACGTATTCAATATCGTAATTGTACCCGGATAACAGAACGGCCCAACGTTGCAATCGAGAGGTTGACATAACTGGTATACCAACCTTATCACCAAATATGTGTGTAAGGGGTTTATGATCCGTTCTTAATTTAAACTTTCTCCCGTACAAGTATTGATGATATTTACGTATTCCGTAAATAATAGCTAACGCCTCCCTATCAATTTGCGAGTAGTTACGTTCAGCCGCGGCGAGTGAGCGCGAGGCATATGCCACGGGCCGCTCGCCGCGCGCCGTCACTTGCGACAGCACTGCTGCCACGCCCACGCTGCTGGCGTCCGCTGTCAATACGAGTGGCAATTCGGCCGAGTAATGCATCAGGACTTCGCTACTTGCCAGCACTTCCTTTACCTTTTGGAATGCGCTGTGACATTGACTACTCCAAACGTATTTTGTACCAATCTTTAATAAATTATATAAAGGTGCGAGTATAGTACTTAAGTTTTTTATGAACTTTGAGTAGTACATAATCATGCCGATAAACGATCGCAATTCGGCTACGTTCACTGGTACGGGTATATCTAAAATAGCTTTGACTTTATTGGGACAAGTATGGACTCCATCCTCACTAATCACGTATCCTAAATAAGTAATGGACTTTGCAAAAAAATCGCACTTTTCCTTTTTAACCTTTAACCCATATCTTTCCAAACGTTGAAAGACCTCGTGTAAATTCTGTATATGGTCAGAATCTGATGATCCTGTTATGATGATGTCATCCAAGAAAACCCCTACGCGTGGTAAATCTGTAAACAATTCTTCGAGACGACGCTGAAATATTCCCGGACTCGACGACAGTCCGTACACCAAACGATTATACATGAATAAGCCCTTATGCGTATTAATAACCGTATACTTTTTAGAATCATCTAATAAAAATTGTGCATACGCCTGGGATAAATCAATTTTGCTAAATTTTTTGCCTCCATGCAAGCGAACTAACAAGTCCTCCACTCGTGGAAGTGGATAACGGTCAACCTCCAAAACTTTATTTAAAGTCAATTTATAGTCTGCGCAAATTCTAATGTTACCGTCTTTTTTAAGCACTGGTACAATCGGCGTAGCCCAGTCGGAACGCTCGACGGGGGTGAGAATGCCCTCTCGCACATGCTGCTGCAGGGCCCGCTCCACCGGCTCGCGCAGCGCGTACGCCAGCGGGCGCGCGCGCATGTACACCGGCCGCGCCCTCTCCCGCACGTAAATGCTGACCGGCGGGCCGGTGAATCGGCCCAGTCCCTCCGCAAACACTTTACAATATCTGGAACTGAATGCATCTATATTGAATGTATCGGCTGATAATTTATTTAAACAAGCTGATTTAACAATCGGTAACTGAATACCTAATTCTATTATCCATTGCCTACCAAGCAAAGCCGTTTTTCCGTTATTAATTACATATAAATCTAAGTTTCTAACTTTATTTTGATATAGGACTTGTGGCGTTATAACGCCGACGGGATGTACTGACTCGCCCGTATAGTATCGTTAAACAATATTACATCTCTTTATTGCTAAACTACTAAATAAGTTCTGATACATTTCATAACTAATGCACGATATCGCGCTGCCGGTATCACATTCCATATTTAATTCTTTATTCTGTACTAATAAAGTAATCATAAACGGTTTGCACTGGGTTAAGTTTAAAAGATTAAAATCAATGTTTATTACCTCCTCACTGACATCACTTTCACTTCCTACTGCGCTATCTGCCGATGTAGCCACCCAGTGTTGGCCTGATAAGTTCGGGCACACCCGTCGCAAATGCCCTGCCGTGTTGCAGACGCGGCATACATAACGTGCAAATCTACACGTAGACGCTGCGTGCGAGCCGCCGCAGGCTCGGCATTGTTGCTGAGTAACCGACGCTGCCACCCTCCGTGCGCGCACCGGCATCGTTGCACCGCCATGCGTGCGCTGGCGCTGGCGGTTATCACGCACGCTCCGCGGTTCGGCCTCCCGCGCCGTCCCGTTGTCGTTGCCGCCTTGTTGCGATTCTTCCTTCCGGCCTGCCGCACTCGCCGCGCCCCGCGGTCGCCATTTTGTCCCCTCTATCGCCTGACAATCGACCGTTAACGTATCACCGCTTGACCTTCCGTGACCTTGTACCACGCTCGCCGCATCTTTTTCTGCCGATTCCAAGCTAATCGCCAAGCTATAGGCCCTAGCAAAGTCTAACTTGGGTTCAGCGAATAACCGTTGGCGAATCGTTTCACTGCAAATACCGCACACCAATTGGTCCCGTAAACTTTCTTGTAGCCAGCTGCCAAATTCGCATGACTTGGACATTTTTTTCAATACGGCGATGTATTCCGCAATAGTTTCGCCACTTTGCTGTACCCGTTTTCTGAACTTATACCTCTCCGCGAGCTCACTAGGCTTGGGCTGTAGATGTTTTCCCATTATCTCAACAACTTGCAAAAATGTCTTATCTTTTGGTTTGTCCGGTGTGCACAGATTTACTAAAAGTTCATAACTGCCTGCCCCCATAAGTGTAATCAGTGTTGGCACATATAAATCATTTTTCACTTCATTTACTAGAAAATATTGTTCTAACCGTTCGATGTATAATCTCCAATCGTCCTTGTTTACATCAAATTCAGATATTTTACCAATCTTCATATTGCACAACAATCACGCACGCTTTTAATATTAATTGCCGGTTTTCTCGTCGCCACTAAACTATATCGGTGGGGGTATGTAAGAACGGAAACACGTCTTGATTGCACACTTCGTTTATTCCGACTGAGATGTCACACAGCAGATGGTTCACATTACTTTTGTATACCTACATACACTACAGTTGCCAACGTCTTTCGTAGAAAAGGTCAAAGGTCAAAGGTCATTGCTAAAGTCTATCGTAGCCGAGGTCAAAGTCGTAGCCGAGGTCAAATGTGTATTGTAGCAAAGGTCAAAGGTCGTTGCTAACGTCTTCGTAGCAAAGGTCAAAGGTCATGGCAAACGTCTATCGTAGCAAAGGTCAAAGGTCGTTGCTAAAGTCCATCGTAGCCGAGGTCAAAGTCGTAGCCGAGGTCAAACGTCTTTCGTAACAAAGGTCAAAGTTCATGGCAATATACTATCATAGCAAATGTCAAAGGTCAAAGTTTATTACCAACGTCTATCGTAGCAAAGGTCAAAGATCAAATGTCGTTGCCGACGTTTATCGTAGAAAAGGTCAAAGGTCATTGTTATCGTCTATCGTAGCTGAGGTCAAAGGTCGAAGGTCATGGCAAACGTCTATCGTAGCAAAGGTCAAAGGGTGTTGCCAACGTCTATCGTAGTAAAGGTCAAAGGTCGCTGCCAATGTCTGTCTTAGCAAAGGTCAAAGGTCAAGGGTCATTGTCATTGTCTATCGTAGCAAAGGTCAAAGGGTGTTGCCAACGTCTATCGAAGCAAAGGTCAAAGGTCAAAGGTCATGGCACACGTCTATCATAGCAAAGGTCAAAGGTTATTGTTATCGTCTATCGTAGCTGAGGTCAAACGTCATTGTTATCGTCTATCGTAGCTGAGGTCAAAGGTCAAAGGTCATTGCCAACGTCTATCGTAGTAAAGGTCAAAGGTCGTTGCTTAAGTCTATCGTAGCCGAGGTCAAAGTCGTAGCCGAAAGTTAGGTCAAAGTTGTAGCGTGGGTCGAAGTCGTAGTCGAGGTTAAAGTCTTAGCTGTGGTCGAAGTCGTAGCTGTTCACACGATCATCCATGTTTACCTTTTTTATGCTTGACGTTTCGACCAGGTTACACCGGCCGTGGTCACAAGCTGACTGGTGCTGCGATGTCATGTCTCCATTTGTGAGGCAGAAGAATCTTAATTCACCCTTACTTTCGCATATTTTTGTTTGTCAAATATAACTTAATACAAATACAAGACATCAAAATGAAACAAAATATTAAACAGAAGAAAATTATGATATACAAATAAATGAAATATATGGACCTCTACGGAATAAATGGGTAAAACCAAAAACTAATGCTACAGAAAATAAAACCAAAAATCTAATAGAAGAAAGAAGGCATTAGAAAATAAGAATGATAATCAAAACAGAAGCCATTTCAGAAATAAGCAAAAAAATAATCAATCGTATTAAAAGAGATAGAACTAAAAGAAGAATAAGCGTACTTAATTACCATATTAAAAAGCCAGGCGGTGTTAAAAAAGCATTGAAAGAACTAACAGACACATAAAAATTGATAACTAATATTAAAAATAAATTAGAAAAACAAGAGAACAAAAGAAAATCCATTGTACGGTGCAACCGTACATTGCAAAATTACTTTATATTATGTCAGCATTTTCGCCACAACGCATTCGTAATTCATTAGTTTTATATAAAAATCAGTTCACTACCGGTCATCAACCGCGTCGCTTGTAACTCACTATCATTAGATCATTTAGCATTTTCTATCAGTTTGTACTTAGCCTTAGAACTTTATCAGTAATATACATATTCTATAACTTAACTCCTCCTATCATTCAATAGCATCGTATTAGTCAAAGGGTGTTTGGTACCGTACAGAACACTCTATGAATCAGAACCTAATACACAGGACTCAAGAATTGATCTTGAAGACAATGACATAGAAAACACACCAATGTTTCTCCCATCTGAAATAAAAGAAGCAGTAGAGAGTCAAAAGAATGATAAATCACCTGGACTAGATCAGGTAACAAATGAGATGATAACCTGACAAAACTTACAGAAATATACAACATCATCGTAAAAACAGAATCTATACCAGCACAATGGACTAAGAGTATAATCAAATTACTACACAAAAAGGGAGATAGGGACAACATTGAAAACTACAGGCCAATTACTTTAATGTCAAATATATATGAAGTATTTTCTAAACTGATTTTAAGGAGGCTTATTGGCCGAACCGCAACCAATAGAACAAGCTAGCTTCAGAGCAGGTTTTTCATCGTAAACCACATGCATGTTACACAATTACTGGAAAAATGTCAAGAATACGGCAAATCACTTTATATAGCATTTGTAGTAAAGCATTCGATTCAGTAAGTCATAATTCGCTTTGGAAGGCGCTAACTGAGCAAAGTGTCGCCAAAAAATACATACGTATCATTAAAAATATATATAAGAATAGCACTGCACAAGTAAAGTTAGAAACAACTGGAGAAGAGTTCCCTATAGCCAGAGGAGTAAGACAAGGTAATCCATTATCTCCAAAACTATTCTCTGCTATCCTAGAAAGTATATTCAGAAATCTAGAGTAAGAAAATATAGGTATAAATATCAACGGCAAAAAACTCAATCATCTGAGATTCGCGGATGACCTTGTCCTAATCACTGACAACGCGAGCATGCTACAACAAATGTTGCAATAACTGACAGAGGCAAGCAAAATAGTTAGTCTTACCATAAATAAATCCAAGGCAAAGCTAATGACAAATAGAAAAGAAGCAGACATAAAATTAGATAATGAAAATATAGAATTTGTAAGAAGCTATACATACTTAGGACAACTAATATCATTTAGAGACCAAACAGACATGGCAATTGCAAGAAGAATTACGTGTGCATGGAAAAGATATTGGTCACTCAAGGATATATTTAAGAGCAAACAGTTTCCTATATTTGTTAAGAAAAAGGTGTTCGACTTGTGTGTCTTGCCATGTCTTTCATGCGGATGTCAAACACTGAATCAAAAACATCTAAAAAAATTGAGAACATGTCAGAGAGGAATGGAAAAAAGCATGATAGGTGTTACAATAAAAGATCGCATGAAAGCAGACGATATACGATCCATAACTAAGGTGAGAGATATAATAAAGATAGTAAGACTGATAAAATGGAGGTGGACAGGACACATGACAAGAGACAGTAGAATAAAATGGACATAATTAATGACTGAATGGCAACCACGCGATGGCAAAAGGAAAAAAGGCAGACCACTAAAAAGATGATATTGTCTTCTGTTTACGCGAATGTTATTCATTGAAATTAAACTACTATATACGGATTTTATCGCGTTGTTTATTTTACACTTTATTACAAAATTTTGAAACTGTCACACTACTACTAGATACTATTAAACTTTACAAATTTTTAAGCTAATTAAATTATTAAAGAGGCCTACGTGTTACAGGACACGCTAATCACTAAACTGGTTAACCAGATGTGTTAGTTTATAAACAACCCTTTTTATATTATTGTTTATATTGTTTAGTTACCAGCAATAAAGGCTTAATAATTATGATAATATCGATATGATAATGATGGATTGATAACGCTGCGGTTCAAAACCAATAAGTAATGAACTATATGTAAAATAATGGAAGTAGTAATTTCCTCAGTAAAATACTCGACAGAGGGTACAATTATCTAATTTGACACTAAGTTGTCATAACTTAGTGTAAGTATAAGTATATCAAAGTTCGGTTTGTATTATGTTGTTATGATGATTGTTTCATTGGAGTTTCTACGATGTATCACATATTTTATGACATATTTGCAATTTCGAAAACTTCTTACACGTCCTGGATATGACTTACAATCGAAATCCCAAAAGCCAATATTTAATAAATGCATTTCAACATCGCAGTAAACAATTTTTTTATTTATTTTTAACTTGAGCTTTAACGACATTTACGTAAACTTAAATAAAAATTAAATATTGCAATTGTCCAAAGCGTCATTTCATTGATGCAACTAATGATCTATTTGATCCGGTGTCATTACACACGAAGTTCGAGAACATCTCTGATTTGCACAATGCAGAGCTGTCTACAGACGTGGGATCTTCTAACTTCCCTCAAGAATACTTCGCATGAATAACTTAAAGATGTCAAATATAAGCTTGGAAATCTCGAGTTAATAAAAATAACAGTAAAACTAAAACCGTCAGTCGTAAAGCTGTTATGATGTCGATGACTGCAAAACTTTTGATTCATCACTTACTTGGTTTAAACAAGGACGTCTATCTGCCGTAAAACCTTTGAGCAAGGAATATTTTTTTAAATGCCTCTGTCGTTATAGTTTTATTCGCTTAACAGTTTTATAAAAGGGTTTTGTGAGGGAAATTAAGCTATGTTTAATTAGTATCATTTCTTTTTATTAATATTATGGCCTCCGGTTAAACCTGACCGAGTGGATATACTACCGTATTACGGATTACTTTGTAATATTAGCAAGAGCTAAGTTACACCGAAGCAACAAAGTTAAATGAGATGAGGTAATAGAGAGAGTATTATTATTATATCTAGAGAATCAGTTTAATCTTATATAATCTTATTCATACGTCGTTTAAAGGTAAATCCCAAGGGGTTACGACGACGCGGCTGTAGAGCAAAATCAGCTTGATTATTTATAATATGGTACCATAATATAGTAAATATGTCAAGTATGGGCCTGGCCTATCTACTGTCCGTTGCGGTAGAGGAGTTCTGGAGTAAAGGCTATCCCTTAAGGTAGTTGAGGTGCTTCACGAAGTACAATATCCGACTAAATGTTTGATTAGAAACTTTGGCACAGTATTTACTCGTAAGAAGTTTTAGATTATGGTCTCAAATTGTGGATGGGAGCATTTTCAGGTTGAGAAAATGAATCTTGTTATATTTTGTGGCACGGTGATAAAAACATAATGGTAAATCTATTCGTACTAATTACGCGAAAATAAGGTAATGTTTTTGATCTCAATGTGCATTAGCCCTAACTCGCAGTGGGAGACATTATATTTCTAGTTAGTTTTTAATCCTGGTTCAACAGCGAGACTCTTGTGGATTACACTTGGATTAATAGCAAGACTTGAGAGGAAAACGTTCACTTTATTTTAATTCACTGACTTATGGAGTATAAGTCAGTGAATTAAAATAAAGTGAACGTTGCAAGTGGCAGTATTTTAAAACTATATCAAATTAAATCAAGTCAAGCTGGTACATAGTAGGTGAGTATATAATATAGAACATGTTGAGTTATAACCTCAAAAGAAGTGTGATAATATTTTATTCATAATTAGGTACCCACATGCAACATTAAAATCATAATTTTATTATCTAATCCATTAAAAGTGTCAAATAATAAATAACATACAATATGAGCATAGAAAATTGGTTTTTTAAATATAAAATAGTAAACATATTAATGTCGCAATGTTAAATAATTTGTATTAATGTCGAAAAATTATAATGCAACCCATCATTAACTTTTTTTTTTTTAAAAGGACTTCTTCCGCTCTGGGTATTATTCTTGTGTCGCGGAAGAACAACACAAACATTCAAACTCAAACTCAAACTATTCAAACAACGGACGCAAAGAGCACCCGGACTTGGCACAACTATTTGTGGATCATACAAATGTTTGTCCAGTGTTGGGATCGAACTGGACAAAAGCCACAACATCGGCGCGGCGGCATTATCTAGGCGACCACACTAAACACTACGCCATCGGTGCAGTCTTAAATTATCTTCTAAATCTTTAGTTCATAAGTATTTAAAAACGAAAGATTTGGAGAGCAAAATGATCTATAAAGTTACGCGTTTACTAACGGTAACCAAAACCGCTAATCCATCAAAGCCTCTTTCAGCATGCCACCTCGTGCAGTGCTATTTACAGCCGAACCGAGAGTATTCGTGAATGGACTATTACCTATTTACTTCCCCTATAGCTTAGCATCTCTCAACCTTCAGGCAGTTTGTATCCGGCAGTTATGAACCGTAATATTTAGTGTTTGAGTCATATCATCAATATCTGTTTGTTTAAAGATGTCTTTCATTAAAGAGTCTATATATATATATTTACATGACTGTAAGACTACCATAAAAAATAAATGGCAAATATTGGGCTGACCATTACCGTGATACACATTTATTCCGAAATGTATTCTGAATTTCAGTACGTTACCTCTTCATTGAACCTAAACAGTTCATTTCAAACTCTTTCATGAAGTAGTCTAATAGAGTTATGTCATTTAGGAAGAAAGAAATCCGAAGAAACTTCATTGCAAGTTATATTTGTTCGGCTGGAAGCTACGAATAGACATGTTCATGGTACGCCTACGGTCTCTTTTCAATTAATGTAGAGAAATTTAACTAAAAAGGATCTCGACACCTAAGCATATTTTGTCAGCCAATGTAAGTAGTGTAATATAGCTGATTATATTTAAGTACATACATGCTACCTGCATGTATTTCTGCCACACTCTTAGACACACTTCCAGAAAACTACGGCAATTTGATTACAACAAAATAAGTATATTAATGCCTGCCGTAGAAATCGAACCCGAGCCTCTCGACCCGAGAGTCTCAGAGGCAAAGACCCGAGGATATAAATTATTAAAAATAAAATAATACTCATTCAGGTCAAACTCAATATAAAAATTAAAGTCAAATCGCTGTAAGTAGACATCTCGTTGAGTCTCAGAGTACTTGTCGTCTCAGTGAGATTATGTCTCGCAGCCTCGGGACAGAACAACAGTAATTTGTTAAATTAAGATTTGCCTCCGGACTTTAAATAAAACATAAATGCTATTATTTTACGAAAGCTTTCAGTCAAGTTTAGATAATTTTAGTAAAATAAATGTCTTTTAATTACAAACTTAAATGTAGGATTCGTAAGAATTGACATCAGTTTAATTGTTAATTAAGTATTAGAGCGATGTCGCAGTCAAAATTATTTGCGTATTAGATGACTAATTAATCATTATAATATGGAGCTTAAGGTACATTCAAGTCCGTTGTTTTAATGTTTGTTTACTTCACTGTAATATTTGGCGGACATGTTCTTAAAGTATATGTATTATTTTATGTATTTTTATATAAGCTTAACAATTAATATAAATGTAAACTAATTTTGTCCATCAGAAGAATATGCATCAATTAAAGAGCCTCAAAGTGGTAGTAATTATGTATAACTTTCCTAAATCGCCTTACGAAATATTCTTGCAAGTTTTCACATTTATTTTTATCTCTAAGCTAAACGTATTCAAACATTAAAACAATGTTATAAAAAGAAACATTTACTATAGCATAACTCCGTTAGAATAAAACAGTAATCTCGGTCGTTACTGCCTATCAAATAATATTACTATTCCATATTATTAACGAATTTTCCTTATCACCGTGTGTTGTCCCCTAGGACATGACGCCTATTACATCCGCACTTGGCGAGGATTTCATACTGAGGAAACATTGTAAGGGGAAAACTGCGTCTACGTGTCTATTATATATTATTGCGATTGCGATATTTGCGATTTGATTTCATGAGATGTAACTTTATTTGTTTTTCTCTAATAGACTTTTGTGCATATTTATATAGCCTTACATCTATATCCTTGTAAGGGTAAGCAGAGATATGTTGCGCCCACGTTTTGACTATAATCCTACATAAAAGCGAAGCGCAGAATATCGTCTATTTTTTATGGGTCAATGAATGACAAAATTGTTGTAATCAGACAGGCTAATATAATAATAGTTAGTTTATAGTTTGTTTATTATTGTCACACTAACATAGTTTGTAAGTTATACTAACAATTTAATTATTATTTCATTATGAGTCCTAGTTACTTGAATAAATGAAATTTATTATTATTATAATACAGCAAAAAGAAAAAAATTAATCTCTGAATTTTATTATCCAGCTTCCAGATGGCCAATCAACGACGTGTCAAAATCAAAGTTATATCAAATGATTCGATAGGCTTTTGCTAAATTCATCAGCCAGTTGACATGTGTTTGACAGTCTGATAATAAATCTATGTATTAGGCTACCTATGAAAACCGGCTGTAAGCTAGTTCTATTACTAATTAAGAAGTTAAGAACGACCTAAGTATTAACAAACCACAAACTGACATACTCTAGAGAACTCAGTTACTCTGTGTTGGCTCGACGGGCGAGGGCATTAGTTTTTATTTCGTGTTTATTTGTTGTCGGACGCACGAGTCTCGGCTGAAATCAATTACGCCGTGCCGATGACTTGCACTGCTTTTATTAAGCCACTGGCAACGTTGAGCTCTTACTTAGTTTTTTAATACTTCAATTTAAAAGGAGCGAGCGTGTATGAGGAATGTGATGAAAGTGAATGAAGCCAGGGAAGTGTGTCAGGATCGTAGCAAATGGAAATCCGTAGTCTCTGCCTACCCTTCTGGGAAACAGGCGTGAATCTATGTATGTATGTATGTAATTTAAAAGGACTTCTCTTGCACTTACAAATAATCTCTATTTTATATATACAGGTATAGGCAGGTAATAGAATGTATGTAACATTATCATACATATAGATGTATGATTCTACTACTACCCACCATACTATTCTGCCCACCATTTCAGGCATATACCTATAGAGGTATATGCCTGAAATGGTGGGCAGAATAGTAAATTCACCACATTTCACCAAATATAGTTTAAATCTTACTTTATACAAGGCAAGTCTGTTGCCATCTATCAGACACCGTTTGAGACAGCGTGCTGCTACTGAGAATTTCATGACAAAAAAGCCCAACAACACTTTGCCCTACTTGAAAATCGATCTCACTTAATCGCGCAAAAGCATATTCACCGATGCAATTCATACCCAAGAGCTTATACACAGCAATCGCACCGCTGCGCCATCGAGCCAACATTACCTTTTATCACAGTAGCGGCACGAAGCATGGTACTCTATCCAATAGATAGCAATAAGCTCTTGCGTGGGACCAAAGGCCGTAGCTATCGAAATGAGTTGCATGGGATAAAAAGCGTTTATGTTGGTATACATAATATTATTATTACCTATCAATATGTTATTCATTCGCTAAGAATTAATAACGCTTAAATTGTGCATACATTTATTCATATATGCAAAAATAAATAGAGGTTTTGTTTACTTATGACAACTCCTAACCCACTGTTAGTTTTATACAAACAAGCTGAAAGTTAGGGTACCAGTTCACTGCGGCTGGAATTAATTTTAGAAGCTTCAGTTCCAATTTATACAAATATAGTATATAGTACAGAGGGCACTAGATAGATAATAATTTTGTATTTTGAAATTCGTTATATCTAACGATGAAAAAACATCGTAAAGAAATCTGCATGTCTCACAGTTCTCCCTAATGTTCGCAAGATATGCGGAGTCCGCCACTGGCCTAGCTTAGTAGGCTTTGTCACAGACCTTCATATACTGAGCAGGGGTCCATGCGCAGCAGTGGGACAGTTTATACCTATATACAGGGCTGAGGTTATATTATATTATAATTTCAAATGATGCCCCAAAGTAAATTTTAACTTCAATTTGTAGATAATTTCAGGTTAATTAAATAGGTATAGCGTTCGCTGTTGACTCGCGTGGGTGTCGCAGAGACGCAGTGACTAGAGCTCGTTAGTTATTTTCAGATATTATATTAGTTATTAAAGCTTTTTTTAATTGTATATACATACATCTATTTGAATAATTTTGTTAATCAACCAATCTTTTCTAGTAAAATGTAACGGTGAAATTGAAATTAATATTTCAATTCTTAGCTGTCAAAGTAACTAAGTACTTTGCACTGTGTGTGAGGATTGAGTTTAGAATATAAAATGTTTTGAAATCTCTAGAATATAATAAAGTTTATGATACACGAATTTTATTTACACAAATTATTTCATGCATGATTTAGCAAAAAAATGTTTTGTAAGCGTATATAAAACAATTAACAGTTCCCTGCACCTATATACTGTACTAACAGAGGTTCAAGTCGTATAAAAGCTTCAATAACAGAGACATACTTTGAATTTACAAATTCGTATAGACTTACGGCTGTATTTCTCCGATGCGATTGTCTCCTAAATAAATATAGATAATAAGGGACGAGCCTACTGTAGCCCGGGCACATGTTGAGTCTGCGTGATGCTGGAACAATTACCTAACAGGATAACACTTTTACAACCCGATCAAGCACTCACGATTGCACGCAAAGTCATACCACGTACCAAACGAGGCAGTTCAAGTCCAAGTAGGCACAAGCAACTTATATTCGGGTTTCTCTAAGTCTGTATTTTATCTCGTTCACGTCAAACACGGTGCACATGACGCTCGTAATCTATCTAGATATGGACAATCTCCAAGTCTAGACGTTCTACTAAATTACTCAAACTTTACTAAATGTGAACACTTACCTGAGTGTTTATCTGTATCTAAATGATCCATATGATGAGATTTCTCCGCTGAGCTATCAGTCACTTTCCCTAAGCAAAACTTTTTTGTTTGTCATTGCAGAAAGTATATTTCAGATTGAAGATTGTTGGATTGTTCTGAAGTAAATTTCGCATTTACAATCTTTTTTATTGATCAATGCCATAAACTGCATAATATATTCTTTTGTCTATCATAAGGTCGCGTGTTTGAAATTAGGTTTTTGTTAGAAATAGCAGTTTATTAAATTTTCTCCGGTATATTGTTATAAGTTTATTGTATATAGGACAATGCATATATTACGCATGTCAGTTAAGAATAGTAGATGAAGTCATAGTGTGATTGACAGTCACCTACCTAAGTTGTGTTACGATCTCTGAGGTGCAATTAATAATAAATATTGTGATATTCTCTTTCTTTCTATTTCGCAGCTTACGAAAATAACATCAGTTTTCACACACTTATTGTCACCTTCGTCATATTTCCTCTAACTCCAATAAGGTAAACTAGCTGCAGATAAACTTCCTCCGATCAGGAAATCGCTCGTACGTTTGGCAAAAAAGTTAGCTAGTTATTCCGTAGATCTGCAGACGTGTGAACTTTTAATTTAATTCCGTACGTCACAAGTTGTTACGATCCGTAAGTGTAACTTCGTAGTTGGTCAACAAATACTGAGGAAAATATCTCAAATAGCACCTTAGATATTACGATTAAGTTTTATAGTTATAAAGGACATTGTTCAGCTGCCATACATTATTAGCCTACGAACTGACAGCCACAAAAAATGATAAATATATGGTTAACAATGACCACATTCAATTAAAAGTGAATATAAGTCACGGACACTTCTGAATATTGCTTCTGAATAATCCAGGAGGTCCATTATTATCATACTATTCCATCTTTCTCTTTTACCCCGGTGAGTCCGACATAACGCTTCCGCCCGCCCCCGCGGAGGAGTATGCTCCAATGCACCACGTACAACAAAAAAAAAGTGTTGCCATGCTTGCACTATAGAAAAACGTAAAATAGCGAGAAAGTGATATTTATTATGGTCTTTTACATTAAAACTTATGACTTTTTTAGAAATTGTTCAATTCTATGATGAAGTTCAATAATAGTATTTATAAAATAGCATTCTTAACTACGTAAGAAAAATTACAGACAAGCTAAATGGAAAATAATTTATCTGATAAAACCGTATACATATTGTAAAAACTGTAGGCTTGGCAACACTGCGTGTCTCAGTTGTAAACAATGGATGAAATCGCGAAAATACTTTTAACACGAAAATGTGATTCAACAGTGTCCGTGAGATTATAATGATTGATTATTAAGTCATAAAGTAAAATACAAATTATTGTTTAGGTGGAATGTGTGTTGACTCATAAGCCAAATTGTTCATTATCCTTTGATCTTCTGTCAAAATTTGTTACCGTAAATCCAAAAAAATTACTATCGATTATAAAAGCAATGCAAAAGCATAATTAAATTGATACATTCTAAAACTAACTACTAAAGTAGCTTTATTTCCAACTCATTATTGCTTACCCTACACTGCAGTAGGTACACTATGCTGGAGCAGAAGTAAACTCAAAAGAAAGCAAACTAAAAAGACAATTCTGGCCGTTCTACAATAAGCGTATTTATTTTAGACTCAGTGTAATTATAGACTAGACCGAGACGCTCTCGCCACTGGAATACCACCAACGTTGTAATACTTGGTTTTCGCATTACTGTGCTTAATGCATACTAATGCGGACCTACTCTTAGTCATTAAATTAAGTAACTAAAAAAGTACTTTAAATATGTTTGACATTTTGACTTGATTATTTGCTACTGTTGGAATACTCTGAGATTCTAGCCATCATTCAGTATTATAAAGCCCAATATATCCGTAGTGAAAATATCATACCTCCGCATAGCTTAGTACCGGTAAATTTAATAAGAGAACCTATTTCAAGGCCCAAATTGAATATTTAGCAGGAGAGGCTGAAACACCTGTCACTTAATCTTGTCTAGGATCCAGTTAATAATGCAGCGTAATGCTCCAATTATATTATGTGTCTGAATTTCCACACAGTACGGTATACAGTTTAATAACAAATAGAGCCCTTAATTTACAGAATAAAATATGTTACTGAAAGCCATGGTCATATTTAAGACCTTAAAAGATCTGGATCGACTACGAATGAGGAAAATTATGTAGAATAAGTTTATGACAAAACAATTTAGACCATTAAGCCAATATCACAAATAAAACTTCGAGAATATGTCTATCTATGGCGCTGCTGTCAACAATTATATTAGACCTCTTAGCGAATGAGATAAAATGTCTGGACTATACATTAATAACAATGAAAAACTAAACGTGTTTCAACGACAATGTCGATATTATAATATTATATGACAGTTATATTATTTTCGGCGGCCACAGGAAAATGCTATTTAAATCTTCGACTAGATGAATTTCTTCTTAAATTACATAATGTACATAGATAAGTGATACTTTGGTCACCAGAATATAAATATTTACGAATGAACAGTTCCAATGTCCTTCAATCCCCAGATGATCGTTCAATCACGATTGAAGTCGACAAGTTTCTGTTTCATCCGACGACTCAAACTTTTCAATCAGCACAATCGATCATTGAACAATACAAAAGAAAATAAACATTTCTCACTAAAGTATAAACTTTTTAATCCAGAATGTAAAGGAATATTGTTTGTCTGCGGCTATTTTTCTTAGCAAGTTGATCGAAAAGTAAGTAAGTTGTAAGAGATAGACGGCTCAGGAAGACAGTTAAAAATAGGTATTGTGCATGTATACTATACTGTACACTATAGCATTATTAGTTATTACATTTCAATATAGTCGCATTTTGGTTAGATATGGTAAAACGTAATTTTGCATTGTAATGTTCAGATATGATATGATATTACAATATTTACGGACTAAAAAATATTACAGTCCTGATTGTAATTATGTTTGCGAATAGTACAAACGCATATAATTAGCTCTAAAAGATAAACAAAATACAGTACCAGTGCTATTCTCTGTTCGTAATTAGACTCATTCATTAAACAATGCAACGCTCGGGTGGTATAGTGGTTTAAATGGTCGCCTCGCCACTGCAAGGTATTGGGGGTTTGATCTCTCAAGATAAAAACAATTTTATGTTCCACAACTAGTTGTTCTGAGTCCGTGTGAGCAATATAAAAATAATTTTAAGAGTGGTAGTTGTCTTTTTTATAACATTTGTTGGAGCTTTATTTGATAGAGGTTTACATCATTGGTTGTTCTAAACAACTTAGTTGAAAAACCTAAGTACGTAAGTGAGTAGGGCGCACATAAAATTTATATAGTTATCGTTCCTTTCGCCGATAAATCGAGTTGAGCTTCCTTATCCGAAGGTTTTACGATACGTGATTGAGATATCGCCGAGCGTGTCACGTCAGTGGTCACGGTGCTGGGTGTCCAGTGGTCTTGTGGCTATTTAGGATGGCGTAGTGAGCTGTGGCGGCTCACTGAGCCGGTGAAGTCATGGCTGCTTCTAAATATATTACGACTATTTATTTGGCTGTAGCGTCACATACGCTGAATTTTGAGTTATTTATACTATACTAGATTTTACCCGCAGCTTTACTCGCGTAAATATAGGTTATATTAATTATCTATCCCTCAGGAACAGTACTTTTTTCTGAATGAAAGGAACTTTTCTGTTCCCCTAACAACGTGTATGCGAAGTTTAATGATGATCGGTAGAATAGTTAAGGCTTGAAAGCGTAACAAACTCACATTCGCATAGATAATATTACTTGGTATTGTAGTATACGTGAAGAATTTAAAATTCAACATATAACTATTGGTTGTGACAATTAGTTCTCAAGCCTGAGGTTATATTTAAACATTGTCCTTAGATTATCATGACATACATCTTTTACCATGCTAATTTGCCGGCGTGTAAATACATAATTTAAAGCTAAGTTCTAGAATATAAAAATAATACATTTTGCCGATTCCAGTCACAAATAGAACCGCTATTGCAAGATTAAATGTAAACAAACGAGCAAAATAGCTTTTTCTCAAATAAATCCTTATTCAATTGTTGTTTGCAGAAGCTCAAAATAAAACGAAAATATTCTTTAATAAGCCTAAACAAACAAAGGCGAAGACTGCAAAACTTTCAAGTTATTTCTTTGTAAGTATACAACTCGCAACGTGCTCAACGATATCGTATGACAGAATAACGGTTATCTATGTATCGCCATTATATCATACTGAAAGATCGAGGTTACAGCTCAGAGAAATAATAACAAGATGTCAATATCAAAGCTGGATTTATTATCAATCCGTAAGAATATGTATCCATATCAATCATTAATCTCAATTTGCAAGTCGCGGCCTTCCCGCACTAACTTCTAATAATAATAATAATAGTTTATTAGCAACAAAAAAGGATTCAGAGCTGTATACATCATCATATTTAAATAAATGAAATAAGTCGGGTACATCTGATGTATACAATGTGAGCAATGTCACCCGAGCTAGGAAATTCTACGGGGGACATCCGTCCATCCTGTGTAATGTCATGGAAGTACAAAAATAATTTTTGATTATATGATGTATCCGACCGATTTCGGCCATGGCGACCACTTCATCTCCTAATCATGATGGCGCTGATGCGCCCGGAGATGGCTTATGTAGCCAATTTTAGCAGAAAACTCCCGTGCACAGAGAGGGCACGTGAGTTTACCACTTGCGTAATTATAGGTGATGGCGGCAGGTGGACGGGCCTTTAACTCATCACGCTTGGCGTCGAGGTCTGATTTACGCACATCCTCGAATTCGCGGATTTGCCCTTTCACCAACCTGCGCCATTCAGTCCGCTGGGCTGCCAACCCCTCCCATTGAGAGGGCTCAATGTTGCATCTTTTCATGTGACGCTTCTGAACATCTTTGTATCTGAGGAGTTGTCCGCCATGCTTTCGCTTGCCCTCCATCAGTTCAGAATAAAAGATGCGCTTTGCCACTCTCCCATCCGCCATCCGTGATACGTGACCGCACCACCGAAGCTGTCGACACATTAAATAGGCTTCAATGCCACCAACATTGGCTAGTCTCAAAACTTCGGTATTACGCACTCGGTCGGACCATCTGATGTTCATGATGGAGCGAAGGCATTTTAGGTGGAAACGATCCAGAGTGCGTATATGGTGGTGGTACACACACCAGGTCTCGGAAGAGTAGAGAAGGGTTGGCAGCACAGTCGCCATATAGACTGAGATTTTGGTAGCCAGCTTAAGGTCGTGCGAGCAAAAGACTTTGGAACGCAGCTTCCCAAATGCCGCTGCTGCAGCACTGATCCTGCTGTTGATCTCGGCATCAAGGTCACACTTAGATGTTATAGTGCTCCCCAGGTAGCGGAACGTATCGACCTGCTTCAGCACATCCTCACCAAGCTTAATCACCAGTGTCTCACGACCGTGCATGTCTAAAGACATCACTTCTGTCTTTTTGACACTGACTTTTAGGCCGAACTTACAGCATGCTTGGTTGAAAACGGACATCAGCTGTTGCAGGCCATCCGGGGATTCTGCTAAAAAGCATAAGTCATCCGCATACATGATCTCTGAGATCATTGCGTACGAGACTTTAGTGCGCGCCCTAAGTCTGGCCAAGTTAAAAATATTGCCATCTGTGCGGAAGCGGATGCGCACTCCTTCGGAGACTGTATCGAGGACCTCCTTGACTACAACCGCAAAGTATAAGGCGAACAGTGTAGGCGCTATTACGCACCCTTGTTTCACCCCACAGGTAACGGAGAAGAAATCTGACTGCTCGCCGTCTACAGAGACGCAGCACTGCATATCGTCATGCAGGAGTCGCAGAAGCCTCACAAACTTCTCCGTGCACCCTAGCTTTCCTAGCACCACCCAGAGGGCTTCACGAGGCACACTATCGAATGCTTTCTCCAAGTCAACAAAGCAGAGATACAACTGGCGACCTTGTTCTCTACTTTTTTCCTGCAGTTGACGCACCGAGAAGATAGCTTCACATGTGCCCCGGTCAGGTCGGAAGCCAAACTGGGTTTCAGGCAGAATCTTTTCTGATAAATCCCTAATGCGGTTCAGAAGGACTCTCGCGAAAACCTTCCCAGGAGCTGACAGCAGTGAAATACCGCGATATGAGTTGCAGTCGGAACGGTCACCTTTGTTCTTGTGTAAGGCCATTATGCGAGACACTCTAAATTGATCTGGGACTCGCTCCTCCTCCCACATTCGAACAAATAGTTTCCATACCGACATGTGCAACTCCTTACCGCCATATTTAAGTAGCTCACCGGGAATAGCGTCAATGCCAACTGCCCGCTTGTTTTTCTGCTGTCTGATGGCAGTGGCAATCTCATCAAATGACAGGGGCTCGTCCAGCTCAATGACTAAGGGAAGTTGAGGCATCATGGTGATACTATACATATCGGCTGATCGATCTACGTTGAGCAAGGTATTGAAATGTTCAGCCCAACGTTTTAGTACATCCTCCTTGCTAGTCAGCAGGTGCATACCGTCTGGGGACTTCAAAGGCACTTTCGCCCGGTATGATTTACCAATCAGCTTACGTACCTCGCAATAAAACTCCCCGAGCTGGTTTGTGTCAGCAAGCCACTGCACTTCACGGGCTTTGTCCCGCCACCACTTATCTTTTACTTGCCGAGACAGCTTGCGCAAGTCCTGGTCACTCTGTTTGACCGCCGCAACAGTTCCACCTTTTCGATTATGCTGTCGCAAGAGCTCTCGATGTTTATCGAATGCTGCTATGAGAGTCTCGTTATTGTCATCGAACCAGTCTTCACTACGCCGGTCTTTAGTTCCCAATGTAGCTGAAGCGGTTTCCATAAGATAACAAGAGAGGTCTCCCCAGTCAGCACAGACATCACCTGTCTGTTTCATTGGCAACAGTTTATCACTTAAGGTTTCGGCGTATCTCTCCCTAACCTCGCGATCTTTCAGCCTATCCACGTTTAAACACGCAGGCTTTTTTATTATGGATCTACGTGGTCGACGGAGGCGGAGTCTCAACTTAGTGACAATAAGTCGGTGGTCAGTCCAACAATTGGCACCACGCATGACACGGGTGACTTGGACTTGACTGATGTCTCTCTGCCGTATGATAGCATAGTCGATCAGATGCCAGTGTTTGGACCGTGGGTGCATCCACGTTGTCTTGTGTTTGGCGGCAAGTCGGAACATAGTGTTCGTTATCGCAAGATCATATTGAGCACAAAGACTGAGTAGCAAATGTCCATTGCTGTTCATTTTGCCGACTCCATGTCTGCCCAGAACTCCAGGCCAAGCCTCATAGTCCCGACCAACTCTGGCATCAAAATCGCCTAGCAATAGAATCTGCTCGGTGGCGTTTATGCTATCAAAACATTGAGATAGTTCCTCATAGAATTTGTCCTTAATGTCATCAGACTTGTCTAGCGTAGGAGCATATACACTGATGACATTAAGGTAGTTGTCTTTCTCCAGGTGAAGGCGCAGTGTGGTCACGCGGTCCGAGATGTGTACAGGACACTCAAGCTGTTTTACTAAATGATTTTTGATGGCAAATCCTACACCTGAACGACGGGGCTCGGATGAAGGGGTACCTTTCCAAAAGAAAGAGTAACCACCTCCATTTTCCACCAGCTCTCCTTCATCGGCAAGATGTGTTTCGCTAAGCGCAGCCACATCCACATTATAGCGACGAAGTTCCCGAGCTACTATGGCAGTTTTACGTTCAGGACAGGCGTTGCCATCTCGATCAATTAGGGTTCTCACGTTCCACGCGCCAAATGTCATAATAGATGGTCTAATGTTTTTATATCCTTTGTGACGTCGACCACGAATTGAATGATGCGATGGCAGCCGCGGTTAC
The DNA here is from genome assembly GCA_930367265.1 of Catocala fraxini. Taxonomy (NCBI): domain Eukaryota; kingdom Metazoa; phylum Arthropoda; class Insecta; order Lepidoptera; family Erebidae; genus Catocala; species Catocala fraxini. Next base: position 27,224,189 of record OV884036.1, on the reverse strand, counting down.
TACCACCTTTCAGGTGAGGACGAGCATTTTTTGGAGCACCTTTTCTAGCCCCCTCCCCGGCTGAGCGAGGAAAGCAGTGCCTCCCTAAATAGGGCTGCTTTGTCATCCCAGGTGCTGCCGAATCCGCATTGTCGTCCCCGATTTGCAATGCGAAAGCGACCACGGCGTGTACTCACACCCCTGGGACCGCCTGTGTGCAGGAATCAGACAAAGCCTAGCCTGCATCAAGCTAGACCTCTCTACCTCAACCCATCGCCACAGGACTTAGCGTCATCGGAGTCCATTACTCGGAAGCGGTCAGTTGCGCAGGATATATTAAGGTGCGAAAACGTTCGCGCAAACGCAGACGCACACACCCGCCCTTCTCCCCCGCGATCCAGTGGAACGGTAAACCGATACGACTGGCGGAGGAGTCGGATGATGTGTCTGGCCGACGGTAACTGTACGCCCTCTACCGTCGCCCTAGGCCATCCACAAGTTGCCTTGCTGAATCGCAGAGACCATCAAGCCCTTTCGCATTATCTGCATTGGGTTGCCGTCCTCTCCGAAACAGACTTTGTGTGTTAAGCAGGAGGGAGCTGCTATTATTAGACCTAGGAGAGAAGGGAAAAGGAATAAGGACGATAATGGAAGGGAATTTGTAGAAAATAAGAGGAGCAAAGGAAGTGGGATACTACTGCCTCAACGGAAGGACAAAGACAGTAGCAGCTCGGGGAGCCGGGGACGCGTCCCCTTGTATCATCACAGCTTTCGGTCCAGAAGCTGAGATGGATACCCCCTGGCTTTATTATTTTTGATTATATACAGAGTTGTTGATGCAAAATGCGAGTACGATGCTGTGCTTAGTAAACTAATTTCGAAACAAAATTCAAGTAGACTAATTTAGAGAAATTGAAAGAAGAAAAACAAATAATTAATAGATGAAATAATTAAAGGAAATGAGGGCCATCTTCCTCCTCAGTATTTCGTGTTTTATTTTAAGTACGAGTGTGTATGTGTGTGAGTTGTGCGTGTGTTGTGTATGTGTGTATGTATGTGTATGTGTAAATGCATGCATGAGTATGTGTCTGTATATAATAGTGTTTGTAGAGCATGTGTATGCGTGTTTCAGGTTACGTGTAGGGACGTTTTAGTAATTTTTCTGTGTCGTCATAATTTAGGGTAAGTAGATATTCTCTTAGTTTTGTTTTGCAATTATACGAGTTTAGTGAGTGTATATGTAACTTATCATGAATTTTGTTATATAACAGTACGCTTGAAAACCGATAATGGCGTTGTGAGAAAGTGGTATACGTGAATACACTGGGATATACTGGTTTAAGCCTTCTAACATGTTGTTGATGGGCATTTTTATGCAATGTTGTACTGGAGTGTTTTTTCATTATTGTATGGAGGCAATACAACTGGCGTACTGTGAGCACTTTATATTTTGAGTATAATTGCTGTGTGGGAATATATATAATATATATATATATATATGGAATTACAACTCAGACCAATGACCAGGCGGCTAATGTTGTCAGACTAACAATTTACCTACTGCTATTATATGTATATTATAAAAACAGACTGATTATAAAATATAAATTAGTAACATTATTTAAAGAATGCTTACAATACTATCACAAAAAATTGTGTATTCGTTTAACACTAATTTTGCACCTTGTATACTGTTATATCTTGATAACAACAGCCTTGTGAATAAACAGCTGGGCACACGCCTCGTTTCAGAATTAGAGGGTGATGTAATATAATGCGTAGGATATAACGTAAACGGCGGTGAAAATTGTCGATTATATAGAGATCCTTTATGAGGTGCAAATTTCTTTGGAAATTGGTTAATAATAATAATAATAATCAATTTATTTGCATAAAATGTGGTGGATACAAAGATGACAAAAAAAACAAAGAGCACAAAACACATTTCGCCATAATACAATAGCATGCAAATGTTAAAAGAGTACAATTTATAATATTAAAGGTTTCATTTACACAATTTAATATTTTTATTAACACAATGTATTTCTAAAATGATAAGACTGTGAGGCAAATTTTTTTAGAAATGAATTTCAGAGTAAAAACTTTCTTCAATCAGCCATTTTTTTAGTGCAGGGCAAAATTTATTGTATGGTAGTTTTACTATATGTTTAGGTATCGCGTTAAAAATAAGTGGCGCCATATACACACAACTTACTCTAAACATCTCTAATCGAGGTATGGGCATTTTGAAATAGTTATGGTTAATTTTACGCTTATTCTTATTATCTTTAACTTCGAACAATTCTAAATTACATTTATCAAATTTCGCTACTTCATAAATATATATACTAGGCACAGTTAAAAGACTTTCTGCTTTAAATATTTGCCTAAGGACAGACATTAAAGATATTGCTCATATCTAGCCTTTTGTATAATGCGAATAGAGATTTTGTGAGTTAAATAGGTTTGTAGTATAACATTTTTTGAAACAACTCTCGCACTAGTAATAATTTCTGTGTCGGGCCTTTACAATCATTCAAACAGCGGCATCAAAGAACACCTAGACACGGAACAACCACAATTTTGTGTTCCGTGTGGGATTCGAAGCCACAACATTCGGCATAGAGGCAGTGGCGACTAATTACATCACTAAGCCAGCGGTGCAGTAAAAACAACACATACAAGACCACTGCATAGTAAATATTGCCGGGATGCATTTCTTCTGAGCTATAAATACCCGAGTCATTTCTGATGAGTAGCCCCAAACTAGTGCACCATAGCGAATTATGGAGCAAACGTAAGCAGGGTAAACCAACAATGCAGATTTTCTTGAAGCCATCTATCGGTTTGACCGATAGTTATGTATAACATTTTGCAAGCAAAACTACATTTGTGGATTTAGATATATTTGCCTGCAATCTTGTGTAGACTTGACAAAAAGCATTTAAAATAAATTTAACATAATTATATAATATTCCACTTTGGGTAGACAAATACCTGTGCTACATTTCCTTACGCCCTAATTTGTTATTATTTTGAACGTTTCTCAAAAAACATACATATGAGATTATACTTATTTGTTCGCGTTAATCGCTCCCATCGTGACTCAGCGTGTATCATTTTGAGAAAGAATCGGTTTATATTTAAATTTGCAACTTTCAATAGGAGATATGACATTGCAACCAAATAACAATCAACATGTTTTCACCCAATTACATAAATTAAGCAATCTGTATTTACTCAGCGTGACTTACGGCACAGCATACATTAGGCCTGGATATCGTTCAAAGGTTCACACACCACTACGTAACAGTGCAATGTATATAAATATCCTGATTTTCAGTTCTGGTTACGTCTCAAGTAACACTGACCGAGTCAGCTGTAGTCTATCAAACATAATATATACAAACTTCGGTTCTAATATTAGGGTCATCAGAAAATTATCGATAGATACTTTGAATTACTCGGATTGAGCCAACGAACCCAAACTATAAACACGTTGTATTTGCGTCTACAATGACGCAAATTATAAATATAATAATTATATCAAATAACTAAATAAATTTACCCATTTTATATTAGTTAAAAACAATATATAGCTTAGGTAGTCAACGTACCAAGTATCATGGGATCGATCCCTACACAGACAAAAATGGAGAAGTTATACGCAAATAGTTGTTCCATGTACTCATTGGACTGAAAATTTGCTAATTTTTATTAAGGACAGCATAATTAGAAGTTTCTTATTAGAATATAAAAACAGGTAAAGTCAAAAGTACAAAGGCAAGCGTCAAATCGAATTGAGAACAACCAAAAACATCTTAAATCGCAAAAAGAATTAAAACTTTTTCAATTTCGTGTCGTACTCGTTACCTGGCTGTATTAGGAATGATACACACCGCGTACTATCATGTCTTTAATCTGTCTCACTGTCTGCACTTATTTCAAAGCGAATCAAAAAGTTGTAATAAATGCATCTTCTTCTCCCTTAGCCTTTATTATTCCCAGGTTACTTGGGGTCGGCTTTTCTGGTCTAACCGGATTTGACTGGATATCAGTTTTTACACGGAGCGGCTGCCACCTGACCTCCGCAACCCGAAGGCTAGACCAGTGTCAGGATATTGGAGGGTACTGACTTTCCCAATAACGACTGCCATAGATGTTCATGGCAGCCGGGACCAACGGCTTAACGTGCTCTCCGAGGCACGGAGCAGGCGATAATTGTCAATCAATACGCACATAATTTCAAAAAGTCATATAACTTCCGAAAGTCAGAGGTGCGCGACGTGGATTCGAACCCGAGACCCTCTGCATTGCAGTCTGTTGGTCTCCCCACTGAGCTATCGCTGCTACTTGTAATAAATGCATATGAAAGTATATAATATATGGTACTTATATTTAAAAAAAAAACAGCTAATCTCTGAAACAGCTGGACCGATTTTGACGGGTCTTTCACTGACAAATTGTTGATGTTATAGAGAGTAACTTAGACTACTTTTATTTTAGGGAAAAGTAGAATGTTGCGAAAAATATAAATATCCAAGGTGGAAAGCCGGAATATGGGGTAAGGGCTTGTACACAAAAGTGCAATGCGACGTCGCATCGTAAAAATCTACGAGCTCCCACGACACATCGCAAGAAATTGCGCATCGCGCATTCGAATTTTTTTCGAATTGTGATATGAATGCGCCTTGCCACACGAAATCGCATCGCAGCAATTCGTGTCGCAGTTTTCTGCGTTGCGAATTCGCATCGCGCCGATTCGCAGTTTTGTGTACAAGCTCTAAGCGGTTACGAGCAAACTTAGGTGTATCTTAGGGAAAAACGAACTGAAGATGAGATAAAAGAAGGCATAGATACTGTTACTTACTATGCAAAACGCAGTAACGCTATTACTACTCGTACGCTGGTTTACTGTAAGAGTGTGGTATTTTATCCGAGTGAGTCGGATCATTCGTTCTGTCACCAAATAATTGGCAATGGCGAGTCGTTTACTTGTGGCAAGTGTGCTGAAACAACATGTAAGTAATCAGTATAGCTTGTATTTCAACATAAGTAAATAGTATGTACGATGGTTTAGCCAGTATATAATATCAGACATTTTATTTGTCTTGTTATTAATGCCGAGTTATTGAAACCACCGACATTTTCGACTTCAACAAATAAATATTTAAGAAAAGGTTGACTTGGCTAAATTAATCCAAGTTTTATGATGTAATATACTTTCGGATTAAAAGATGTAATGGTTTTGTACCAATAATTAAAATTTTGCTCGCTATAATCTAGCAAAACATGTTTGTACTATATGTAATATTGTAACGCCACCAAATACCATATTTTATGCAAATAAATTATTATTATTATTAAAAATCTCTTGTATTTCGGATATCTAGGACATAAAAATAATTTTCAAATAACGAAAGGTAGGTAATACAATTTTGAAAAAAATATTCCATGAATTAATTTATGGAATTGGCTATTTGTGTCTTGAGAAGCTTGTTGTTCATTTAACATACCTATAATGATAATTTATGAGTATTCTTATAAACGTATAAGAGTGATAAATCAAGTTGAAACTCTACTCTATATTTGCTATACTTTTTGCAGCACGGGCCAAGCCAGCAACTCAACTGTTCCAGGTTAACTTAGTACCTTATTTTATGATGACTAACAACTTTATAAAATATCGAGAGTTATCATAACACAGCGACGCTGTTTTCATAAATGTAAAATTGTCGTTAGAAACTTATTAAGCTTTGGATTTTCTTGATATTTAAGATCTAAAAATCTTAATGCCTAATCTGAATATTTTAGCCAATTTGTAAGCGAAGAAAAGTTTCATTTATAATTAATATTTCTCCTTTGTCGGATATAATTGTAATTTTGAATGGTCTAGCATAAAGGGACTCAACTGAAACTCTGTTGCTAAGTTACATTATCTACGGAAATTGTTACTGATATCCTAACTAAAATTTAAATCATAGGAACAAACAAACAGTGGTGTCAGTAAAGAGGTGTCAACATTGCAAGTCGCATCAAGATCAAACAGCTTTTCTGCGTTTTGAGCCCTCACAATATATTTTTTAAATTTTATATTTTTAATTATAGTAATTTAAATCGTAAACTAGCACAAATTCTACGACAATAGCATAACCCTTCCGAAGACATAACTCAAAATCCAATCAATTCCGATAGCCGTTATAAACTATAAACGATTTTTATACCAGCAAGCGAAGTAAAACTAGAATTTAATCCACTTTGCCGGTTATTAGCCATCTCGGGAACCCGATGTCTCGACAATAACATTCATTTACGATCTATTTTATTCTCATAAAAAGGCTTAATGCCTTTCGTATCATGGATTTTTCAAAGGACCTCTCGTAAATCCGTCACACGTATGTATCTCAACCTTTTTGAGGTATAATTCAAGAGGCTTTTACTGTGGAAACCCGCAAGCGTCAAGATTGTGTCTTATTTTTAACTGGCTAAATTTATATATAACTCGTCGGTCTGTTCAGTAGGCGCTTAATACAAACTAATATATGAATAATAAATAAAACAACAATTACCTAAACATCTTTACTAATATTATAAATGAGAATGTGAGTTTGTTTGTTATGTTTTCACGCCTCAAGTACTCGACCGATCACCATTAAATTTCGCATACACGTTGTCAGGGCAACAGGATATAGGGTACCTTTCTTTCATCCAGAAAAAAGTACTGTTACTAACATAACCTACAAATTACTAATTACTCTGGTGATTTTTACAACATAACATAAATGCTGTAGAAATGAGAGCGCTGAGAAATATATGTGGTGTGACTCTGAAAGATAGAATAAGGAGTAGTGTGATTAGAGAGAGATGCGGCATGAAAGTTGATATAGTGACAAGAATAGAAAAGGGTATGTTAAGCTGGTTTGGGAAGGTAGAAAGAATGGACGAGGAAAGACTGACTAAGAAAGTTTATAAGGCTAGTGTGAATGGAACAGTCACAAGAGGAAGACCTAGGCGAACGTTTCTTGATCAGATCGGAGGCGTTCTGGACAAAGGCCAGGTTAAGAGCACCTTGAACAGACGGGCGTGTATGAGGAATGTGATGAAAGTGAATGAAGCCAGAGAAGTGTGTCAGGATCGTAGCAAATGGAAATCCGTAGTCTCTGCCTACCCCTCTGGGAAACAGGCGTGAATCTATGTATGTAGGTATGTATGTACAACATAACAGTGTAATACAGTTCTGTCTAGTCCCTCTGTGATACACGTACGTCATACTAGATGATGTTAATAGCGTATAATGTCTGTTATCGCATTAACTGAAGATACAAAGGATAAAAAAGAACTAAAGATATAATGTTATATCTGCATCCCTGCAGGTACGCGAGTAATTAATGTCTTACATATTTAATTCATGTATTGGTATAATTGTTCTGTATACGCTACATTCTACTAAAACTATAAAGATGACATTCATTCCACAGATAGTTGTGTACCTAAGTTTAAATCTCTGAAATTATTGACCTTCCCATCACTATATATTCTTGAAATTGCCATGTTTGTTAGAATTAATCTAAAACTTTTTAAATTAAAAATTAATAACTCAACTAGGCCAACACTTATTAGATCGCAATATATAAATCGTCTGTGCATAACTGGTTTTAACACAGCACTACTAAAAAGGAATATCATGTATATGGGACCAGTTATATATAATAAGATACCCAATGACATCAAAGATATGACACATAGCTTAATTATATTTAAAAAGAAATTACATGAATTACTAATTAAAAAATGCTATTATTCTATAAATAATTATTTAAATGATAATTCCTTATAATATATTAATTGATTTTTAATATTTTGAATTCAATTGTATTATTATTGACATATTATTTAATTTATATAACTTGTTTACTTTTATTTTAATTACTAATTTGACTAATGCTATGATTGACTGTCTACATTTGATTGACATTTAACATTTGTTACAAATTGAAATGGATTTTTATAATTTTCAAGATTTTTAAGATATTTAACTAATGAAACTATTATTTATAAAGATTTGCATGCCGGACAGGTAGAATAAAGAGAACTAATATTATTAAGCAACATTATGTAAAACACCTATGTACACCTTTATTCAGCAAATAAAAAAAGATTGATTGATTGATTGATTGACAATTTACGGAGGTCTTTAGTTTAAAATGTTGAACGGATTCAGATAAATTTGATGATTGGACTTAAACTTGCATATGTATGTAGATCTCGTCCTGGATTAGCACATGCCGTCATTGTTATCCCAGTTTGTGTTCCTATAGGCTTCACTCACGTGAGTCCCACAGGAATCTCAATCTTTTTATAAATAAATAATCTGGGCTTTTGTATGCGAAGAGCTAATTAAGCTTAATAATTTTTAACCAACATTGAGACAACTGCCATCTTAGTCTCCCCGTGACCATGGCTGCTGAAAAGCAAAAATAGTTTAATAATAATTTAATTAACTTAAAAATAATAATAATAATAATAATAATAATATTCTACCACATACACACAACACCATCTAGTAATTAATAATTAGTAAAGTTTAATAGTAGTAGTAGGGTAACAATTTTCAAAATTTTGTAATAAAGTGTCAAATAAACAACGCGATAAAATCCGTATATAGCAGTTTAATTTCAATGAATAATATTCGCGTAAATAGAAGACAATATTATACATATTAATATCCTAAATTATTACCTGTATTAATTTATATTCATGGTATTTTAGCCACAATACGTTATTATCAACATCATTTTACTATTTTTGAAGTGTCACTTTACATACGTATAGGTAGTGAATAAGCGTATTACCGAGGTTTGACCGTCGTAGCGTTAAAGCCTATGGACGTTTACTCATCATGAATATTATTCACACGTTGATTTCCCTGAAAAAAAAACTGCCCAACTATTTACTAGTCCCCTTACTGGATAACACAGCACCTATTTAAGAAACCCACAGCTTAGAAAACCCTATTCACTACAGAAAAACACAAATATGTTTATCTAATAAATTGAGATAAATAAATATTAAACAGAGATAATCCTTTACGCTACCTACTTAAAACTCACACACTAGGTACGGCATCCCATCATTGCTCCACAGTTTCACGCGTCCATCAAGCGATAACTTCAGTAGCACGGCCTGTGTGGCAATGGTATTACGCAGATCGGTATGCGAGGATAACCAATGTAGTCAATAATGTAGTAACTTCGAGTTCAATACTTTATACTGCACGGATGGCGTAGTGGTTTAAACTTTCGCCTCGACCCTGCCACCGCGCCGAGTGTTGTGGGTTCGAATCCCACACAAGACATAAATTTGTGCTATCCACATATGGTTGTCCCGAGTCTGGATGTTCTTTGTGTCCGTTGTTTGAATGTTTGTATAGTACTCCACGACACAGGAATAATTCCTAGTGCGGGAATTGTCATGATTATAATTATTATAATCATGCACAAAAATGCAGCCCTTTACCTCACTCCAACGTACTTGATGCATACTAAGTGGATAACCATCAAAGAAGACGATTCCTATATTCTTGTTAATCGAAATGAAGTCGATATTGAAAACATTCTACAGGGTAGCGCACATCTCGACAGCTTTATTAAAGTGATGTGACAGTCCTCAAATCAATGTCACACTTCATGACAGCCAAACATCTAAATCTCTTACCTACACTTTATGCGCAAAACAGTAACAATGCGACTACTGTGTACGCCGCCGGCGCGGGCGCGGTGTCCTGGTCGCGGGTGAAGCGTCTGCGACTCAATCTCATTCTGATCTGTAGATAGAGGTGCATTCAGGAATTTTTTGTATAGTATTGTACGTGTACAGCGATTTGCAGTACACGTGACGAAGTGCCGGGAACAGGCTTGTTTTATAGTCGTGTCGGCGGTTATCTTAATGACGTCCCCACATTAGAACAACGTGCACTAGACGTGCATTAGAACAATTTGCAGTAAACATGTCGTCGGCGTCGTCTCAAGAAAAAGCTAGTTAAACGTCACATATATATATACATATGTCTTCGGTTATCTTAATGACGTCACTACATTACAACAAAGAATAACATTTTGTAGATGTACTATCTAGAAAATGTTGTAATGAAATGGTCTGAAATAATTCTTACAAATGTGTTTTAGCTCCCATTTATTGTTTCTTATATTTGTTTAGTGTGGTTCCATATAACGCTCTGTGGTTTAACAAAAGAATGTTATTTATGATATACGCACAATGTTCGGCTGTTTTGTCAGAAATTCCATTTGTAGCATTTATGTATATTTCAACTATCTCCCGTCTGAGGCTTCGACTACGAGTTGTATAAATATAATTATGTAAAAATTAATTAACTGTCATTAGCTAGCATTACGATATATTATGTACATTCGAAATATCTTTGTCTTACATGTAGGTGCCGATCACTCTTATCTAGATTGTAATTTATCAATAAGGTTTTATATATATCTTATGTTAATTTTAACATAATTATCTTATTAGAGTATTAAGTAAAATTCAGCGAACATGACATTTTTTTAAGGCATTGGCGTCCATGGTTCCTTTGGCGTTTGTAAAGTTATTCAATATAATTTTATTTAAGCTCATAGCATACCACATTGACAGCACTGAATTATTTAATGGCTTTACATTCTTTTCTGTTTAAAACTCTGTTGACATAACATACAGAAAATCCGATGAGCAACAATTACTCTTACAATAATTAAAAGCATTAACCCTCCTCATACTTAATTTCTTTAAAATCGGGTATTATATTTGTAGCCATTAACATAATAACATTGTATTTGTAACATCGAATGGACGGGGCCTGTTACTGAATTCAATAAAAATTTAATTTATTACCACATACATTGTAGGATCGTTGTGAAACAATTCTTTAAACTAATATTACATTACTTTGCAATTTTTACTATCTAGTACAAAGTCGCGCCATTAAAACTTATCTGTGGATACTCCGCGTCTCTGTGGTGTTTAGTAATAAGAGGATGAAGTACTTTTAATAGAGCCGTGTTCTTTGTGTTAACGTAGACATTGTTTTAGAAGTTTTTTTTTTAAACATTAACGATGTTTAATATAAGAAATAAATATTGTGAACACGTTTGGATGACATTTGGCACTCAGGCAGAACATACCCTAGACTCCCGAATCAGTCAGAATATACCCTAAATTCCCGTAGGATTTACGCATACGAAGCCACTGGAAAAGATTAGTTTCAAATAAAAAATTGTATAATTATATGCTATTTTTAATAAGATACAAAAGTGTCCTTGGAAAATGCGATCTGAAGTCACCGTCGCGACCTGGCACGCCGCAAAAAGTTAATAGATATTAAAATAATTTTTGAATTCTTATTACTTTTAATATGAATATTAAAAGTTAACGAAACAAGCGAATGATAGAATTTAAAGCATTTATTCGTATGACTAATTATCGACCAAAGATCTTCGTTCGGTGCTGTTGTTTTGGAAATAGAAGGTGGCTGTGCCAAGATGAGCGCTCACTTTGGCACAGCCACTAATATCCCTTTGTATATTTTAAACGGCGGACCGATTAATTCTGCTATTTTACGAACAATTTCGATTAATTATCGATTAATTAACTATGTAAATAGATTTCCAGTTTGCGATGGTGGCTGTTCTAAGATAAGCCATACCATTTATTTATCATGCTGTTGATATGCGGGTTAGCAAACAAAATACACATATTTGTAAACATTATCTCTAGGCCCACATAGCAATAGCCTCGTCCATTATGACATATATAATATAATAGTTGGCAATCTGTCTGTATAATACACCTCTGCCTACACTGTAGAGGCGTGAGTCCATGTATGTTTATGAACTTTATAGAATACTCTCAATCATACACATTACTTTACGCTAGGTTAAACCCAAATCCAAATAATAAGAGTTGCGTGCTCAGACCTCCAGCGCCGTGTGACACCAACACTGATACTTGTCCACCGTCAGTACTTGATACGTATCGGTACTTATATTCCGCCCACGCCTGCACGAATCGTTCACCTTTACTACACCTAATGCTGATTTATATCTGGATTTGTCCCTGAAGTCTACGAAATTAGACTCGTAAAATATACGCCAATAATACTGAGCGTGAAACGTACATCCTGCCGTACTACAGTTATATGAACATGTCGTAATCAAAATGAAGTCAAGCTGTTTGGTGTATATGTAAATCGTTTAAAGACTGTTTTTTTTATTACGGTGATAAATAATACGATCCACCTGATTATAAGTCTTTAATTGCATGCAGTACTAGGGATATTATTCGCGTAGGTATTACTGATAGCTAACGAATTAGAGATGGGATGGAGAGAACGGATGGGCGAAGTCGGCGTGTGAAACTCTTAGACAGCAGGTCAAACACAGTAGCAGTGTTGCTATGATTCGCTCGCTTTCTGTGTTTGCTTCTTGGGCCAAACAACGACGTGCGAGACAAACAGCCTTTTTTTAATTTTTTTATATTATTATAAATAATGTATTTTCAGCTGAAAACTGGTAGCAATACTGTATTTTAATGATGCATTGTACCGATGTTCAATATATGTATAACATTCTAGGTATTTTTACAATCTGGAACTGTGCTACAATTGGATTGATTTATATTACACTAGCTTGCCACCCTCGTCAGTCTCGTTACGCAAACAAGTTATTATTTTTTGCCACGTAATATTAAATTTGAAATGTATAAAGTGTTCTCATTGTAGGTAATCCGATTAAAGCTTTTGTTTCAAAAAAGGTATATTTTTATTCCATTGTTACTTGCTATTACAGATGGCAGCAAACGACTACTACCTGCTGCCAATGTTCACACATAGTATGAGAACTACTCGGCGGGGTCGCGATTGCATGTGAAAGCGATTCGCGCGGCCTCGCCGTCTGTGGTGATGTCGAGGAACACTGTGGTAGTTTTAGTTGGTATTCCCGAGGTCTCTTTCCCCCGGTGAGCTCGACATAAACTCTCCGTCGCCCCGCGGAGAGGTATTCGTCAAATCATTCCAAAGCCTAAAAAAATATTTTAAAAAATTATTATGAGAACTATACTAATTCTGAAAGAACCTAAATCCAAACACTAGGTTTAATCAGGCTCTTGCTAACTTTACACTAAAAAGACTTGAGTTAAAGTACTATTATACTTTGAGCGATCGCTTGTCCAACAACAGTTTATTCAATAGACTTTTAAACCCTCAAATACTAAATCATGATGTACCTATATGATTTAGCATTTGAAGATTTAAGTAGTTTAAATATAATTAAAATATATGTCAGGTCATATTGATGTCAGGTACTGTTTTTACAATACATGACACCATTGCACAGTATTCTTCTTAGGGTAACGATTGATCTACGCATAGGAGAAAATTATGGTGTTTTAAATCATAAACGGTACAAGGGATATTCTGCTAAAAAATACATATGGCATAGTGTCCGGCTACGTGCCTAAACGTAAACGATTACAGGTTCTCTCCCATTTCGTGAAACTTAAACACAAACGTACGTTATACAACTCTGCCTAACACTTTGGCGATATTCATCCGTGATGTTTGTTATTTAAATATTAGTCTAGTAGGCGACACATTGCGATATTTTAGTTAACAATGTTGGCCTCGATGGCGTAGTGGTTAGTGTAACCGACTGCCACGCCCGAAGCCGCGGGTTCGATGCCCGCACAAGTCAAACATTTGTGTCCATGAACATGGATGTTTGTCTTGGTCTGGGTGTTTCTATGTATAATATGTATATATGTATAATAAAAAAAAAGTATATATGTATGTTTATCCATTGTCTAGTAGCCATAGTATAAGCTCTGCTTAGTTTGGGCTAGATGGTGTTGTGTGTATGTTGTGGAAAATTATTATTATTATTATTAATTCACAGTGACGAGGATGGGCGTGAACTATACTGCTCGCTGAGGAGGCGAACGTGTCTTACTTGTGCGAGAAATACTATCCCGTCAGAACACCTGCCTGACGAATGTATTCATAGGATGAATATAATAATGGAATAATGAATGTTAAATCAACATTCTTTTATATACATATTCACGTCTGTTTTCCCATAGAGGTGGGCAGAGACTAAGGATTTAAATTTGCTACGATGCTAACATAATTATCTTGCTTTCATTATATTACTATATTTTACATGCGGCTTCGCTTGCGTTAATGTAGATTTTGTCAATAAATTTATATCCCCCGGGAACAGTACCTTTTTTCTGGATGAAAGGTACCCTATGTTCTTTTCTGTTCCTCTGACAACGTGCATGCGAAATTTCATGATAGTTAGCTTAGTAGTTAAGGCTTGAAGGCGTAACAAACAAACTCATTTTTTTTTATTTGCATTTATAATATTAAGTTTGGATTCAAGCAAGGCTTGTTGCCTAACTTAAGGACACTCTTTTCTCTAGAATATCACCGGTATAGTCAGAAAACATTTGTCGAGGTCTTATAATCCCGACTGTCCCACACCGTACTCATATGTATAGAAGTTTCAAATGAGAAGCTAACTTTAATACTAAGCTGCTCCCTATGTGGCTTTTGACGTTACAAATACCACTCAGACTCACAGCAGCTAGGGTTTTAATCACAAAACTTATATCTATACTAATAGTATAAAGCTGAAGAGTTTGTTTGTTTATTTGTTTGGTTGAACGTGCTAAACACAGGAACGAGGAATTTTTTAAAAATTCTTGAATTATTGATTAGTTTATTTATCGAGGAAGGTTACTGGCTATATAAAATCACGCTACAACCCATGGGGGCGGCGCAGTAATCATAAACGCGGGTGAAACCGCGGGCACATCTAGTCTCATGTAAAATTAAAACAACTACACCCAGCAACTTGTTTTTTGTTAAATACAGATCACTAGCAGTTTGGGTTTCATATTACTAGTATTCTTGTGAACCCCTCCAGCCAAGCTGGAATGCTTGTATTAGGAGTGGTTTCACGTCAATAGTGCAATGGGTGGATTCGAACCCCCGACCTCTCGATCGCAAGTCCAATGCCTTACCCATTGGGCTACTACCGTTTCTATTTTAGTAGTAGTAATCTGACTACTCAAATTATAATGTACATTCGCGATTACAGTTGATACCACTTCAATACTCCCATTATAAATGATTCACAAGTTTATAACAGATTGTAATCAAATAGTTGATTAACATCTAGCTGGTATATCATCTTTGCCGTATGTCACACAACAGGAAGTTGTCTCACGGAAGCGTTGGCAAAACAAAGCAACACAATTAATCTCTATTCAAGTATTTAATTGTTGCGAGCGACAAGCTCAACGCTCTCACAATACAAGAAGGTACTCAATTGATGTCCTTTTAAAGATAGAAGGTTTGTGAAGACCTCGATTTCCTATTGTAAATCATTAGAAATTACCCTTTTGTGTAGCCCCAGGTGTGATCGGGATTTTCACTTATAGTTGAAAAGCTTTTATATATTAATTGAACACTTACAAAATTATAATATTACTCTTTTAATAATTATGTATACACTTTAGAGTAATATGATTTGCTTTCAAATGCAGTTTTCTAACATTTTTCGCTTAGAATATCGCCATTAGATGGCTTACATATAAACCCAACGTGCATTGGCTCTTAGAGAGGTTTACTCTAAAGTAAGATTATTATTACGAACATTATTTTTTATTTTATTTTTATTTTTTATTTTATTGTGATTACAGAATCCACAGCTCTTAATTATAATTTACAACTTTTGCTTAATATTACATATAGCCAATTACGGATTTACAATTTGTTGACCTCACTTAGTAGCATGCAGCAGAAACAAAGCTTAGGGTTCAATGTAGTACATACAATGACATACATAACTTGAAAACAGTTAAATCTAATGGCATTCAATAATCAGAACATAAAATATTAGTTTATACCAATACCATACTCGAAACCATACCGTGATATTGTGAATGTGTACATGTTAATGTGTAACGATGAAAGTGAATGTGTGTTTGTGTGTATGTGTGTGTTTTCAGGTGAGAATATTTATTATAGGGTGAGTTCGTGATGCGCATGTGATTTAATACAATATTATTAATATAATTTACCACATTACGTATTACTTATCAAATCTAATACTTGTTTTCTAAATGTATACTTACTTATATTGAATATATCAATGCTGCTGAAACAGCAATTGTAACATTTTTTTTTTTTATTCATAAATTAATATTCATTTATTAAAAACAAACAGTTATTTGAATTATATGGTTAAATCAGGTTCGATACGCTTGCCATATGGTAGCATATGTAGTACTTGCTGAGCAGGCAAGCACCCGAGATGCTTTGTGGCAGGTTTCACGCCGCCACTTCGCTGAAGACAACTCCGTGCCTCGCGCGTACCGACTGGTTCGCACTAGCCGCGCATGAGTCCGACGCTCGAACGCTACGTGCTTGCCAAACAACGAACATGTCGTTCTCTGCAGCTAACCACATAGCCACTGCGAGTCCAACCTCAATGTCAGGCACCGCGCACTCTAGTCAGTGGCCGATAGAACACGCTTTTCGAGGCGCAGTGGGCTAGCCTGACCCTGCAGTACCGTGATCCTAAGGGGTTAACCCGTAGCTCCAGGTCCTTAATACTGAGGTTGCGTTTCTATGGTTTCAAACTAAAAACAAAATGGAACACAAAATACACATATATTTGGCAAACGCTATGTTTAGATTACATTGTATACTAAAACTTCTAGCTCCAGACCAGGATTAATTAGACCAACAAAATTATTTATATTGTTCTTATTTGTTTGATTTATTTGGATCACAGCAGATGTTTCATAAGACATGCATTTCAGATCAATATCCAATTGGGGTATGGACTTGATTGGAGGTGGAGACTCGACGGGGGTCTACGTTGGCGTGACAAAAAAATGTGGATCCACAATTCGAAAGCAACACCACAATTCCAAGAAAATTTATTTGCTTTCGATAGTTAGAACTAAAATGTTGGCTTGAGAGTTCACCTATCAATGTAGGCAGATAATATTTTGAGAATCACTGCGACTGTTACTTGTAAAAACTTGCATACTCCATATTCAGTACCAGTGGTCTCGAACCTACCGAAATTTCGTAAGAGAATTTATAAAAATAAAACTTCCATCTTCAAACTCTTGTTTTTGATTCTTCACTAATATAAATACGACTGCCAAGGAATATGATAGAAATGTAGCTGCACAGGGTCCACCAGAACCTGCTAAATTTCGAAAGTGATCTATTAGAAAACAAGTGAGAATCAACAATGAAATGCTGTAAATCTTAGAGTTCGAAAAAATGGTTCAAGTAATATGCAAAGGTCATAGTCATTGCGGGGATATATTGACTATGCTGAGTCGAATGGCATTGACCGCGAGTCTCTAGCTCTTACGGTTCTTGAGTTGAAAGTTGTATAACAGACAGACGGACGTACGGGCGGACAAAGCTTTTGTATAAGAGTTTTTTCGAACTCTAAAAAGTCTGGGAATCTCTGTTCTAGATTATATTACACAAACAATCTGTTATAATAATTATGAACAAACATGTGTCGTAGTGGCTGACTATATCTCGTGTACCAACACAACATGCCATGGCGCTCTTATAAAATGAATTAACATAAGCGACACGTGTAACAGCTGTAATTAGACTCGACTAATATGTTCAGGACGTGTTACTATTTAATAATTCGGATTTACGTAATGCCTTTACTTAATTTCTAAACTTATTTGGTTTAATTACAGAAGTAATCACTATTAAAATAAATGTAAAACCGCTTTCAAATAATAAACTAATAATGTTAATTACATATCACGCGAATGTTATAGCGCAGATAAGACCATTTAAGTTTTCTTAAGACCTTTTTTTAAATGTAAAAATAATAAATAATTCCTGTGCTGCGCAAACAGTTGCTCCCGTTCAATATGACATGAATCGTGTATGCGTATGAATCGATTGTTGAAACTAAAATGTTAATTTAAAATTATATCGAATTACATCGTGTCAATATAAATATATCAAGACGCTGACAGGTGTTTAAACGTTGACAAAAGCAATATTGCTTTTTTAATTTCTTTTAACCTTTTCTCTGTCCCGTGATATACACATTTGAAAACATTTCGTTATGTTTATATATGATTGCTCGGACAAGGAACTTGTTACGAATTTAATTTGTAAAAGTAAAAGTATAATAAAATATACTAATTGTACGCAAAGGCTACTCATTTATTAATTGATAATAGACACTATCTATCACATACAAAAGATTCTATCTACAGAGATATTTGTGAAATGAAATACAAACGATAAGTGCACTTACGCACTATACACAGCTTCTACATTACCAGGAAAAATAGACACTATTTATTTTCCTCACGGAGCCATCATGTTGTTACAACAAAGCTTATACTTAAGTGACCTCTCGAATATTACTTTAACATTACATATCAAGTATATTGAAATAACCTTCTACAGTATTAAAAATGTATGTGAAATGATATACTCATTATTTCATGGCTTTTATATGTTTATTTCAGTCTTTAAGTGTTAACACAATATTGTATTTCTGGCGTGACAACAACATCTAGCCACAATTGTTGTCTAGGTATTGTTGTCACGCTGAAAATATATTTGACCTTATAAAAAATTCTTATATCATGGTTGATTGTCGAGTCACAGAAATAACGACGTAACTCAATAATATCTATAATAAAATAGCGTACTAATTGCTTTGAAAATTATTTACAAAATTTTACATCTTGCTTGTGTGGAAGTTAGGCAGTAGATATTATATTTTAATTTATTATGACCTCATTGAATAGTAAACTCGGGAGAAAATAAATTTTGAAAATAAATGGTTTCTAATTGATGAGATGACATTTATTTTTCAAAATTTTTACGTCTTGCGTCTAAAACTGATGAAAACACATTTATTTTATTTATTATAGCATGCAAATTTCTCTATAATTGTGTTTGGATATACCCCGGCAATGTTTGCGAATTACATTCAATGGAGCGTGTTCCTTCGCGAACGTTGGAGCAGAGGAAAAATATAAACAGCTAATGTTTATGCAAGTTGTATAAAAACACCATCCACTCTAGCAGTCTTCTGATTCGCGGTAACAGGGTACATATACCAATAAAAATGTAGATTTTTGTATACATTATATTCTTTAGTTTACTTTGAAGGCAAGTTACGCGTACTTTCTTTACCAGCAACAACCATGCATAACAGAGGAAGTAAAATTGTTTATCTGTCAATTGTTGGAATGAGAAACATAAAATAATTGTGTCTAGCCGCCGGCGGGGTTTGCTGTACATTCGTCACAAAGTAAATTCGTCATTAAAAATACCTATGTGTAAATTCGTCACAATTCTAATTTATGCAATAAATTGCCAATATATTAATCTTGTTTATTGTAAATTCGTCACATGGTTTCACTCGCAAAAAATTAAATAACTAGTAAAATAAGAATGTTGTATATTTTTCATAATCGCAGTAAGTTTAATAATTTACCTTATATCTACATACAAATCACAGTTCTCAAGTGGTCAATTTGCCCACAACATTACAATTCTAAGATTAACAATAGAAAGACAATTAAATTACAGTAATAATCATATATATTTTTTTATTTAACACCTATAAAAAATCACAGATATCGAGTTGTTGGCTTGCATACAACTATATAAATAAATATAATAACCTAACACCTACGTAAAAATTATAGTTCTCGAGCGGCTGGTTTGCCTACAACATTTCAATTATAAGAAAAACAACATAAGATTTAATACATCACAGAAATAATCACATTTATTTTTAATTAACTTAACACCTACGTAAAGATCACGGATTTCGAGTGGCTGATTTGCCTACAACTATATAAAAATAATAATCTAACACCTATAACTACATAAACGATGTAAAAAAACCTATATTAGTAATGTAATATATTGATTGGTAATTAAATGTTACATGTTTTTAAAATGCTGCATATCAGAAAGTTTCTTGAGAGTTTCAGCCAGGGATATGTTATAGTAATTGTCCAAAATAGTTTTCAATTCTTCATCCACTAGCATAAATAGGAATGATAATAAAAAACAACAGAAAAATTACATAAATTATTACCCACATTCACACTAACGAACATACACACCACATACATATACACACTTTTACACTTTTCAACTGCATACACAAACACGTAACACATACATTCTTACACACGCAAGCATGGTTTACTATATTAACAATATTATTTTACCTTCATTTTATATTAAATTTAATTTTCTTTTATATTTTTCTTACCTGTTATTGCCATTACAGTATTAATTTTAGGTTACGCAAAATTTAATTATAAGTACATGTTTGTATCTGTGACATTGGAAGGTTGCTGGTACTTATAGCACAGGATATCCTATTTTAAGTACCAGCAAAACATTATAATGATGTTCTTTTCTATACAATAACCTGTATATTTACTATGTAACTTGTAATAAGTGTGGCAATAAAGATTTTATTATTATTATTATTATTATTATTATATGCTATAGCTCGACGTGTTCTCACTTTTAAGGGTATATCAAATCTGATATTCTTTAATTTCCAATCTATATATTCAACCTCCTTTTTTAGTATATCAAGTAACTGAAGCATTTTAGATTTTCTTTTCCCCATTTTATTGTTTAACCGTTTATGCCATGCTTTTGCTAGGTTTATTGTCCTATGACGAGCCCCATGTACATTCCACATAAACTGTATACTTGTGTTTTCTAACCACTGGGATACAAAATAATCGTTCGCTCTGTGGAGCATTTTCCTTGATGTACAACCAAGAGTCTTCAATGTCCTGTTCCTTTATATGTGCTAATGCAGCACACATGGCTAAGTGCCTTTTCTCTTCTATGTTAATCAGTTGTGGGCCATGTGCTTTTCTGGCAAGAGCTTGTTTGAAATGAAAGTTACATCCCTGTAATTTAACATGAGGAAATACTTGTTTTATGACGTTTATCACGGCAATTTGAAAGTCGACGATATATTTGTAAGCGGTGTCCAGGTAGATAAATTTTGCATTAGCGATTAAAAAAGTAGTTTATAAGACCTTTCCTCCTTACTAAGCATAATAACGTAGATAAGAGGCACTATTTTCGAAAACTTGTCGTCGCTGTTCACTTCTCTGTGTATACAATATAGTTAATAAAATGGTGTATACAATATAGTTAATAAAGCAGCTTGCAAATGTGCCATCCAAAAAGAATGTATCTAGATTGGTGTAAATTCACGAGCAGTCTCAGTGCAGAATGCTATTATTATGTTTTCAGGCTCACTGTTATCATCAAATAAACAAAAGAAATGTTTATATTTTTCTGAAATTATGACATCTTCGCGTCTTGAAAAATGTGTTTGGGCACATTTAGTTCACGATTTCTCACTTTATAAAGTGATCGTGAAATATTCAAAAATGTCGGTAGGGCGTTTAATAATTGATAACCCTCATCTTTGGCTGCTTGAAAAGCTTCTTCATACACTTGAGGCATAGGTATGATTGTGTTCGCTGCTGCTTCCTTGCAGAGATTTCTTGCCTCTATAATTTCAGTTTTACTATAGTTGGTTGACACTTGTGGACCGATTCATGCAAAATTCTGATGTCATGATTTTCCGAAATTTTAATAGTTGCACCACATGAACGATTAGTGCATCTCCATACAGTGCCAATCTTAGTTTCACGGTGGACATTGTACGTATTACCATGTCTTACAAGCATTCGCCGTCCTTTTACTGTTTTGGTAAAAGTGATTTGAAAAATTAATAAACATTTTTTAATTAAAGTGCAAAATATATAATATATTTAGAAACAAACTAAAATTGATTGACAATGGTCGCCTGCTCCGTGCCTCGGAGAGCACGTTAAGCCGTCGGTCCCGGCTGCCATGAACATCTATGGCAGTCATTACTGGGAAAGTCAGTACCCTCTAATATCCTGATACTGGTCTAGCCTTAGGGTATCGTTAGCCTTTGAGTTGCGGAGGTCAGGTGGCAGCCGCTCCGTGTAAAAAGTGATATCCAGTCAAATTCGGTTAGACTAGAAAAGCCGACCCCAAGTGACTTGGGAATAATAAAGGCTAAGAGAGAAGAAGATGTTGAAAGTAAGCCACACACGAGTATTCTTTATAAAATACTCTTATATTTATTTGCAATAGGTAGTTCTAAATTCATAAAATATGTAATTTAATTTGTAGGCAATGTATGGGGAAGACTTAAAGGGTTAGAACTTAAAAATGTATAGAGCACGCCTATACAACTACAATCCGAAAGTACGACCTGGATCTTTGCGCTCGCAAAAGCCATCGCACGTTCATACCGCGAACGACAGCGAGTTGACCAATGCATGGGAAAATCGTAATTGAAAGCATAATAATTGTGAAATGCTCCGTAAAATAACTCAAATATGTTAAATACGTTGCCATCAGAAAAGAAATGATAATATATAATTTCACAAGTAACGAGTTAAATTCAATAATTTTAATCGCAGTATCGGGGATGAAGATGGCAAGAAAGGCGGGCATACACCAAGCAACCGGGCGGCGGCGTAGGGGTTCGATAACAAATATACTTTACGAACCTGAAGCGGGGACGGTGTCGATAAGATTGACAATATTCTTAGTAGTAGTAATTTAAATATATTGTTACTTTTTGCATAACACATGTATAAATGTGCGTACATAATATATGCAAATTACTCACGCTGCGCCCAGTGTAAAATTGTCAACATTATCACTCTATACCATATTTACTCCAAGGGATAGATAATAAAATATAATAATGATTTGTACAATACCATTAAATAATAAAATAAATACACCATGTCCACCCAAGCTTGTACCAGGTTGAGTAAAATCCATTTTTTCAAAGACGCACCATTCACAAATCACATTTGAAACAGAACACCATACACGCACATTGACAAAGTCAAGGGAGTCACTGGGCTACAAGTTGTTAGATGCGTTGACCAATACTGTGAGAAAGGGATAGATACAGCGAACGAGCGAGCGCGCGATATCGTGTGCAGGAGTATGTATATTTAATTTCGATCGCTAAAATCAACTTTTCGCTAAAAGCTACTTAAGCAAAATTTATATAAAATGTGGATTTGTGGCAAATTTACAATAACCGTCATGTGCCTGTGACGAATTTACACATATTAGTTAATAAATGTGAAGAATTTACTTTGTGACGAATGTACAACAACCCGCCAGCGGCGTGGCGGTTTGCTGCATCTCAATACCTTAATGCATATTACACAATTAATACAAATGATTATAAATTCTTGCGATTAAATGCCTCAGTGACGTAGCAGTATTGAATGTTTTTAGCATTATTATGCATAATGTCTTTGGTAGGGCAAATTTGGTAATGGATTTTTCTGTAAGTAGTGGTCTGGAGCTGTGTCTGGTGGACAGAAATGGTATAATATTTCTATGTTTGTTAAATACTACATAAAGAGGGCAATCTCTTTACCATAGGCTCTATAGCTGAAATGTGAGCTGAATACACACCTGCTTACTTCCTCATGGAGATAGACTTGCACCTACTATATAAAGACTATTTATGTATCTATATCGGGCACACTGATCTGACTTGACACAAAATAGGAAAGGGCGCACTGTGTCGGATTTGTTGATGTCGGAGGCCAAGACCCACTTTGGGTCGCTACGCCAGCGAAGTAAGAAAGTATGTATGTATATGTAAAAAACAAATTAAATAAATATAAATTTAAAGTTACAAATCTTTTGACAGTTTATATCGCGTTTAAATTTATCTTCACTCATCTTGACTTTACGGCTATTTTACTGCTTCCATGCTTTAAGGAAACTGCGGCGTTCATCATCTTAATAGCTTGTAGAGCAGTTATCACAAATAACCCTACATCATATCCTTATTAATATTATGAATGGGAACGTGAGTTGTTTGTTTCTTTGTTACGCTATCACCTCGATCGATTATCGTGAAATTACGCATACACGTCGTCAGGGCTACAGAAAAAGACATAAGGTACCTATCCTGCTGAAAAAAAGTACTGTTTCCGAGGGACAGGACATTGACATATCCTACATTTACGCAATCAAAGCCGCACACAAAACCTGTAGTACCTGTCGTACTTTATAAAAAATCCAAAAGTAGGAACGCTAAATAATACATTCAGCAACTTCGTGGCATTAAAGTATAAAACTAAAATATTTAAATATACTAAATTTAGCTTGTAGTGTGTATATAGTTTAACGTATAAAGTGCAACGTCCACACAAGTTCAGAGGAATGTCGGCACACGTAACTGGTGTTGACCGTCTAAACTTCTAATGAAACCACACGTCTCATTTCTTTTTGTTTTACTAACAATCGTTTGATATAGAGCAAAAGCTTGATTTGTTCTGGCCGACCGAGTGTTTAATTTCCAAGTAAACGACGGTATGTTGGCACGTATACTTTCTAAGTACGTCGGTACATTGGCACATATACCTTCTTAGTGTGTATTCGTTTAAATAGATACATATATTTTTCATAATGGGCTTCTAATAGGACAATATATTTCCTGCTAGATGTGGCAAAATGCTTTTAACTATAGCCCGTTCAAAAACATTTTATTGCGTTGGCTATGCAAAACATACCTAATTGTTTAGATGGCCATATTATGTAAAGTATTATTTTTGGAGACCGTTTGCCATAGTAATAATTACTTCATATGATACTCTGTTCTAAAGATTACCACGCACGCTCGCGTGCTCCGTAGAAAGCCACAATGATGGCGCGTAAAAACACAATACGTGTTGGTGTTGCAGGCGTCCATAGGCTACGGTGACCACTTACCATCAGGTGGCCCGAATGCTTGTTTGCCACCTTAGTTGTATAAAAAAAACAATAATATTTAAGTAAGCTAAAGAGATATGTGTTATTCTATAATGTCATATAAGTCAATAATGTGATACATTTAAATAAAATAAGCATATTAATAAATCACAACAATCAAAAAACAAATTTTAAAAAATGACGTTGTTGTATCTGATATAATAAAATTGCCAAAAGGAATTATCATTTAATGGAATAATAAAATTAGCCAATCAGTAGAATTGTTATTTTTTTTTTGAAAATGTATATTGTGCTATCTTTTATATAACACGGTATCTTATTATAGATAACCGGTGCACTACGCATAATATTATAATAGAAAATAGAAAGCTAAGAAATAGATAATCTCTGCCTAACTCACTGGGAAATAGATATGAATATAATATGAGTATTTCTGACGCGGCTGCCTTAACACAGCGTGCCATGCGTGAAAATCCATAAAACGGTGTGTTGTTTTATAGTCGACCTTAAGACCGACAGCACGCACCTCACTCACAACATACATAACATTCTGTTGTTTTATGATATACTAGTATTTGCACGCGGCTTCGCCCGCGTAAATGTAGGTTAGGTTATGTTAGTAACAGTACTTTTTAAATGTATCCTACGTTACTCACTGATAATATACCTAACTGTCTAAAGGTAAAGGAATTGTTTAAATCGGTTCAGTAGTTTTTGAGTTAAATCCTTACAAACAAACAAACAAAAAATCACATCTTTCCTCTTTATAATATTAGTATATACAGCGCACCGCACACCGACACGATACAACAACGCCTTTGAGATTAAACAAGTGAGAATCAGCAATAAATTGCCGTAAATCTTAGAGTTCGAAAAAATGGTTCAAGTAATATGCAAAGGTCACGTGATACCACGTGACCTTGAGGTCAGAAGTCAAAGGTCATAGTCATTTCGGGGTATATCGACTATGCTGGGTCGAATGGCGTTGACAGCGAGTCTCTAGCTTTTACGGTTCATAAATTGTAAGTTGTATAACAGACAGACAGACGGACGGACAAAGCTAATGTATAAGAGATTTTTCGGACTCTAAAAGGAGTTCTCGCGTATTAACTAAAGGTGAAATTGCCTGTACGGATGACCTAGTGCTTTAAGTGATGTTACCACTGCTACTGCGCCTCATTACTAAATATGTGTGTTCCACAAATAGTTGTGCCAAGTCTGGGTCTTTTTTGTGTCCGTTGTTTGAATGTTTGTAAACTTCCCTGCGACACATTTCCTACTTCATCTGAATTATAATAATTAATATTAAATAAAATCATCGAGACCTAATTTCGGTCACAGCAGCCAATCATAACGAGACTGGCTATCTGCGTAGGAGATATGATAGTGCACAAGTGTGCGCAGAAACGTAAATGCACCTCTGTTGCCTAATTCTCAAAATCCAATGTGACGGCAATCCGACACGACCGGAGAGATCAGGCGCAGGAACAGTAGCTTTACGTGCTATCCGTGGCACGGGGTTGTGTAACACCGCCAACCTCCTAACTCCGGGCTACTATTGAGATTTCTTAACCCAATAACTTTTTGTTGGCCCGACCTAGGATTCGAACCTGAGACCTCATGCACAGCTGTCGCATTTACTATCGCTGCTTCATGGAGGCAATTTAATGTACTGGAAATGATCTACCACAATACGAACATTATTTACAGTTAATACAAAATCAATATAAACGTATTTCTTGGGATTTTACGTAATACATAATTGGTGGAAGCCCCAGGAGAGCTCGTTGCCAACGGTTTTTCATAAATCGTTTCTTTAGGTTTTCATTAAAACACCTTATTATAATAAACTATGATACCTTTCAAATTAACTTTGTTTCCGGAACTGGGATACAGCCTCCGGCGTTGATTTCCTTTGATGGCATCAAGTACTTTCAACTTGAAAAGGGATTAATGCGGGCTCTTTCGTTCGCTTCATTATCTTGATCATATAATTTTGATACTGGCTCATACAAAACTGACGATCTAAAACATAACGATAAGTCTAAAGGTAATCGTTTAGAGAAGTATAGGCTTGTTGTACACTATTGTGTAGTGATATTTTGTGTATAAGCCCCACGTGATATGTCGCGCGGAAATGAAATACCATAACTTTGATTTGTTGTAAAAATCATCTTAATTAGTATAATATATATATTCTATCACATAAACACAACACCATCTAGCCCAAACTAAGCAGAGCTTGTACTATGGGTAACATACATAACAATGGATAAACATACATATATACTTTTTTTTGTTGATACATTCATATTATTTATACAAACACCCATACTTGACTTGTGCGGGAATCGAACTCGCGACCTTAGGCGTGGCAGTCGGTTACGCTAACCACTACGCCATCGCCATGGCAAAACTTCAATATCTTGGTCTATACTAAGCTGGCGTTTCGGTATTGGTGTAGATCTTTATGCAATTTACGTACGCTAAAACTGTTTAAGTACGAGCCACTATTTCGATTAGCAATAGTAACAATTGTACCCTGCTAATACTTCTATATTACAAATAATAAAAATGTAGGTATCATTTTAGGTGCAAGCAAGACAGAAGAATACTTATCAAATGACTTCCGAGAAATGATAACAATTCTTCAATGGGAGGATGGATCAAACTAGTACATAATAATATAGGGTCACGATCACGTATTTGAAGATTGATCATATGCGTGAAGTCAGTGGAAACAAATTCGCCAACCATAACGTGGTTAGCGCAAAATCCTGCTAGACAAAGCTTCCATCTGTAATTACATACATTTATAAAAAAATTGTTCTGTAAATTCCACAAAATACCTGCAAAGAAAAGCAAATTACATTTTACCTTCGAATAGTGCAGAAGGCTATTGTTTATTACTTGTAAACCTCTAAATGTAAGCAAATATCATATCGCAAAAGAAGATTAAAGAAACGTCTGAAACAACTGTAACCTTACTAAACGAATACAAATTTAAGCACTGTAAGTATAAAACACAAATACTTTTGTGTAGATAATTTATGAAGACCCCAGTATTGGATATTAAGTAGGTATATACTTAAGGTTCGTTTTATTTAAGTAGCGATTTTAACGAAATTACCGTGTATCGTAAAGGACGAGGTTTGACTCCGTACCGGTTCGTGGAAACCGACGCAAATAGCATTTGGGTCCACGACATCTACTTATTGAATCAATATTCATATTTTAATCATGAACCGTTTGTTCTACACAATGTGTTTGGGTCACAAGTTTATGGTGAAAGCGATACGGGTAGCGGTGAGCGTTTTCATTTAGGGGCGTTACCGAGGAACACGGTAACATTCTATTATAAGTAGCGTAGCTAGTAAGGACTAAGTAAGCATGGCGTCTGATGTCACTGACTTTATAAACTAACTAGTCTTTGCCCGCGACTTCGCTCGCGTAAAAGTAGGTTAGCTTAGTAACAGTACTTTTGTTTTAATTAAAATATAGCCTCTGTTACCCGGTGATAATATAGCTTCCTAATAATTAAATAATTTTTGTAATCGGTTGAATAGTTTTTGGGTTAAAACCTTAAACAAATAAACAAATAATGAAATATTTCGTCTTTATAATATAAGTATAGATAACCTCGTATTATCGTCCTACAAAAAAGCAGCTGCAGTTTCAATAACGTAGTAACGTGCCTATGAATGTTTTGCTGTGCCTGCCTTTCTTAGAGAGTCGGTAAAACGGTTAGACTTAATGTAGTACTATTTAACCAAGTGTATTAAGCGATTGGAATTAAGCAATTTATTTGATTTTATTTGATAATTTACGATGGAATTAGAGAGTTTTGCGAGAACACAGAATACACATTAGTCCTACGCGCGGCGTGAGAGAAGAATAGAGAGATCGTTTATATATATTTCGACGAAATATGTGTTTTACTGTCAATATAATTGGTAATAAAACCAGCTTTCTACAAGATGGAATATTATAATTATGTTTTACAATTTAATTTTGCTTGTGTTGTTGTACAATAAAATATTAATATCACTATCTATCACTCCAAAGCAATTTATTTTCGTAAATAAACATACATGTTCACTGTTTGGTGCAGAGGCATTGGACTTTAAATACGAAATTGTGATAACAAACTACCTCTTGTGGCTATATGTCGGTACGAAACTCGACGGCTGTATACAGTCTAGTTAACAATACTGATACTGATAATCAAATTACTTTGTAAGCGTATGTAAATTATTGCTTTCTTGTGGATGGCGAATGAAATACTGCTCAATTATTAACCTCTTCGAAGAGGTTAATGAAAACACTATGTGGGGGTCTGTGGGTCTGTCTGTTAGTGACAGGCGAAGCTCCGGAACCACTAAACCGATTGACTTGTAACTTGGTGTGCAGACACCTTGGAGTCATACCTCGGTCGAGTTTGAATATGGGCTCTGTGGGTCAAAAGACCCCCGAGATATAGGGGTCACAAGGTCATAAGGTCAGGGATATCCACCAACAAAGTGATTTGGGAGTCCAAGGGAGAGGCTTTTGCCCAGCAGTGGGACATTACGAAAAGCTGAAGGGAAAAAAAGTCACATGAAGACGAAGAGGTTGAATCCTGGGTTTTTACACCCATCTCGTTGTAGAGAGTATAAGACTGGTACTAGTCATAAAATGTTAACTTTAATATAATTAATGCGAATGTGAGCTTATTTGTTTGTCACCCTTACACGCCTTAACTCCTCGACCGATCATCATGAAATTTTGCAAACACAATTCTGTCAAGGGTACAGAATAGAACATAGAGTACTTTTCACGCAGAAAAAGTATTATTCTCAAGGGAATGATATTTATTAACAAAATCTATATAAACGCAAGCGAAGCCGCGAGCAAAATGTAGTAAACAACCACCACGTCAACTGTGAGTATGTCGCATATCGCGCTATTGTGTAGGTACTTGTGCCCGAGTTTACAATACTAATGCGTCAGAATTGTCCTTAAAACTCTATTGGCAAGGTAATATCTTGCTTAGCTAGGTTAGTCGATGATAATCGACTTACCGAACCAAAAAAATTTAATTGCTTCACAATGGATAAAATTCTTGAAACTGTTCCTACTATAAGTGATGGATGAGATTAGCGTCGTTCTAGACATATTTTGTAAACGTTAATATAAATTTCTTTTTAAAAAAGACAACTCCCGCGCTCGGAATTACTCCTGTGTCGTAGGGAACTTAACAAACATTCGAGCAACGGACACAAAGAACTCCCAGACTCGGAACAACTATTTGTGGATTACATAATTTTTTCCCATGGGGTGATCGAACCCACAACACTTGGCGCGATGGCAGTGGCGAGACGACCTCTTTAAGCACTATGCCACCCGAGCAATCATTAATCATTAATCATTATCTTAACCGACTGTGAGCGTAATAACATCGCTAGGAACCCTGAACACTGTTACTGTTGAACGTCGATCTTACTTAGTCTACAATAGATGTGAACCTCTGAAAGAGTAGCTACTCCGTGCCGCTAAGCCTTCTCTTACAAGTGTCGGACATGATAATATTCAAGGGGCTTAGCGCTGGGTACTTTATGCGCAGATCCTAGTTATATTCAACTGTATTTCTCTGGATACTATTAGAAAGTAAGTTCCTAGAGTTTAAGCAGAATAAATATGTTTTTGTAAAATATATTTGAAACCGCGTTGTAAATGAAGATAAAATTTCATGAAATAAGGTAGAAAAGAAGTATACTTGTTTAGCATCTTAAGGATTTGGATCTGCAATCAACAGATCGCGCGTTCGAATCCCTCCCATTGTACCACCGACGTGAATCTACTAGTAACACAAGCGTTCTAGCTAAGCTTGAGGGCTTGAAAAACATATAGTTCGTATTCTTTTAAACAATGTAATTATTGACCCTGTGCTATTATTAACAGTTTTATTTTAACATTTTGAAATACCTCGAGCTGCGGCGGCCTGCTGGCGGCTAGACACAATTGTTTTTAATTATTCCAGCAATAATTGACGAATTACGGAATCAATATCTGGCTTTGCGAAGGTTAAGAAATATTATTACATTATTAAATCAACGAGGTAGTAAGTATATTGATGATTTTTAAGAGCTTTTGAGTTTAGGCTTACTGGAATTAGTATCTATTATTTTTATTCTAACTTCATCCCACAAAATTATCTCAATTGACAAAGCCATGGTTAAACCTCAAACACTCAACTGAATCAGTTGTAACACTTTGCACTAATAATCATAATGAGTAACACCTCCTTAGGCCTGACCCTCATTAAAGTAAGTCCTCACTATACCGCTTTATATTGTTCGGAGTCCCAAAACAGTAGTTGCCGTCCGTGAGTTAAATGAACACATTTGTTCCACTCAGTATATAGCCTCTTTTCGCTAAACGGTCCGAATTTACACCGATGTTACACCAAAGGAATTACTTTCACTGGTAAAAGTACAGCCTTATTTTCAAATCCTTTAAAAAAAAAAGATATCACCTGTACTAGAAATATTACCTGTACAAATACAAAGTACACCCAAACTCAGAACAACTGTTTGTGGATCACACATAATATGTTTGTCAGTGTGTGGATTGAACCCACAACATAAAATTACACTGGAGGGTGCTGCATAAAAGTAGCGTTTCACTTAGTTTCGACGTTAGTACCTATAAGTAAAACTGTACATTTTGTGAAACTTAAAGTTTTAGGTTTGTGTTTTGCGCAGTTATCCGTGACGCGAGTTCTAAAGTGTCTTTATAGCCCCTCTGACTTGCAGTAAGTGCTTTCAGCCAATCAATTATTGGTACGCCGTCGGTGGAGGTAGAAGGAGAGCTCGCTAATGGGATCATATTTTGTGCTTACTTGAACGAAATTATTTTGAACTTTTGGTCATACCTATAATATCATTCGTATTTATAAATAATTATATTACAGTAACTGCCTCTAACGAGTTTAAAATAATTCTGCCCAGCATTAAAGATGAAGATAGAGGAAGCCAGATCTGAAATTTTATCAGTCTATATCCCTATACATTAAGTACAGAGTAGATTGTGAAAACAGGGAACTCACTTGAAAGATAAAGCCACTTAAATGTTGTTTTGACAAACCTCATAGGTATGTTTTTGCTAAACCTTCAGACTTTAATACGTTTCTAAAAGTAGATAAGAGTACTCAAAAGGAAATATTTTAGTACACACTTTTAGTCAATTGACAATTACTAAGTGCAGCCTAATTTATATCAAATAAAATATTGTTGTTCCAATGTTGCACACATTGTTAGTTCTATACTTTTAGGGTAGAAAATCATGCTGTTTTATTGTATCCATATATTATTATGTAAAATTACCGGGGGAGCTGGTAACCTTTAAGATTAGTTGATTTTAAGAGCAGTTCTGATTACAAATTATATCAATTCTGTTAATTGACTGTTCTACTGCTGAGCACGGTCTCAGTCTGACAAGAGTTTGGACATAGTTACTTCAGATGGCGGATGTGTAGTTAATTATTTATTTTATCTTATCGATTAGGGAATATTACATTATGCAATAATAACACTACACAACAGCATGGCTGATGATTGGGTCATGTTACATGATATTAGTCCAGCTTTTAATGACAATTTCAAATTTGTGACTGAAATTTCTCTATCAGGTCTAGTTAACAAAATATAACACATGTGTCTATTTAAAGATTATCTTATTTTATTTAGTTCTTAGGATGACAAAATCTTTCTTTTATTTGACTTCCTTGCTGAAGCTGAAGGTAGAGAGCTGAGCTTATTATTATTATTTATATACTCTCCGCAAATAAAACAAAAATGATTCCGATTATTCACACAAACACGTCTTGACGACGCCATATCAAATTATATTAAGAAAACTTAATATAATTCTAATTATCAGCATCGTAAAGAAAAGTTGTTACAAAAAAATGAGGGTATATGTAGAATCAACGACGTCGAATTAGTAATCAGAGAAAAGTTGCAATTTTGTTGTGCAGTGTAATTTATAAGTATCTGTTATATTATTTATGGTAATGTTAATGAAACAAAGTGCTATAAGATTTAACTGTGTAATGATTTGGTGTATGTTATAACGTTGTACATTAGGTTTAATAAATAAATATATATATAGTCTACCACGCTAGCCCTGTATGTGTTGTAGTTGTTGTAGTCTCCACATATCTTCAGGAACATTATAAAAATAGTTATCTATGTAAGACGTACAAAGCTTCGAAAAATTAGCGGCTGGACTTGAACTCTAAACCTCTGCATGGCAATCCAATGGTCGCCGAACTAGGCAAGCGCTTTTTTTTAAACAAGTTGTATAATTCGCTTCGGTGTACAATTTCCCAAGCTAAGCCCTTGCATGCTCACTATAAATTGGTCGGAGACCCCGGGCTGCTCATCTCACAGAACATTGCAAGACGGCGTGGCTTTCCGAAGGAAATGGAGCATTGGAAGTGCACGGAGCGATGTGCCTCTCGCACGCAACGTACCGCGGTGTAGTCGAGTCATTATGGGCTTTAAAGGGCAAAGGATATTGCCACTTGAGTACCTCTTTGTATAATAGTAAGTATACTTATTGTGAAAAAGATTGGAGTTAATTTTAATCGTATTGTTTTGCATAGGTATATAGTACTTGCCGTTCATATCATCTTTGATTCCTTTTCTTTAAGGTCGACAAGTGATAGTTATCCGCTAGTATACATATATATGCAGATTACCACGGGAAAAATCTCTTACCTAAATATTTATGTAGGTAGGTACTCGTATTCTCTTTTTAGATAACACAAAACCTTATATTAGCTAACGTTTCTATAATAGACAAACAGACATATATTTTTGTTTGTTTAACGAAATACATATTATTATGTAAGTAGCATGTTTCTGTTTATCGTACTTTTATTTGCGTTTTGATAATTCTTTACAACATATTAGCATGGAAAACATATTTACACGTACGAGTTTGTTAGAAAGAGTGGATTTGAACTTAAAAACAGAAACGGTATCTTCCAAATGTATGAGTTGAGCCGCGTTTGATGGCTTGAGAATTTTTACAGTAGCTTACATACTTACTAATTACATTAACATCTTGAGTGTAAATAAAATTATCTTGCGTTGCATAAAAAAACACGCTTCTGTAGGTCATAATTATTTTCGCTAGCACAACATTTTCTCTTTTGTATCGATTTAGAAAATATGTATGTAATACTAAAACTTGAAACAGTGTGTTTGTGAGCGGAATTTTAAACTACCAGTATATTTCACGTAGGAGGTATTAGATTTCACGCTAGAGCGCCTAGTGCTACAAAATAAGCCAGTGTACACAGAATAAGTACGAAGTAATTTATAACGGTTTTCAAAGCCATTTATTTCGTACATCCCAGATTTTTCGCCGGTAGAATGCGAACTACTAACATAAATCTTTCGTACCAATAATGGACACTACACCCAGTGCGCTTTGTAATATTACAAACTATGAAATATGAACTTCTTACTCAGGAGGACTTTTATTTTTATCTTTTTCTTTTGGTTGATTAAACTTGGCCGTCAATTATTTTTATTTATGTGCTTTGTTGAGTTCCTTTTATTTTTTAAGTAGTGGGTACGATAACTCGATTAGAAGTACACGTGTGCCAATTGTGGCTGAATTATTATAAAGTAAATGTAAGAAAGAAATCTTAAGAGTAGTAGAACTTTGCAGGTTTTAACACTTGTGTGCTGATTGCGGCAATACTATCCTCTCACAGAATATCGCGTGTCTTCCAGTATCTAAGTGAGAGCGCCGGTGGTCTAATTACCCCTCGACCCCTTGCTTCCCTTTCTTTTTTAACCCTTTTCACTGCTTCTTTTACGTAGGCTACTGAAACTGCTTATCATGAAGCGGGCCGTATACTAGTTTAATAAAAGATTATTTAAAAGGATGTGTTCTTATCTATTTATAATTAGAATTGTATTACAAAACGCAAAGAAAATATGTAAAAGTAAAATGTCTTGCATAGGATATGTACGGTTTCGTTACCGTACATACTTATTCTGTCAACGCAGCAATACTAAAATAGGAACACAAGGCATCGCAATTTACGTCATACTACTTTTGTATATAATGAAGTAATCCATAATATCGTTGAGTACATTTACAACTATACGACAACGCACATGCCGAGAGAAAGATCACACACATATTATTTAATTAGTAAACCTTTAACTTGTAACAATATAACATTTAAACTTAACTTGTGGTTCTTTCTGTGTATTCCAATAACTTACATATTTATATCTTCGAGTGTAGAACTACTAACTGACTCCTGTAAGATAAATTATAATATATAGTTTGTCTTCATTTTTCGATTTCACAATGCTGATGATAACGACTCCATCACAGTCAGCTGTGTTCATATCCACTAAACTACCTATGTTCCTCAGTATATTTTTGGATTTTTAACAAAAAAATGCCCATAACAAACGATATTCTATTTTTCCACCCATTCCCTTTCACTACATCCAATTAAAACACAATGTGAATTCTGTGCCTAAATCTAGACATCTTTTCATTTAGGATTGAAAAATATTTAATCACTTTCTTAAAGTATACAGAGACTTATGTCTGCTTATCACCAAAAGTGCAGAGATATATTACGGACCTATTGTACCAACTGAAACGCCAACAAAATCTTTCATCATAATTCTTATGCCGTCTATCGGACACATCCCAGCCTAATTAAAATATACTAACATAAAAATCCAATAACACCTTTGCCCGAACCTGAAATTGAAACCGGTTACCTTACGCCCGCACGCAAATAGATATAAGCGCAAACTTATGCGACGAGACCAACCTCTTATACATATAATTTGACTTTCACTCAACAAAGGAAATCATATGTATTCTTGATAGAATGAAATTATTCTTCGTATTTGCTTTCTCTTTGTATTGACCTTCACTTTGGTTTCTACGTTTCAATATGTTCATATTGAATTACCTTTCAATATTCTTGCTTCTAACTCTAAAAAGACACGCACTTAACTAAGATAATAATAAAAAGCAAAATCAACAAAATCTAGAAGCTGCTTCATTACGCCATCTCTATTCATTGAGTGCAAATAAGGAGGGATGTCTATACTGCATAATGTTGAGGTGTGAAAGGTCTAAAGTACGTTTAAATTCCAATGTTCGCACGTGCAAGATCGCCCTCAGATAGACGTAATGACAAGGGTGAGATCAAATTACTATGTGGAAATACGAAAAAGAATCTACTGGGACTCGAATACGTTCAGGATTTTATCTGTGGAACATTTAAATTAAATTGTCATGTCGGCTATTTCTGTGGTCGCCTGGCTAAAATTATAAAATTGTGTCTACTGGACAATGTTCTAGACTTCGAGCTATTATTAAGGATGTTCCTACAAAATACACAACAACACTTTAGCCAACTCCAAGATTCGTAACCGGATCGACCTTAGGCGACTGGTCAATGATTTAAATAGTCATCCTTATTTTTGTGATGATACATACATAGCTGTAGGTAAGAAATTATGAAATGTTATAATAAAATAAAATATATTATTTAACATAAGTACATGATTTTGCTAACTTTATTACAATATTCTTCTTTCTACTTACAGATTTAGATGGTGCATAAACTATTTATTTCAAGACATTTATTATATCTATAAATGTAATGAAGTATCTTCCCAATGTGAATTACATCCACATTGAGGCAGGTATTTTAAGCATTCGCGTAGACAAAAATGTGTTATTCCTGTCTTAGGGCATATTTTTACAGTTGCATAGAAGATTGCATAAAAGGAAACCCTACAATACTTTGCCTTTACTTTGAATGGTAGATGTAATATTTTAACATTCTGTTTTTTCATTCTATGAAAAAACGAGATCCTATTTTCTCTAAATTTAAGTTGGGGCAATCTTACCGCCATTTATTGCGTATTATGTTCTGTACGCGAGCACCAACTTTTTGGGAAGGGCAGCGAACTTTACAAGCATACAAGCAAGCAGCACTAGCTAAAATACATGAGAATCTAGGTAGAATAGAGCGGCGCTCAGACTATTATTTCAACGTAAATTAAGCTTTAGTTATTAGAATTTAATCTATCTGAGGTAACATTATATATTATCAATTATTTTAGAAGTGATATTCTGAATAAAGTTAAGTATAAAGTTCTGCTATTTTATTCTACGGCACGTTTAGCAAATTTTGAACTGTATGTTACGTTAACGCAATTTTTACATATTAAAGCTACACTATTTCTTACAAACATAATCGCGATTTTTCAATTACATGTTTTAACGAAAGATATAATAATATTTTTAAAGTTTATATTTACGCTTTTCCTGACGTTACGACTGTTTCGTAGCAGCCATTTTCTTTCATTGTCGCTGATAAGGTGGTTTAGTATAATCTTTTAGTATGAAATTACTTAAAAATAGCCGATCATTATATAATTTTTGATGTTTATATTTACGAAGAATGAGATCAAAGTATAATGAAGCTGTGCTAGCTTCTTCTTGGGTTTGAGACATTGGGTTTATTTTTCCCGCTATTTCAAACGCTCATAGATGAAAACACACTTTACCTTCCAACAAAACAAACATTCAAATCCGAAATGATAACGTGAAACATACTAAAGTGGTCATAAAACAATGTATTCTTTGAAACACGGTGTCCCTATTTCAAAGGTCTAACAATATGTTAGAGAGACTTAAGGTCTAACAATATGTTAGAGAGACTTGGAATACAAATTGAGGGTAGTCTATATGTGCGAGTTTTGTGACTAAGGGTTTGTGAACAGTTGGGAAGGGTCAGACACCTTCGCATTATTTCTCCAAATGTTTCTATTTGTGAGGCACTTGCGTTTTATTAGTTTGTATTTACTCTTTTCGGTGAGGTGACAAGTTGGTATAATAAAGAAACTAAACATAAGCATATTGAAACGTACATGAATTTATTTTTGTCTGCTTTTGTTGTGACAGACTTTTCTAAAACTACCATGTTTCGATTATTTTTGTCATAGGAGATATAATTTATAAAGACAGCCTTGCTACGTGCTTAAATGTGGGTGTGACATACCTCTGCTGACCTACTACCTCTTCAAGGAGCAGACGCGTAAGGTTACTTGTGTATGTCTATATTGGTTGCGAAAAATACATAATTTTGATACATGTAGTTCTTTTACTCCTCATATATTAAATATATCGCGAGTGAGTAAAAATATCGTGAGTATTAATATATGAGATATCAATATATGAGAGACAACTGCCTCTGTGGCGCAGCGGTAGTGAATGCGACTGCAGTGCATTTTTCTGTTAAGAAATTGTTAAAGAAGTGTAGATTGTGTAAGAAAAAGAAGAAAGTTGGTGGTGTTAGACACCCCCGTGACTCAGAAAGCAAGTAAAGCCGTTGGTCCTGCACCTGATTTCTCTACAGGCGTATCGAATTACCGTCCCATCGGATCATGAGAGTGAGGGAACAGAGAGTGCACTTGTGTTTGCGCACACGCTTGTGCACTACAATATCCTCCGTTAAAATTGGCCGCCGTGACCAAAATTCGGTCTGGAGGACATTATTATCATCGGATAATAAATGTATAGTAATTCCTTATTTTTAAACTTAGTGTACTCGTAATTGGCGCTAATCTACAAGTTGCTTAGTGTTGGCCATTCAAGCCAATGTTCTGTTACTGCTACATATGTATGTATATGCGAATCCTAAACATTGTTTTGATCGTACAATAAACGTAGTGACGTTTAATATTTTGCCAACAAAAGCAATACAAATATATAGTTTTGTTTGGATTGCCTCTGTACTCTGCGTTTTAGTATTTGGATATTAGGTATTACCAGTATGAAACACACGTATTACTGTATAACTAGTTTCCAGATTTTCTATGTTCATTGCTTTTTGCTAATTGTATAGTCTCAATTTCAGTCCCGGGGTTATGCAGTGTTATTAGATTCTCCAGAAGCATCAGAACGTAGACTAGGTCAAGGTCTAGACTGCCGTCATCTACTGGATAGATTTCTAAGCTCGTATAAATGTAGTTGGGCAATGTGGATGTATTTATTATTATATTACTTCTGTTTCGTTTTTGGAGATATAGAAGCAAATCATCATGGATCATGGGGGTCATTTCACAATATAAGCTGTAGAAATCGTCACGAAATCCAAAATAAATCTTTTTTACTAGCCCTTTAATGTAGGGCTATGGCCTGACCCCTCTCCTTCCATCTCTTATATCTAAAGCTGCTATAAACCAATCATTTTTAAGAGGGACCTACCTTATGAAATAAACTAAACTAGCACACGATAAATATTATATTCATATGCTACATTTATATACACCTCGCAATACTAATTGATACTATTCAAACGGTTTTAAAAATCCTAAAATTTACGTTGAACTTACCTGACATAGAATAGGAAAATATTAGCAAACTGTTTAATGAGAATAGCTATAATATTATATATATTAAATATAAATTCATAGTTGGTAGACAAGATTAAAAAATATTCTAAAATGACATGTCAAAAAATAAGCGTTGCTGTCGGTGCAAAATTTGCGATTTCAAATGATCAAACTGCAATAATGACTGTATAAACGGGTAATAAATCATTTTCACTCAAAAGAAATGTTCT
Source organism: Catocala fraxini (assembly GCA_930367265.1). Lineage (NCBI taxonomy): Eukaryota > Metazoa > Arthropoda > Insecta > Lepidoptera > Erebidae > Catocala > Catocala fraxini. The sequence continues at coordinate 27,184,608 of OV884036.1, read as the reverse complement.
TCAGCGTTTTTCGTCGCGTCAGATGCAGCGTCGACAATTTGCACGCAGCCGTAGCTTGGGGCTACGGAAACGACCGCCTGCTACGAGAGGTGCCAAACGTTACAACTTGTATAGACGACTGGACGATCGTAATCGATTATAGAACAACAACAATATTTAGTTCCAATAGAGCTTAACATACGTTTTATTTATAAATCATGCCAATACTTTTTAATTGGTTTCGCTATTAAGAATATTGGCTTTTAATTTTTGACACAAAGTGCGATGGCAATAAGTGTCTGTTCAAATAAAAGCATACTTTTATTTGCATAATGCCGGTGCATCAAGTTGGTGCATAGTAGGTATATAATAGAGAACATGCTGAATTATAACCTCAAAAGAAGTATGCAAATGTTATATTTATAGTTAGGTACATGCAATATTCAAATCATAATCATCTAATCCATTAAAAGTACAAAAAAGTGCAATTATTTTAAATATACCGATCGATGTTATTTAATAACGTTTAGTCATTTGTGACACTCATAAAACATTTCACTATAATTTAACCGCATTAAAATTTAGATCTGTGTTGGCCACAATATATTCAGTCTCTTCGCGCTAGTTCGTACTCAGAATTAAATTAAAATAGTCCTCAAATTCTCTGATTTAATGGCCCGTGTGCTACCGAGTGTTACGCCTCCCGTCTTTGATTAATAGCTTGCATCTAACCAACATTTCTCTTTCGTTACTGCCAAAACTCTGAATCCCTCTTGCTTAGATTAATTTAAAGACACGGGATACGTTAGCGTTCTTTAAGGAGTTATTTCCATACAGATAACTGGAGGAATGTTGTGAAGATATAGATAGCTAGCTGTTATATAGATAGCTGTTTTTCACCAAGATTTTATCAGCATATACATACATTGGATAGGTATATATACTTTATAGTAGCATAAGCCTACTGGAGGACTGCTCCACTGCTACGCAGAGATCTCGAGTTCGGTCCTGAGGCAAACATCTCTGACTTCTGAAAATGAAGTGCGTATTAAATAGTTAATTATCGCTTACTTCAACAGCGAATGAAAGCATCGTGAGGAAACCTTCATGTTTCAGAGTTCTCCATAATGTGCTGGATGATATGTAAAGTATGCCATCACGCACTGGGCCAGCGTGCTGGACTGTGGCACCGCACGCACCTTTCTCACACAGTAGTTGTACAGTTTAATACAGGGATGATATTATCATAATATATATGATAATATCATTCCTATATTAAACTGGATATATATAAAGTACATTGGAATATATAAAGTATAATACCTATTATGATAAAAAGAAAGAAAGTTGTATCGTTTTATTTGTATCTCCGTAATCTATATAGTGTTTTACTTTTTCATTGCATGGCTTATGTAACAGATAACCCTAAACTCGTTGTGCTACTAAATAAACATATTGTAAAAGAAAGATAAAGCTTTGCCTATATCCGTGCTTCATATCTATATGTGAGCAAATTTGTTTATTTTGACAGAGTAGCAAAGTTATAATCGCCGCGCCAAAGGGCAACTTGGAATCACATTTGGAATTAACTTTTAAGCCACGATGTCTGCATGGGTTAAAAGTTTACAAAGTGGCATAATATACACGGGTCACCATGCCCCGGGAACTTTTGCAATTTGAGTGAGATAACAACGGTTTGCCTCCGAACTTCATATTCGTATCTTACTATGTAAAACTCAGGGGATTTTTCGACGTGGCAACAACTTACACAAAAGAGAGAAAGCAAGCTAAGTCATATAGCTAATCATATATCTATCGTTTATTTAAATGTTAGTGTTGTGTAAGACTTTGCAAGTTGCTTTGTTGGAAAATATGCTGATACTACACATATATCTACAATTAAAAATCGTAGACAAAAATTTACGGCAATTACGAGTTATAAATGAATATATAAACTAATTATAAGAAAGGAAGACAACAGAAGTAAGATAAACCTTTTAAATAATAATACCTTGATTGAAATAGCAGCAGAAGCTAGCAGTTTCCCACAAATGATCGTCGCGATGAGACTTCATCAATACGACGATAAAAATAATAATAATTCGACTGAATAAGTTACGGTTTGGAGGTTGTTGTCTTATTTTATTTATCCACCACGCCTTTTCACAATCCAACGTCATCACCATTCTCTTCACATAAATTGACAACTACACATTTTATCTTCACACTCAATTTCTCCTAAAATTTATTATAAAATGTTTTACAAAAACTTCTGCTCCAAACTTTCGAACACTATAAATCTTTCGTAACTAAAAAAAAGATTTTATAATGAAAAATCACAGTTCATAAACTAATTAAACTGTAATTAGCTGAGAAAACCCTTTGACAGCTAGTCTATAACTCAAACGATAACAATTGGGTTAGAATTTGAGGAATTATTCAGTCTTAATGGATAAAAACAACATTAACAAATTCGCATGCGTTTATTTTTTGACTTCATTTTGGTGCGTCAGGACATGAGAAAATGTAAGACAAAAGGTAGGTATTCTAAGGTGTGTTTTGGAGCAAAAATATTATACTTTGACTTGCGAGTTCATATCCTGTTCATTGGTATGTCATGCTTAAATAGTAAACGATATTTACAGGAAGACACCAAAAACAAAGCGTTGGTTTACACGCATATTATCTTTTTAAAGGCATGAGTAAATTCGTTACTAATTAATTAAATATACACTGTAACCAAAAATATTAAAGGCTAGCTGTGCCTGCGGTTTCACCCGCGATTATGATTACTGCGCCGATCCCGTGGGTCGTAGAGTGATGTTAAATAGCCCATAACCCTCCTCGATAAATAGGCTATCCAACACTAAAATAATTTTCAATTCGAACTAGTAGTTCCTGAGATTAGCGCGTTCAACCAAACAAACAAATAAACTCTTTAGCTTTATAATATTAGTATAGATAAATTACAACGTGAGTGTTGTATACCGCAACTGTATGCAAAGCTATTTTCTTTTTATCCAAGTTGAAATATAGTTATATCTGTACAATGGTAAAAAGTATCGAAACCGCTTTACATCTAACTATCTATATAATCTAAACAATATCATTGGAAATGAACAGCTGCTTTTGTTTACTTCTCAGACAATACTATTGTGGAGGAACGTGGTGTGATGATCCTTCACAAAAGGCGAATCGTCCAACCAGGCTGGGTGATTGTGCCTGGCGGGCCACGGCCCGACGGTTGACGTGGGGACCTACTATATACATAATTATAGTAACTTGCTGTATAAACTTTGCTTGCAATTTTCAGAAATGTATCGCGTACGGTGTAATTGTGAGCGGCGCCATCTCTTGACATTTATTGTAATTTTCTGTGTAGAGTCGCTACACTATCTTTCATGTATAAATGTTTTTAAAATTTCGCGGTTGGTACATATAAAATACAATATTAGCCAATACAGTTCATAAAAATTACCAAGTGAATGTTAGAAAGTTGCTGACACTCGCATTTCATGAGGGCGCCACTGATCACACACTACTCAACCCGTGAACACGATCGATGCATGTCAGTCGAAACGTCAGGAAATAAATAGGTGTTCATACCTTTAAATTATTATCAACGCAGTTTACATCCAATACCTTATATCGAATTATGCTTTTTCAACTCAGTCTTCAAAAACTAATAAATATCTTAGTAAGTTCAGTTCCTTATCTTTAAATTCTAAACGGGTATCAAATAAAACAGCGGCAGTGACAAACAACACGTCTCCGAGGCCCAATGGCTTGATCCTTTGAAACGTGATAAACTTACTTGATTCGTCTCCGACGAGCGCCGCACAGGTGGAGCCGATCCCATACATTGTCTTAACGCCTCTCTAAAGGCTATGATCAATTTGCAATTGCAATTGGCAACATTGATAGTGTTAACGAATCTTTTAAAAGACAGGTTTTAAGCTGGCTGTCAATTGTTTGTGTCTGGATTCTATTTCCAGGTTGGATTTGGTTTTGGTTTGGAAAATCTCTATTGGCTTGATGACAACATAGCATGTTTTTTGGAGCGTTAAAGGCTCTATTACCTTGAGGAAACAGCACAAGATGTTTTTATATTGTTCAGACGTCTGGAAGGAATACGAGGTTTGAGGGCAGTTTTCCATGCCTTTCTTAGTATCTTCTCAAAAAATAATAAATATGCGGTGCACGTATATTAGATACCTACACATAGTAACGCCTATCTCCCCAGAAACAAGAGCTGAGGTGTATGACACCTAGATCTCGCAAGTATGGTGTAAGTTTCCATGTAATAGGGAATGAGCCTATTGACTTCTATCGTGCAAAGTTTCTGAGTTCGTGTTTCCGTGATTCCTTGTCAGAACGTTGGTACACGTAATAGGTATTTCTACTCTAAAGTGTCTACAGACGGCGGGGACCACTTGTCACTAGGTGGAATTATAAAAAAAACATTAAAACAAAACATAATATGTTCCAAAACAATTGCTAAAGTAATGAAGAATTTTATACACGTTTTCCATCCTACAGCTTGCATATATCACTTTTAATACACGTACCACTCGGACAAAGCCATGCCCGAAACTAATTTCATGCAATGCAATTAATGCGCTCAGAAACAATAAAATTTAAGTCACAATACAAGATGATAAACAACGGTATCGCAGCTTACATCTCCGCTTATACCTAAACGTTACGTAACTGATAACCGCGGGGTTCACGTTACGTCGGCTGCATAGCAAACCCGCTTATTGTTATCGCGGTGCATATCTCCACTGATTTGTTATTACTGACTTGTATAATAAACTCAATTGCCTTGGATATTACTTTGTTTTTAAACAGAAGTTGATTTTTTCTTATACGTACTGCTTAATCAGTGAACAACTTTTCGAATCGCCCGGCAGTGAACAATTTTGAACGCTAGAAATAAGGCTTAGGGAAAGGTTAAACTTGGCCCGATTTTTATTAATCTTATGATCTCGAAACGGTTGAACAGATTTGCAACCGAAGTTTCTAATAAATATTGCTTTAAATAATCCGTCAGCTTAAGAAACATGACTGGCCATTCATACTTGTATGTATGAATCTACACGCGCGATGGGCGCTAAGAGGAACTGAGTTGATAGGTTGAGTCGTGTCCTAAGTTCTACCGACACACAGGAACTACTTAGACAACAACAGGCTCGTCGAAATCGCAATAGGCTTAATGTCTACTAGGCTCTTTACAGCCGTCTACACAGTTTTACTTTGGTTTCACTTTCTTCTTTCTGTTTTAGTAAGCTATGATGTCAGGCAGCTATGTTATATTAAATTATCGACAAGACTTGTACTTACTTACTCGTACTTGTGTAGATACTAAGACATCTAAAACTAAACAAATGACACAGATTCTCGAACTCGAGTGTTCACATATAATGTGCAATATATAGTCGTAAGGGGACGGGCACAGAGATAAGCGAACCCCTCATGCCGATCCCTTTGCTGACTTGTGCAGATATAACAGAGATAACACAAGATCTGGGGGCCGGACTAATCCTGTATCATTAATTGGAAAACAACTTGTTACAGGTCGGTATGGATGGATTTTACTGACAGTTAACAAAACCTTAAAGTACACGTACTTTAAGGTTACTATATATACGGCTTAAAACCTACACGTAGGTTTTAAGCTGTATATATAGCATATAAAGCCTTTTCATTTTATTAAATGTTTTTTCTTAGTTAATGTAAAATATATTTTTTTACATTAACTTATTATTTTTGATGACAGTTAATATTATTGTTTTTAAAGTGCCCGCTGCGCAATTGCCAATTATTTGGCAGTCTTGTCTAGGGAAGTACCATCGTCTTACAAGAAATCGATATAATAGTAGTAATGCGTTAACGTACTGCGTGTCGCACGAGGAGTAAAAGTTGCGGAGGCTCACATGCCTACCTGTTTTCTTATTTTCTTCATGTTGTCTGAGATTGGCAACGTGCCCCTAGAATAGCAAGCGATCATAGATCACGGTAACCACTTACCATCAAACATTGCATAAAACTACTATTGAAGTAATATACTATCACATACTTTTCCCCTAAACAAAATATGCAGAGACGTGTCACTCGTGTCGTACTAAAAAGAGTAAACGTTCATTAGTACATAATCTCAAAAAAAGAACAAAATTTTACTGTTTATAAAATTGGCACATAAAGTTACATTAACATATAAGCCACTTATCAAGCTGGGGCTAAAAGTCTTCCTTAAAACAGACTCCAAAACATTAAATAGCATTTAAAAAGAAAAGCTATTGAGCAGTATTTACTGGGTCGTGCTTCTCTATAAAATGTCAAAAACGATCAGGACACCGCGAAATACTTATCAAGTCCGCTTCACTGCATGCATAATGAGCGTGACCACAGAACAAACTTGTTACGGAGACGGTAACGTAGGTAGTATATTATGGAATAAAATATGAACTATCTATAATAGGTAGTTTATATTTTATTATTTTAAATTTATCATCTTTACAAATTCTATTGACCAACCAATTAGTGCTAAGCTATGTATATACAAACATGCAAATACGACTGCCAATTATGAGGGTCTAGATTCTATTTGCTTGTCGGGCAATTTGTTCTCGGATATTTTCTAAAGTATCTTTAATATTAGGAACTAGGGAAACTAGAACTATGGAACTGTGACCTATATACATACACACTATATATGTACATGGAACCTACGTTCTGAACGTAACTGCTTAAATAATCCAATGATGATTGAAAAACATTAATGTTAGTATTGTTAGTTACATTAATGTATTTTCAGTAATTTCATTACATTTACTAACTAAACTATGTGTGTTTTAATATTTTGATCGGAATAGCCTTGTAGGAGACCGTTAGACTGGCACGCAGAGGTCTCGAGTTCAATCCCAGGGCACGCATCTCTGCCTTTTCGAAGCTATGTGCGTATTAAATAGTTAATTATCGGTCATATTATAATTATTATCGGTCGCTTTAACGGTGGAGAAAAACATCGTAAGGAAACCTACATGTCTTAGAGTTCTAAATAGTGTCCTCGAAGATATGTGATGTCTGCCAACACGCACTGGGTCAGCGTGATGGACTATGGCCTGACCCTTCTAACACTGAGAAGAGGCCCGTGCCCAGCAAGGGGATAGTTTAATACAGGGCTGATATTATATATACTAGTGAGATGCATCAATGCTCTTTGAGCAAACACAGATGGGAAAATAATTTTACCTTTTTATTGGAATGTAATACTCTTATCGCAAAATGAATGCAACGAGAATATTCGACAAAACATCCTTGAAAGTTTAACAAGGAATACATCAATATAACAATAAAAAGTTTAATTTAATTCAATCAGTTTTATTAACAATCAGTTACGATAGGTGTTTTCATAATATTTTGTATGAGCCAACATTTAGTCCAGCTATATTCCGTCGTTTGGCATGCAATATATTTCTTCACTTTTATAGGCTAACTAGATTTTACCCGCGGCTTCGCTTACATAAATGTAGGTTAGGTTATTTTAGGGCAGTACAATACTTTATTCTGGATGAAAGATACCCTATGTGCTTTCCTAAGTCCCTGACAAAACGTTTGCGAAATTTCATGATGGTCGGTCGAATAGTAAAGGCGTGTAAGCGTAACAAACAAATTAACAAACTCACATTCGCAATTATAAAATTACCTAGGGTTTAATAATCTAGTTATAGTTGTGTCTAAGTGAATATAAAGTCAAAATAATTAGAGTTACAAAAGTAATTAGCTTAATATGTAAAAATAGTACGAGCATCGTTAGAATCTATACCATGTTTTATGTTTACCTATATTTATACAAAATCTATTATAATTATGTATATATGATCAATAACATAGGTATCAGCAATCCAATCTCGCGATATGCTGGATCCTCGATGAACTTATAGACATTTTCCTGTTTATACAATTAAATGTAGATTCTAACTGATATCTCGTTATTCCTAGGTATGTAATTAATTACACCTACAACCATATCTAACATAAAAAACAATATATATACTTAGTTTTCCTTTTGTCTGCTGCGCAGTAAACAGTGTGGTATTTGTTATTGTTTTTTCTTAATACTTATTTGTTATATAAACCTAGACAAGGCACCTTTACAAAAAGGTCAAGGTACATAGGGACCTCGGGCGTTTTTGTCCTGTAGATTCTGTCCACAATTTTGCGTCACTGACCAGGCATCAAATTGCTGCTATATATTATGTAGTATAATAGTTATTGAAAACTTAAAGAAAAGGCTCAGTAGTTAACTTATTAGTACCCTCACTATGACAGATAGTTTTAAAATTGAAGGAAATATATATTCAAATTCAAAACATTTATTTGCTTAAAACGTACCATACATTATAATTCCACAGTAGAAAAAGATCACATGTTCTGCTCCTTAGAGCGTGCACACAGTTTATACGTTAAAATGTGATTAATATACATAACTAATTTTACTGAAATATACATCACATAGCTTTCGCTTGTCTTCTAGGTGTACTTTCTTTTCTTTTCTTATGTATTTTTGTAATTGCCTCGATGGCGTAGTGGTTAGTGTAACCGACTGCCACGCCTGAGGTCGCGGGTTCGATTCCCGCACAAGTCAAACATTTGTGTGCATGAACATGGATGTTTGTCTTGGTCTGGGTGTTTCTATGTATAATATGTATATATTTACAAAAAAAAAAACTATATAAGTATGTTTATCCATTGTCTAGTACCCATAGTACAAGCTCTGCTTAGTTTGGGCTAGACAGTGTTGTGTGTATGTGGTAGAATATTATATTATATTATTATTATAATTCATTCATACCGATGTATTTTCAATTTTGTTACCGCAAATTTTAATCTTATTCATTAACTAACGATTTCTATTCTGATATATACTGTTATGTTCTTTACTATATATTTTATTTATGTTGTTTATTAAAAGACATCGCCCGTTCTAGGAATAATGCGTGCGTCGCCGTCCGCCTCGCAAAGAATACCCAGACTAGACCTAATCTGGGTGTTCTTTGCGTTGTCATTGAAGGATCAAAATTTTTCCTCAAATTTCATTTCATTTATTGAAATCCACAACACTCGTCGTAATGGCAATGACAAACTCTACTTAACTACAGAGCCATCCGTGCAGTCGACGGCAACTATACCCTAAGGGTGTATTATTCCACATTTCGCCTATCTGCCGTCCAAATTTTCAGCACTGTTATTAAAAATTCGTTGAAAGGAAAACTTAATAACACTTTGGCTGACCCGTGAATCGTAGCCTTTATATGCAGCATTTGTTTTTTGATATGGTGTCCTGTCTCTGAACACTTATTCCACAGCGGAACTGTAGGGATAATTGCCGGCCAACCTGCGACACGGAGGCGACTGCTAATGAGCACTAATGTTCACTTCGCGGCGGCAGCGGCGCGCCCGCGTCTAGTTAATGTTATTACTTATGTTGTTTCTGCGGGACTCCTCTCACTTGTAATGTCATTAGGAGAAAAAGGACTTCCCTATTGAGAACTCGCGGGACAACAATAGGTGAACGTTATTTAGTTATGTTACATAAATGTGGAGACTTAAATTAATTACATCTAAGAGATAATAAAAGTAAATTGTATTTTATACTTTGTTGCAAAATTGCTTTGGTATTTTTTTGCTAGTCGAACGAATGGCGCAATGGATTAAGAGGCCGCTGCGACACTTTTTTGAGTTCAATGAGGACAGGGCTAATATTTATCTTTCTTATTACTTTCTCTCCGTAGTTTCAATATTTGTACAAGTTTCTGCGACACAGGATTTATTCCTAATCCGGGCAGTCCATTCAAAACAAGAACTAAATGTTATCCGTTTAAAACTGATAATTAATACGTATATAATTAATTTAAACTTGACAATTTAAAATATATAATAATTTTTGCCACTATAGAATTATTTTGTATGCGGTAGTTATTTTCTTAAACAATAATACCATGAAATATATTATTATTGTCTTGTGCTCATCAAACAATGACAGCCACTTTATCAAGTCAGAAGTATTCAAATGGCTTATCCAATTTCAATAAAAGATGGAAAACCAACTTATTACTGAGAATATGCTAACAAAACCAATGTTAGAGAATATTTATCTTACCGAAGTATGTTTATATTCTCATCGTTAGAATGTGGAGATAAAAATAAGAAAATGGTGAGTGGAGACGACGATATGTAAATAGCTTCACATTATATTATACGCCACTTATCGCTGAGTGCTTATATATAAGAAATGTGAAATTAATTATGCTCCTTATTTAAATGTGATTTAAATTCTTGCGTTCTCTACATACATATATAAAGTTTAACAGATGAGCTTATCTTAAGTCAGTGTATAATTTAACTGCCTATCTTTCTATCTATGCTTGAAGGTCAGGGACGTATCTTAGCGATATGAAAGGCCGGGAAGACGCTATAGTATTTATCCAATAATAGAATTGATCCCAACACAATATTGCCTGTTGTGCTTACACTTACGCCGCTGGACCACGGTAGCAAACAATAATTATAATACTTTTATTTATCTCTGCACATAGTGTAGAATAAGAAATCATTTCAAGCATACTCTACACAGTATAGCACTTACAATATTTTTTATTCGCATAAAGATAACCGCTTAAAAAGAGCCTTGAAAATACATTAACTTCATAATACCATTGCACTCCATCATAGAATAACGCACCATTCATATATTTACCAAATTAACAAGCTGTTGCTTAACGATAATATAAATGCCAAATTGTAGTATAACAGATTCTACATATCGCAATATTGATTATTAACAACTAATCAATATTGCGATATGTAGCATCTGCGTAGACATTTATATTACGTATACATGCCTGCAGCATAATGGGAATAATTCGTTGTTTTAAGTTATATATCTATACACATTTTTTTTATTAGTTACTCTATGCACTTACTCGTATTGAAAGAAGTGTCACAAATATCGCCTAGGCTGGTAACAACTATTTGTTATGTGTATTTTTGTACCATAAAGGCACTCCTGGCGTGGCGTAGTGACGAGATCACCATATAAACCCCTATGCCATTCGTACAGATAATCTGTATCAGAGTTTAGTTATCATTTAGGTCAACAATTTTGGAATCGATATAAAAATCTTAATCTTGATAGTGCCGATTGTTTAATACTAGACCGTGTAAAGTAAGTACGTGATCAAAAACACGTGCATTGGCTTGCAACTTTACATAAACAACTATGCAACACGTTATTTTCAATTTATTCAAGTGTTGTTATTTCTTTAGGTACACATAATATGTAAACTTGAATTGTATTATTATTATAATTACTACACTATGTGTAAACAAGTTTGTTTTCGCAACTGGCACAAGCATCACGTGAATGAACTTTTTATATTACATTCATAAAAACCAACCTTGTTGAAAACAAAATATACAAAGTTTTCTTTCAAGATGTACTTTTAAAGTAACCATTGAACTCCCAGTGTTGCTGCCTTCATATCTTTAAAAAACGCCTTAGAACTTTATCAGAGTCCCCTTGGAGTGTAGAAACAAGCCTTAAAGTTTGTGAAGTGACTTTAGAAACACCCTAAGTAATAGGGACATTTGAAGTATCAATGATAACATGATGAGAGGCGCTTCGCCAAGTTTCAAACTTTCAAACAAGTCAGCGTCAGTTGTTTGTATATAAAATATCTTACTTATATACAAGCATAATAATATGTCGTGTAGGTATATACAAGCCAACACAATAGGTATTTGTGCAAGACTCAAACAAACAAAAAGACATTGTGTTTATAATGAACTCCGAATATAACTTGGTTTACGTTTCAATGTCACAGAGAAATCAAAGTTGTGAACCCTTTATTGGATCACAAGTTGAGGTGAAGGGCTCTTAGCTGTATAACATGATTGACGTATAATATTATATTTGCATAACGAACTGAATAAGAGTGTTTTGATATTCTAGTAAGTGCAAATTAGCTACATTTGTCGGTTCTATGTGTCGTTGGCATTGTAATATACTATATATATATATACATATATATATATATGTTGATTTAGATTAAAAGCCATATAGAGAATAAACAACATGTGGTAATAGATTTTTTAAAGTTATTAAACAGATATTGTTAAAGGTTATAATAATATTTCGACACTTAGCAGAGTGTACAAGAAATCGAAATATTTATTTATTGTAAACTTGTAAGTTTGCAGGTATAAATTTTATTTTAACTTATTTTTAATCATACGCAAGTCCCGCATTGCAGAGCTAAGTAAATATTATAAAATATTAAAATGGTTCAAGGTAGCGTAATAGAAGTAAATACGATTTCTGTGCATGATTGATGTCCCGGATTCAATTATCAAGTAGGAAAATTATTAGGTATAGGAATTATCTGTCCAACAAATTTCCAATAGCATCACGGAATCTAAAACTGTGACTTTGACCCCTTATTATATGGGATCTAAACCCATATCTGGTAAAATGTCGTGTAGTAGGTACACCTCTTCGAAGATGTTATTATTTTCATAGTATTGTCTTATGTTGACGCGAATGTTATACATTGAAATTAAATACTTTATACGGATTCCGTATAAAGTGTTTAATTTAAAGATAAGTCCTGAATTAAAGGGCAATCTTTGACGCAAAAGATTTTATAAACATTGACGTTAAGTACATAATGAAATCTTAGACCCAATACTACTAAATCTGGAACATATTCTGTGCCTCTCACCGTGATTTCTCCCGTACGGAAATTGAACTCGTAATATTCACCACTAAAACCTCCAGGCATCCGTACAGTTTTCTTCCCGTATCTCTTAATTTAGGATGACAGTAGATGACACCTATCTAAAATACCTAGTACCTAGCACGTACCGGCTTTTATCTGCATTTACGCTTAAAACGGGCACCTCTAGAGAACACGCAAGCACAATAAAATAAGTCCTTCATTCTACATCCGCATCCCTCACTCAAATTGATTGTAGGCGGGAGGTCCTTCTACAAAAAGTACCCATTTCAGGAACAACGAATTCTTGAAGAGAAATCTCGCCCTTCTACTGATGGATGCGGATTGTCAAGCGAGCACTGTCCGATTAGTCAGACGGACTAACACACAGCTGTGACTTTGTGTGGCAAATTCAATGTTAAATATATAGGAAGATTTCTAACGGTTTATTTCCATAGAACGATTTATTTCAAAGAAAGAGTTATTTTTGGTAACCTATAATGTGTATATGCGTATATAGGTTATATGCATATAAGCATTATTAGTTATTAAAAATACTTCTATCTTTAGTAACTTGGTTAATATTCTATTAACCTTAAACATAGAAACTGAGAATATTTACTTTAATATTATTTTTTTGTATGAAACGGGATACTGGTATCACAGCTCAAACTTGGAGCATTCTGGTAACGGAATTACTTCTACTCTTTAAGGCTGGAAACCAGTATACAAGGCGATATTAAAAATATATTTTCCCTACTTTCATCAGCAATTTTTTACTCAAGCCAAATCAAACAATTCAGGCTTGATAATAAATCAATTATATATTAGACATTAATAAGCTCTGCAAGAATATCAGCGTTGTGCTTATACTGCAATATAGCTGACGCAGGACCTTATTTGATATTTTTATATTGTGGTTGTACTTCTTATAATTTCTTATAAATTTTCTTCTTATAAGAATGTAAAACAAATAAAATAATTTTCTTTGCTTTCTTTCTGTCTTTCAAAAATAAAATTAAATTGGAGCTAAGCCTTTACAGTCACCTACGAAAAACTTGACCACAAGAAAACATAACACATCTTTTACAAGCCAGTCGTTCTCCGATTATAATTGTTTTTTACACTCGGATATTTACAACAACGCATCTTACTACTCAAAGTACTCCATGCCCTATTTTAGTCGGCTACAATATACGCAGAGATATTTGCGAGGATATCCGCAATGTTGTCAGTGTAGGCAGTGTCCGTGTCGTATACGCGACAACACACCTCGCTAAAGGTAGTGTTTGCTCGTGCACCGAAGATTAAAGGCTGTCACCGTTCCCACGCGTGGCCTTTGTAACAGTTTATTGTCTACAGACATACCTATACATATAGGTACTCGCACGGTTATATTGCCGAAAGTGTAGGCAGTAGTAAATTACAGCTAGATTTCGCCAGTTTTTCTTTTAGTTGCCAGGTTATAGTGAGCGAGTCTATCCAGACACAGTGCAAGACTCTGTGCTACGGAGAATATGCGAACATACATAATCTCAAGCCTAAATAGGCTTCGAAATAACGAAACACTCAAAAGAGATGTATTACACCCACATTTAGCTCAGTTTTCCGTATTAGGAGGCAGCTATTGCTAATAATTCGTGATAGAAAATCCCATCAAGGCTACCAGATCTCAATATCAAGCACGAAACGTCATTCAACCAGTAGCTTTCACCACCGATGCACTACAGAGGTAGTCCACGTTGCCAATATTTATAAACTGTAAAATAGTAAAGTACAGCAATTTATTTTAAGTTCATAAAAATCTCTAAACTCGTTTAAGTCCCAGTCCAGTGACTATTCATTTTTGTTATTATAGATTACCAGATTTATAGATAGCGTCGTATTTATATTTTCACCAAATATCAAGTCGAAAATTGATCTTCATCCCTCGCTATAGGCTGCTGTTTTGCATTCCCCGTATTCTACAAACAATTTGAGCTGCGTTGTGCAGTTGACAGCTTAGTTATGAACGTAAACTGCGTAACTGGCTCGTTTGGCGCGGTACGATTGTTAAACAAAGTCCCGCTTCGCAAAGCGGTGCTTCGCAAAGAGCCGGTGCGCGAAGCGTTACGCAGCGCGCTTTGCTTATTCTCTCCGACTTAACTGTGGGAAACAAACAACACAAAGTAAACTAAGAGCACAGTTTAACATTGATTTCTCAGCCCATCTGTTTGTGTTAGAAGTTGTGTTACCCCAATAGTTATTATTCGATTAGAAGCAAATGCCGTCACTGGCCATATATGTTACTTTACTGAATTTTGGCAATTTGGCTTATAAGATAATATTTTTGTTTATTATTACCGACTTCCCTACAACACAAACATTATAACTATCCCTTTAATAATTTTATTCATATTTAAGAATCGATTTATTTTGTTGAAATCTTTTACAATATGATAAAAAACCAGATGGTCTAAGATATATTGCCATAAATAGTTTCTATAGCTAGCTCTAATGCCTAGAGCTTCACTGGTTTTATAGATTCTAGACTAGAAATAGGGTTGTTTCTATTTACAAAAACACTAAATAATAATATTAATATTCTATCACATACACACAACACCATCTAGCCCAAACTAAGCAGAGCTTGTACTATGGGTTCTAGACAATGGATAAACATACTTATATACTTTTTTTTTTGTAAATACATACATATTATACATAGAAACACCCAGACCAAGACAAACAGCCATGTTCATGCACACAAATGTTTGACTTGTGCGGGAATCGAACCCGCGACCTCAAGCGTGGCAGTCGGTTACACTAACCACTACGCCATCGAGGCCGACAAAATAAAGCTGGCTAGCTAGCGTATACAAAACTCGTTAGATTAATAATATATTACTGAATAAAAACATCAACAAAAAGAATGAAGCAGCAATTTCCGTGTCTTGACAATTATCCTCGACATCGCCAAGAGACCCGCGACCTAATAAAATACCCAAGTACAAAAAGCACTCTCCTCATCCGCAAAGTAAGATTGTTATTAAATTCCACAACTCAATATACATCCTCATAAAACTCATCATAACATTTTAAGTGTATGCAGTTAAAATGCCCGCGGCAATTCATCTAACCATTTGATATCGTTAGAATTTTATTATTTCTTTAAAGTACAAATGTAGTAAAATATTGCGGTGTTGATGTGAAATAATTTGCTGTTTTAGTGCTATATTAGACTGAGCTATAATGCTATTATATTTTAGTGTCAGTCTTAAAATGAGTCTGGAAGGGCGAGATCGTTCCGGCTTGTGGGAGTCCGTTGAATCATCTATCTCGGCTCAATTGAAAGAGTTTTAAACACTTATGACTTTCAATATGATAAGCCTCCTAATTCTGACTACTCGGGCTGTTATGGTAAGCACTAATAGGTGCCTTAAAGACTCTAAAATACAACTAAAAGGGTAAGATGAATAACATATAATAATTAAAGAATACTCTAATATCTAATAGAAAACAACTGAAAAGGAATACGGGTGTATTCCTTCAATTACTCTACATTCCGAGGCCGTGGGACTTCTTTCGGATATATCTATCTAACCTTGCAACAATACATGTATTAAATAATAAAATAACAATAACAATATATGTATATTGGTGTACAAATATTCGATTAACATTTAAATAAAATATAACAAGAAATTCGACTGAAACCAGAAAATATGCTGTAAATAGCCTAGCCACTTAATGTGAAAGTATAAATCTACCGGCAACAAATGAACGTCCAACAAGATCAAGACTGGCGACATAATACTCACCGCCACAATGAATAAGTCTCATTTTTTGAAGCCTTACAATCCCACGGCGCGACGTCGTAAAGGCATAGCCAATTTTCTTCGTGTAACACAATAAACTTTATTGATAGCTCCAATTCAAGGCACAATTTTGTCTGCCAGAAAATCAAATCGATATTCATTGCTACACAAGAGTATCGGAGTGTGGGATCATCCTTCTTAGATGTAACTAACACTTATCGATGGACTAGATGCTGCTCACGATCTTTGGGTAGTAATTGACGCAAACACATTTATAAGACACCATGCTATCTGGCCCTACTCATCATCATATCTCTTTGTATATTTTTAAGATACATTTGAATTTTTTTAAATAAAACACCTAAATTTACCTTAATTTGTTGTGCTATAAGTAAGGAAATCCGATTTACGACTATAATATTACTAAGTTCCACTGCTTATCGTCGTAACATACTATTAAAAAAGCGACGCGTGAAAGCAACGCATGGCAACCTAACGCACTATCAAATTATTTACAAATCATTACACGTAAGTATGTACACAAAGGTTAGACAAAGATATATTACACGCATATTTCACCAGCTGTAAAAGCATATAAACGCTGCTACTTACTAGCGACTAAAATGTCCAATATCACTTTTCTCATACTTTAAAATGAAGACAAAATAATTCAAGCTCTTACAAGTAAGAGAACGCTGTCAAATTAAAAATTCTCATGGTATATTTTTTGGTGATTCTCTATTAAAATCACAGCCTGAATTACTCGCAGTTCTGCCAGCTATCTCCGATAATAAATGCCGACAATTTGTTGTTCCTTTTCGACTAGAAGAAAGGACAAAGAAATACATTTTAACATTAGCTAAGATAATTGTGTGACAATTGTTGTACATTTCACTATTGTGAAAGTAAAATATGGCTTCATTTGTCAACGGCTATCACCTTGGCACTTCTTAGAACACGGTATTTTGCTGTATACGCCTTTTATATGGTTATTACAGGCCGCAATACCAGAACAATTCTCTTTGTATTATTTAGTTTGAACATAAGAGCTTTTATATATCTTTATTATTATAAAACTGTAACTAGGCTTTGCCTGTACGGTCAGGTGCAAAAGTCGGGTAGCAATTTTACGAAGCAATAGGATCAAAACAAGTACCTTTTTCAATAAAATCATTGCACCCATACACCTAAACCCGCCTCACTTATTCTATCGCCTGTTCTAATTATGATTGTGACTAACATTAATTTCAAGTAAATACGCAAGTGATGTTATAGCTACGTTGGCAGTAGTGCATTCTAAAACGTAACGCTTGATGGTTCGATCCCCTGTAGAAGTGATAATCATTTTGGGATTTTTTTCTTATATTAAAAATATCAATGTCATGTTATTTTACTTCAAGAGTTACATATTTAAACCTAAAGTTCATTTTCGGTAATCATATTTTGACATTGTTTTTCCATAGTAAAATAATGTTGTAATAAATTAGATAAAATTTTATTTATTTTAATTATAATTTACATTATTTATTTATTAATTTAATATAAACATAACGTGATTTTAGTAATTACTAATTTTAACTAATTTTGATTAATAATTATTTTTATTTTTATTCCTAATAAAACACTAAATTTGGGTAATAAGTAGACAAAATAACGTTTCTTTTTAGTAATAAAAAAACAAAAAGTGGAAAGTAGACACCAGGATTTGAACCACCCTTATTATACTATCGTCTCAAAGTGATAAGACTCGTTATCCGCTACACTATCGCAACATTTAAGCATAAATTTGAAATACGGACACTGGTGTTAAATATACGGAATAGTAGTAATTATAGTTATATATACAAGAACTCGTTTTTGTCTCGCTGTGCACACATGCGCATGGCGAACTGCACCTACTTTAATTTACATTGAATAATGTTTCATTGTTTGTGTTGAAACATCACACACACAAAGGTGTTCGCTCGGAACTGTATGCGATTACTTACTTTATCATGCTACTCGACTTTTGTCATTGACCGTACATTAAATATTTTTTAGTTCTAAGCCAATCTTAATTAACGTTTTATATTTTAGAAAGCATTTTAGTATTCCTGTCTCTTTGGTCCTGGTCCTGTCTTTTTGGCCTGTAAGTTCACCTCAAGCTACGTTTTATCTTATACCGAACAGTAGTTTTGGAGATATAGTGCATATCGCACTATAGTGATTCATCTAAATAAAAAATGCGTATGCACCTTTTCTCCCGCAAAACAAGTTTTGAATGTGTTTGAGCCTATTTGTGTCCTATCATGGTATAAGTATATTATTCATTTATAATTGAATGTGTTTGAGCCTATTTGTGTCCTATCATGGTATAAGTATATTATTCATTTATAATTGAATGTGTTTGAGCCTATTTGTGTCATATCATGGTATAAGTATATTATTCATTTATAATTGAATGTGTTTGCCTGTGTGAGAGAAACGATTTAGAAAATGTCTCTTTAGTGTTTCTGACGTCTCTGCATCGGGGGCAGAACCCTACTGCCAGTCGGATTTTGGGTGCCAACTGACAGGTACTTAGAGGATTATGTAGATTATTTTTATTTGTGTCTTTGTATCTAAACAAAATATTATAAACCCTAATGGTGCCAAGCCATTAGGGTTGAGAATAATTGATTAATTACGTTATATATAGGGGGACAAGACTTCAACAGAGGCTCGATACTTCAGCAAAACCATTATCACATAAAAAAATCACATAATGTAACAAATTATGTCATACAATATTTAATTATTGTGCTAAAAGAAAATACAAAAAGCCTAACAATTAATCATTACAATACAAATAAGAAATGTTAATATAATGATAATTTAGGTCCGAGATGTAATCACGGAAACTAAATAGATCGTCAGGCGAACTAAGAACCAGTCTGAATCACTACCAATGAAGAACGTGTCTAGTCGTGTGACTGTTTAGGGTGCCTGCACGTCTATACTGAACGATGCGATATTATGCAAGAGAAAATGCTACATATTGAAGAGTAGTATAATAGCGCAGGTGTTTTGTTTCAGGCAAAATGCAGCAACTAATCTAAATATATCTCACAAAAATAAAATTTGAACCTAAATGAATACAGTTTTCAAGTTTGTGGCATGAGACCGCTTTCATGCCAATGTGATTCATGCGAATCTAGGAACTCATCATAGCGTAACTTCGCACTTACGCTATCATGAGTTCCTAGATTCGATTCCCCACTCAGATAAATTTTGACGGGATGTATCTAGCAGGTAAGACTGTAGCCCTTTGACAGTAGCTTGCTCCTTGTTTCATTGGTCCACATATAATTTTACCAATAATGTATATGAACAGAAATAAAAAATGCTGTTTTGCAGCGATGAATATCTAATTTTCAGTCGGTAACAAAAACACCTGTCTTCCTTACATAAAACTGTAACAAAAATATACACCGATATAAATTCCACGCCATAACTACAATGCTAAATCTCGGCGATATCCTAATATTATATCAGTATAATCGAGTCCCGGGCATCTGTATACTGGGATTACCAAAAATAAATTAACATGAATAATAATATAATAATATTCTACCACATACACACAACACCATCTAGCCCAAACTAAGCAGAGCTTGTACTATGGGTTCTAGACCATGGATAAACATACATAGATACTTTTTTTTTGTAAATACATACATATTATACATAGAAACACCCAGACCAAGACAAACATCCATGTTCATGCACACAAATGTTTGACTTGCGCGGGAATCGAACCCGCGACCTCAGGCGTGGCAGTCAGTTACACTAACCACTACGCCATCGAGGCCGACAATATGTCTCCATACGGCAGTTATCCTATCTTAATTATTGTTTGTAGCCAGCGTGTTGTGAGAAGCCACCATGTTTGCGAGTGGCCTTATCTGAAGGGACAGACAATTTATCTTGTGAGAGGAGGGTGATAATTAATTTGAGAGGCGCGTAATTACCAACGTCTAATGGCGGTCACTACTCACGCTAGCAATCTTACGGATATTTTGTCCACTCTCATGTTAGATTATTCTTTAACCCCAATAACCGCTCGCACTAATGGACTCGTTGTGCTCATGTTAATTGGCGCTCGTATAATAAGGACTGAAATCTTTAGCGTTGATCATCCAGATTATGTAATCTGCAGTTTAGTAATATTAGCACTGTATATAAACTGTCCCACTGCTGGGCATTGGCCTCTTTTCAGTGTGAAAAAAATTAGGCCATAGTCTACTACTCTGGGTCAATGCGGATTGACAGACCTCACATATCTTCGAGAACGTTACGAAGAACTCTTAGGTTTCCTGACGATGGTTTTCCTTCGCCGGTAATGCAAGCGATAATTAACTAATTATTCACATAATTTCGAAAAATCTGAAGTGCGTGCCGTAGGATTAAACTCGCGACCACTACGTGGCATTCCAACGGTATGCCACTAGGCAATCGCTGTTTTACCACCCTTCGTTACCACCACACAGACCCAGTGTGAATTGGCAGACTTCACACATCTTTGAGAAAATTATGTAGTACTGTAAGACATGCAGGCGTTCTCAGTATACATTCACCAGAAACAGCAAACCCTTCTTTAAATATGGCGTAGACAGAGCTATATTACGGCAGTGGTTTGGCTGTGCGATTGGTATTACCTTATTTCATGAGCGGCGGCTAGCAATCGCCATAACGTCCATTGCCTGTCACAACGGGCAATTAATAAAAGAAAATCCTAACTAATATTATAAAGTGTTTGTTATGATTTCACGCCTTAGCTTAAACTTCATTCTATGATCGGTCACTTGACCGATCATCATAGAATTTCACATATACGTTGTCAGTGGTACAGAAAAGGACATAGAGTACCTTTTATCCAGAAATGAAAAGTACTGTTCCCGAGGAATAGAAATGTATTGACATACAACTAAAACTCGAGAACTTATTTGTTTTTACAACATTTTATTATATCGTTTCACCGATCCAGTAGAAAAGCGTCGCTACACGTGCGACTGATAATCAAGAGCGGAAAAACGTTATTAGCTTTTTCTATCAGAGCATTGTCAGTAAATAAGGTTGTCTGGAATTGTGTACGGCAGGCGATAATATACGTTTTCCCTGTAGGTATAGGTGCTTTTTAAACGTAACATATGTATATCTACATCTGCCTAGCTATATGCCCGCTCAGTATATAAGAATATTCTATTATCTAGGAGAGCGAGTTCGTCATAGTGCAACTATGTGATTTTAAATGTGTATTAATATTATAAAACTGAAAAGATTGTTAACATTTGCATTAACTAGACCTTTCACTGTGGAAAGATATAGGTCTTAAAACATTACACTACAAACTCGACACGGGAGCGGAGCAGTATTCTTAAACGTGTGTGAAACCGCAGAGACACTTAGTTAAATACCTATATAAACCTACTCCTATTGTTCGGATACTTGTTACACTAGTTACTTGTTATTAAGCTGACAAAAAACATACTTATTATATTTATACAATAATATAAAAAGCACAAAAAGCTGTATAAAAGCAATTGGCAGTTTTGATTATAGAAATAGCTTTACAAGCTTTACCTGTGAACTGTTTCGTATTTCATAATCAACTCTGTGTCTTACTTAAAGTAGAAAAAACACCATAAAAAGTAAGTTTTCTTTTTAAATAAATATAATTGCAATCTGTATGTTAATTCAATAGTTAATTGTACAACACTAATTATGCATGTTTCTTTTGCATCCATGCAAATGAAACACTATATTTATTAAAGAACTACGCAGAAAGCATTTATGTTATGAAACATTTTTCGTTATTAACCTTTGAGCGCAGACATAACAACTCAACTATTATTTCTCTTTGCTGTGTCCTTGTCATTTATAAAAGTCACAAGCTATATAATAAAATAATAATAGCGTTTCTCTATTTTAGGAGTTAGAGGACAATAAGACTACATGGGCTGCCTACTTTAGTGGCGGTAGTACGTGCGATTACTGACCATGAGGTCCCTGGGCCATGTTATGCTTCCAACAAAGTGTTATAGAGTTGATCTGTCAAGAAATTTGGAGTCTAGTACTTGCACGGTAGATGGCAATGAGCTGTTTTTTACGTACCACTTCAAACTATTGCTGTCGAAATGTGGGTGCAATACCCTTACATCTTAGAACGTACGCACCACCGCCTTTGACTCGCGAGGACTGTCAAACAAGTAGTTATGCTGCCAACCATGTGACAAGATTAACCACCTATTAATAGCAAAGCGTCGCTTTAAGACTAGCTCACTGCAAAGAGACATCAAAAGTCTGTTTGTAATCTTCTGTAAAATTAAGATATTTCCTCAATCAAGTTTGTCCAGATTAAGTGAAATTTCAAGTTTCACCTGGAATTTAATAAAATGGGCACCACTTTCAAACTAATCTTAAGAAATAATGGCTTTTTAAGAAAATTTTGCATAAACCTACAAAGACCATCTTTCAACGGAGAGATAATAACATTGATGATGGTTTTAATCACGTCAGAATTTGCATAGCGTGTAACTATTTATACAAGATCTTAGTATAATCCTCACGGGATCCGTCAGCCGAGATCACGCAGCCTTCTCTCTTTATGTTCAAGCTATATACTTCGGTCTGCCACAACTCTATAATTATAATTTACTTAGAGTTCTTAACTTGGCTTAAAATCTGGCGGATATGTGATCCAGTCAAGCCGGCTTTTGTCTTTAGATAATCTCACTAATACTTTGTGAATATGTTGTAATCAACCATTCTTTGAACGGATTGGGATGAAATTTAGCACACTGATTGTTCATGTTCTGGGTTAATACATAAAAAGATTTTGCAAAGCCAGCAACGTGCATTCGCTACCTAGGTGCTAAAAATGTCCAGAAGCCATGTTTAGCAAAAGATCGCCTATTATGCTAAGTTACCGTAGATTGACAGAAAGAAAATAAAGATTTAAATCATAGATCCCTTACCATACTCATGTGGATCGCACGAAATAGTTCATACTAAGCAGAGGAGTTAAGGAGTTACACATAAGATAGAGAAGGATAGTAAACAATTATTAATATGAATGAACGTAATAAATATGTATAATTCGGATGTCATGTTGGCAGTGTATGTCACATAAGAACTTGCAAGTCCGGAAAGGTGACCATATTTAATCGTTAAAGATTTACAACTTAGGAAAAAGCCATCATTGTTATAATAATTAAAGAAATTATTTGTTCACACGTAGGTCTTCTCTCTTAACCTTTATTATTCCCAAGTCACTTGGGGTCGGCTTTTCTGGTCTAACCGGATTTGACTGGATATCAGTTTTTACACGGAGCGGCTACCACCTGTCCTCCGCAACCCGAAGGCTAACGATACCCTAAGGCTAGACCAGTGTCAGGATATTAGAGGGTACTGACTTTGCCAATAACGACTGCCATAGATGTTCATGGCAGCCGGGACCAACGGCTTAACGTGCTCTCCGAGGCACGGAGCAGGCGATAATTGTCAATCAATACGCACATAATTTCGAAAAGTCATATAACTTCCGAAAGTCAGAGGTGCGCGATGTGGGTTCGAACCCGAGACTTTCTGCATTGCAGTCTGTTGGTCTTCCCACTGAGCTATCACTGCTATGCCTTGTTCACACGTAGGTATTGATCAAAAATAAAGAAACAAAGCTAATATATAAAATGCTTCATGTGTGGGCCGTTGTGTTCCAGTCGATTTTACTACAGACATGGTTTCGCACTATCCCCACGCGTTACTTACGTGTACGTGACACTTACAATTTAATCACTCACCAAATAAATCTAGTCATAAAAAAAACTTTTGGGTCCCTACAGAAGTACTTTGTTATTTAATGTGACTTATTTTATTATAGAAGCGTGTTTATAAGTTTTCTATATACTAGAGTTTGATGGCGAATATCGCCGCAACTCTAAGTTCTATTTATTTATATTCTACGTGATTTTTGTGCAAACAGACAGTCTACCTTGATATTATTATTTGCAATTAAACAACACTTATGATTTCTATCAAACCTTTTCAGGACATTTCATCTACGTTATACGCTTTGCATAATTCCCTCGTCGCCATGGTCTCGAAAATCCATGACCTCATCTACTGAAAAGCATTCGATACTTCGATATAGATACAGCAAGTGAAGTACGTAAAATAAAAAGCGATACAGCCATAACAAATAATCTAAATACGCCGGTCTAATACAATAAAATAATAAATAAATGCAGCGATAGCCTAGTGGGAAACCGTTAGACTGCCACGAGTTCGATCCCAAGGCGCGCATCTCTGACTTTTCGAAGTTATGTGCGTATTAAATAGTTAATTATCGCTTGCTTTAACGGTGAAGGAAAGCATCGTGAGGAAACCTGCATGTCTGAGAGTTCTACATAATAATAATAACAATATTCTACCACATACACACAACACCATCTAGCCCAAACTAAGCAGAGCTTGTACTACGGGTACTAGACAATGGATAATGTTTTCAAAGATATGTGAAGTCCCCACTCGCACTAGGCCAGCATGGTGGTCTATGGGCTAACCCTTCTCACAGTGAGAAGAGGCCCATGCCCAGCAGTGGGACAGTTAAATACAGGGCTGATATTATTATTATTTATTATTATATAATACAATATCAGTAAATCCTTTCATAATACTACATATATATATACATACATCCTACACTAGAAGATTTGAGTTTAATTATAATAGGTAGGCAGGTGGTCTTCGAAACCGTTTACAAACGCTTTTCCCCGCACCAAAACAAAGGTACCAACCTTGTATATTAAAACAAAACGTATTCATTTAATTTGAGCAGGTATAAAACACAACGAGGTGCTGTTTATCGTAATACTCGACATAAGCGAGTGACAGATAGAGCTCTAACAAGGGTTCACAAAACCTCCCCGAGGGTCCATTGGACCTGGAACCCCGGTAATCCCTAATTAACATTCCTGCCTCTCAAACCGCGCAATTTTTTCCTATTTTCGCTAAGGAAGTAATAAGCTTGGATTAAATAATACTGGATAAACTCAGTCAAATGAAATGTATGTTTTGTCAATATTCGCATCCAAGATAACGAGTTATCAACAACTATTCATACTTTAACAACTTTAACTTTGCCTTCTGGGGTTTAATGGTCTGTTAGTATGAGCCCAGATTCTTGAACTCGGTATAAGACGACAATATTTTACCCCTATTACGTAGAACCTGGCAAAATGTGGATGTTATACAACTCTGTCTATCATATTAGGGTTATAAACGTGATAATGTATGTATATATGTATGAATTAGCCACAGGCAGGCCAGCAACTCGGCGAAACGACGCCCGCGAAAAACAAAAGTTTTCTAGTGGCAATCATGAACAAAAACGCAGCAACACCGCTTCAATTAATTATAAAATTGCCAGATGATAGAGAAACACTTGGTGTAAGTGGCACAATATGACGATCAATTACTTTGTGAAAAGCTTACCTATATTTATCATTGAACTTCATACAGATAAGCTACGCATGATGATCAAATTATCAGAACAGGTCTTGTAGTAAAAGCTATGTTGTAAAAGTCCTATTCCACTCACACATAATCCAAGACTGAAAACAAATAAAAGTGAACGATAAAAGCTGAAGGCATTTGCGCGGCGGTCACAATCGCTCCCTTACTTTATTTCTTCGCTAGTATAATGTCCAGTATATATGTATGTATAATATTTGGATAAAACTGCCCTGGTGGCGCAGCGGTGGTGTATACGACTGCTATACATGAGGTCCCAGGTTCAATGCCCGGCTCGAGCAAATTGTTACTGCATAAACCCTGATACTGCACCCGGTTGTTATCGCTTGGTATTGGACAGTTTGTGGTACACATAATATAGCTATGTCAACAGTTTTCGAATTGTGCTTCGTGTTAAGTGATGTACTTATCCCAGACTGCTCTGATGGCGCAGTGACTTAAATAATCGCCTCGTTACTGCCACTGCGCTAAGTGTAGTGGGTTCTCCCCACACAGGATAAAAGTTTGTGTGATGCATTAATAGTTGTATTTTGTGTGTTATTTCTGTCGGTTGTTTGAATGTTTGTAAAGTCTTGCTCGACATAGGGTCTGTTTTAATTAATAAATACAGTTAAAAAACCTTACCCACACCTTCCTATTTACGGTGACTAGGGAAATAGGATGATATTTATCACTCGCATTTCCATTCTTGTTCTGTATTATAGGAACTACAATTGTTACTATTAGTAGTAACGATTGTAGTTTTCCTTATAAGATTAGCTTACCTGCTATTAGAAATTTAAATGATTTAAACGCGGGTTTTAACCCTTGTTCGACCGTTATACACCAGGTCGACTTTCGAAAATGAGATCTAAATCGAATAGACGTAATTTGAAATCGTAGTTTGGAATCTATCCAACTACCTACTTCAGAGATCTCAAATCTCAAGTATTGTTTAATTATGTGAATTTTGACATTTCAATGAAAATCGCATTTCAATATTATTGACATACCTGAATAGTTCACAAGTTGTTATTGGATTCCATTCAATCAATATGTGAATCTTATATTGCAATGATAACTGATCGTTATTGACAAAAGGTGACAGGATTGATATTGAACGATGAACAATAAATTCAATAATATTGAATGCTATGAAGCAAATGGAGTTGTACACACAATGACATCAGTTATGGACTCACTGTCTTTAGTTTTATGTGTTCGCCACACATGAAACTAAAGACATAAGCATAAGCATAAAAATATTACTATTCACAAGTTTAAAAGTGAATTGTCACGTTTACAATTATTATTATTGTTGAATAATCTTTTGTATACAGTTCACTTCAAATCTAACTATAACTGTATTATGATATGATTATAATTATTTATAAAAATCTACATATTAAGTACAACAAATAATTGCAGAGTTATTCCAGTGCTCCAAACAATTAAACAGCGGACAAGTGGAAAAAGGTTTCCATGATCTTTTGTTTCAGCAACACTTGGCACCAACGCGCAATGCTCGAACCAAACGCGTTACGAAGGCGGATAAATTGATATTTAAAAAAAATTACTAACCACCAACAGGCGAAATCCACGGCCAAGGAACTGCAATCCCTGCGTCGCAAATGCGATGAGGATCGCCGCGTTTGCAACTCCCTTATCACTAAGGGAGTCTCGCGGGGATTGCGGTCTTGGCTAGACATATATTTTGCCACCATGGACTTGACACTGGACGGAAAGAGGTCAGAGGAGGCAACCCCGGAGGAGATGGCCGCGTTGCGGTTAGCCGAGATTCACCTCTCGGGAATCTTCCCAGGAGAGAGGCCTCCTCCCTCTACCAACGTCACTGCCCCCCTCATGGACGTCACACCCAAGAAGAGGGCACGTGAAGAGGAGGGAAAAAGTAGTCCTCCAGTCAAGCGGGTCGTCATGGATGACTCCCTGACCGCCGAGGAGGATAACTTATCTCTCAACAATGACCACTCAACATCGGAACGCACCAACAGCTCAGTAACAATACCGGAAGGGGAGATGGACGTGCAGGAGGAGCTTTCACCCTCCTGCGAGTCTCTCCCCCCCCTACCTAAACGCATCACGCCCAGGGGAACCACCCCTCCCATCCCCCCCAGGGGAAGTGCAACCACACCATTGCCCGCTGCACCGACGGCAACGCCCTTAATGTCAACACAGACACAAGGGATGACACCAACCGCCGCCTCCGCAACCGGACCAAGGACAGCAGCCGCCGTGCTTGCGGCAGCGCCGTCTCCGAAAACGAAGCCAGCCCCAACAGCCACCACCACTGCAGCCACCACCAGCGCCGCCAAGAAGCAGCCAGTACTTGTAGTGGACCGTCTGGAGAACTGGACGGCCCATTTTAAGGAGCTGGCTGCCAAACTTGGCCACACACCCAACGGACGGCCCTATGGCAAGGGCTTTCGCTTCATGCCCAAAGATGACCAGGAGTTCCGGGTCATCCAGGCGTACTTAGACGACGTCGGGCAGGAGAAGGCACCTTATTATGCCATTGCACCGGCCAGCCAAAGGCCACTTAAGGTGGCCATTCGGGGCCTCCCCGCCGACACCCCCGCGGAAGAGATCACTACGGACTTGACCAGCAAGGGAGTGCCGGTCAAGTACGCCAAGCACATCCGGGCCCGAACGGGCAGACCGGGGTGCATCTTCTTCGCGGAGGTGGAGAAGTCGACAGCCGCCGCACAAGCCGCATATGCGGTGAACGAAGTGCTTCTCATGCCCGGCGTGGTCATTGAGGCCTGGAGGGGCAAGAAGGGCCCCTCGCAATGCCATCGTTGCCAAGGTTTCCGCCACAGTTCCCAAAACTGCCACAGACCACTAGCCTGCGTACGGTGCGGTGGCGGACACCACGCACACGACTGCCCACGCCCCAGGGAGGAACCCCCATCCTGCGCTAACTGCAAGGGGAAACATACAGCCTGCAACCCCGTGTGCCCAGTCTACAAACGGGAAGCACGCAACCGCAGGATGGGCCCACCCCCGAAGACAGGCCCCTCTCAACTGGTTGCTCATCCCAACCAAGTAAGTGAAACAGCTACGGCCACGCTGATGGCGAAAGCCAACGGCCCAGTAGACAAGGGCACACCCGCCACCAAACGCCCTAAGAGGAGAAGGAAGAAGAAGCAGCCAGTACTGGACCCCCCTCCTGCGACCAAAGCAGCGGGGGAAACTGCAGCTACCACCACTACCGCCGTCGACAACGACGCGGAAAGACATCAGCTTGCCGCCCTACTCTCACTATTCGCACAGCGAGTGAGGGCGGGCAAAATAGACACCACAGGAATGCTGCAGTCTATCCCCCTCAATGGATAAGCCATTGAGAGTGGTCCACTGGAACGCCCAGTCCTTAAAAGGGAAGATAGGCCTACTACGCCTCTTTGTCAAGGAACAGCAAGTCGATGTCATGCTGATAAGCGAGACCCATCTGAAGGCATCCACCCCCCTCAAGATCCCGGGGTACCTAGTGTACCGTCAAGATGAGGTCTCGCCAGCAGGCATAGCCTACCGGGGACTTGCTGTCTTTGTAAAGAGATCAGTGGTGCATCAACCCGTCGAGCCGAAGAGACTCAACACCGTCTACGCTCTCGGTGTTGACATCCAAGTCGGTGGACGAGAGATGCGCCTCTACGCGACCTACCGCCCTCCAGGGACTGGGGCTATCACGAATTTCCGAGTGGACGAAATTCGTGAACTTCTTCTTCCCTCCACACCCACCGTCATAGCGGGAGATCTGAACGCCAAACACCCGGCATGGCACTGCGCCAGTAGCGACCGTGCGGGGGAGCTTCTTTTCCGAGACGCCAGCACGTACCACTACGAAGTAGTGGGTCCCCGTGAACCGACCAGGCTGGACCCCTCGGGGCTCCACGCCGACAACGTGCTGGATATCGTCGTACACAAGGGACTGACGGCCCCCCCCACGCAAGAAGTCTTGTTGGACCTACCATCAGACCACCGACCGGTGCTACTGGTGTTCAGAGAACCTGCGATGATGATGAACCCCCCAAGGCCAAGGACAAAAAGGAACTGGGACACCTATGTGTCTGAGCTGTCTCAATTCCACAGACCAGCCATCATCCGCACACCAGAGGAAGTTGACGCAGCCGCCGAGGATCTCTCCAGGTCTATCCAGGCCGCACTTCGAGCCTCTTCAAGCACTAAACCATACTCTGAGCGACGGGAACCCCTACCCGTACCCCTCCGGAGACTGCTTGAGGAGAAGCGACAGGCCATGAGGACCTGGAAGAGAACTCGCCACCCTCGGGACAAGACCACCTACAACCGCCTCACCAACGAGCTCAAGGCCGCCCTGTGGGAACATAGGGGAGATACGTGGGAGAACCATCTAATTAACATCGAAGATGACCAAGCCTCACTGACACGCCTTTGCAGGCAGCTGTCAGTGGAGCCCACCCCCACGCGCCCCCTATTTGGGCAGGACGGCCTCTTGCGATACAAGGCCACAGACAGGGCAGAGATCATCGCGTGCAACCTCGAACAGCAGTTCACTCCACACGAGGTCCAGGACGAGGAACACTCACGAGAGGTAGAGGACTCGGTCCGGACCCACCTCTCGACGCCCCTCGTCCCATCGGAGGATGAACTGCTGGTGACTCCGAAAGAGATAGCCGCGGTGATCCGCCAGACTAAGCCTCGTAAAGCGCCTGGTGAGGACGGCATCCCCAACTCGGCGCTGCAACGTCTCCCCAAGAAGGCACTACTGGCAGCGACTCAGCTTTTCAACGGCATCCTGAGGACCGGCCACTTCCCGACCATCTGGAAGCGGGGCCGGGTTATTGCACTCCCGAAACCCGGCAAAGACCTCAGGAAGCCGGAGAGCTACCGGCCGATAACTCTCCTCTCGACAACGTCCAAGGTGTTCGAGCGACTGCTGCTGGTAAGAATGAACCCTCACCTAACACCAAGGCCCGAACAGTTTGGTTTCAGGGCCCAACACTCCACCACGCTGCAGCTGACTCGCGTACTTGGCGAGATGGTCACGTGCATGAACAAGGGCGGATACACGGTGACCGCGATGCTCGACATGGAGAAGGCGTTCGACAGGGTGTGGCATGATGGTCTCATCCACAAACTGTCGACGTCCACGCTCCCACGGCGACTCATCGCGGTCATCGCCTCCTTCCTTAAAGGAAGAACATTCCACGTGGCCATCGAGGACGCCACGTCAGAGGAGAAGCCCATCCAGGCTGGGGTCCCGCAGGGGAGCTGCCTCTCTCCCACCCTCTACGCCCACTACACAGACGACATCCCGATGGTGGGCGACGTCAAACTGGCGCTTTACGCCGACGACGCTGCGTACCTGTCCAGCTCTAAGAACGCCAGACACGCTGCACGAAAGATGAGCCAAACACTTGAAGCGCTCCCGGAGTGGCTGAAAAAGTGGAGGCTCAAGTGCAACGTGTCCAAGACCCAGGCAATGGTGACTGGACGGGTGCACCCACCACCATGCCTCAAGCTGATGGGGGAGGAAATCTCCTGGTCACCGACGGTCAAATACCTGGGCGTCACCATTGACAGAACTCTGTCAATGGCACAACATGTGCAGACGACCGCTGCGAAGGCTCAAGCTGCGCGGGCGAAGCTGCGTCCCCTGCTGTCCTCCAGACTACCGCTGCGAGCGAAGCTCGCCATATATAAAACCTACATCAGGTCGCGCCTCACGTACGCGGGGCCGGCCTGGTACAACTTGACAGCAGGATCGACACGGCAGCGTCTCCAAACAGTGGAGAACATCTGCCTTCGCTGGGCGGTCGACGCGCCCAGGTATCTCAGAAACACGACCATCCACCGGGACCTCAAATGGGAGCCGATAGAGGGATTCGTGGGCGGGTTGGCCAGACGGATGTTTGAGCGAGCGGACTGCTCAGCTTACACCCACCTGACCAACATCGCTCCCCTCCCCCATCCAGACATCGTTAAGTGGATAAGGAGGAAACTAAAACGCCCCGCTCGGGAACTGATACCAGCTCCCTCGAGCGGGGCGACATCACCCCTACCACTAAATGAAGGCGAACCACCGCCCTCTCGTAGGCGGCTAGCTGGGCCTCTCCCAACGGAGACTCACCCGGCTGGCCAGCCTCGGGGGCGGTGAAACACAACGACCGGCCCATAGTAATGGGCCGCGACGAAGTCCGCCTCAAGGAGACCCACTCCCAGAGGCTCCCCCACCCCCACACCAGGGAGGTGAGAAGAAAACCCGATCGGTTACTAACCACTGTAGCATAATCGCATTACCGTCTCGATCTTATCAATGCCTAAAGTCAAAAAGAAACTCTACAGCAACTGTATAAAATCTTACAGTATATGACGTACCAAATTGCTAGAAAGAACGGAGATAATCACGTGAAAATAATGACAGCAAAGATATTTAAACTACATAGGTACTAATAAGTCATGCGCCGGGGCCGCCCCGCCAGCTCACAAAGGAAACTATAAGTATGACGTACACATAACATATGACATCTTAATATCATATTTAACTTTATAACGTTATTTTTCTTTATTATTACAGTACGGAGTCCGGAACCGAACTCGATAACGACCCAGGCTCACCTTTTTTTAATTTAATACTTAGCATTTACGCCGTGAGACCGAAAATCATAGTTAGCAAAATGTAGGTGGAATACACTTATACCTAAACTCTTCGGCGTAAGAGGCTTAAGGTTTTATATATATGTACATGTATGTACGTATTATAGTATATGTATGTATACACATATAACGCCTTCGATGTAAGGCATTGCCGAATCTTTGAGAGATGCAATGCCGATGGCGGTTGCCAGCTGCGGGCCGCAGCTGTAGTCTGCAAACGTTACTACTGGTTTGTATGAATCTACATAAAAGTTCAAGTCTAAGAGGGCAAGCACACTGCAAACTAAGCTACGCTTGCAATGCTAAGCATGTTGCTAGACATTTATATGTCGCATGTCATTTTTTAATACAAGCTGCGTTGGGAGCCGATTCGACTTGTAAATCATCTGCAGTAAGCTACACCACTAGTATTGCGTTTTGCAGTCGCGCCGAGCGAAGGCGAGTGACAAAGTTGCCGTGGTTGGAAGTAATTTCATAGAGATTCATATAAACCAGTAATGCTGCTTGCGGTTTGCGGTTGTGGTTTGCAATCTGCTTTGACTTGGAATGGTATCTTAGCTAGTTAATTCCGAACGCCACGATGCTATCAGCTGCGGTCACCCGACCACAGTACTAAGTATGTCGCCAACCACAAAGCGGCGTTGACACTTAACACTGTGCAGAAACCAACTAACAATAAATACTTGATAAGTTTATTTAGTTATGAATACAGATCTACAGAAGAAGCAAAATAGTAGTGGCAGCCATCCTCTTTCAAGAAAATCTACTAAATGACTGCAAATACTTGCCACTGTGCGCGAATTTAATAGTCAAAGTCAAAGTCAAAGTCAAATTTTTTTATTTCAAATAGGCCTGAGTAACAAGCACTTTTAAAACGTCAAAAGCTAGGTGTCAGTTTCTAAAGTGAATTAAATTAAATTTAAATTAAATGTAATAAATTTCCTACACCAGGGCCAACATCGTGCTCACACCTTTACAAACATTTTATTATTTTAATATGAAGTATATAATCTTAATTATACAACATGAAATGGATATATTATTTGTCAGTAGGCTGAGGAAATGCAAGTATTTAAAAGGACATAGTTGAGAATAACATAAATGAACATACAAAAAAATCATTGCCGTATGCAGGGGGGGACCGAAGACCAAGCATTTTTATCGTCCATATATTGTTTCGTGCTATAGTATGCCTTGGAGAGTAGAGTGCGTTTCACTATCTCTTTAAACTTTTTGACGGGTAATTCACTAATGTGGGATGGGATTTTATTATAGAATCTAATACTATTTCCAATAAAACTTTTACTAGTTCTGCTAAGTCTAAATCCCGGTACCATAAGTTTGTGTTTATTGCGAGTATTTAGGCTGTGGACGTCACTTTTCTTGATATAGAGCAAGATGTTTTTGCGAATATACATGATGTTCGTGAGAATATATAATGATGGCAGCGTAAGAATATTTATCTTCTTATAATAACATATCAAACTACAAGTGTTGCATTGTCACCAGCTGCAGTCTACGGTTAAATTCTGCGTCTATCATGCACCACCCCTAACTCAAAGTCTCGCGAGTCCAAGGCTTTGTCAATGTGGGTTGTTCCCGCGTTTAATTGTGATATAATTATAAATAATTTTGACAACAGCATTTATTTTTAAAGATTTCCAAGAAATTTGGCATGACCTTGCTTGATTATTAATCGAGTTGCCAAAAAGTTAATAAGGCGTATCACACGCTCAACCGCGGGTGATGCAGAGATGCGGTTTAGACCGTTGTTCGTAAGTACCTAAGTTTACATGAAAAAACGCATCACATAACACTGTGGCAACGCGTCCCCGCACAACACTATTACTTGGACGTCGCACCACCGAACGCAGACCGGCCTGCGTTCCGTTTCAGTGTGACATCGACCTAAAGCATCACAAGTAGCATTTGTTTATCTGGATCCAGATACCGAAAATCAACCAATAATTATTTATATTTTCATGTTCCTTAACTAAGGCAATTGTATACCTAGTCTTGCCATAAATATTGTTACAAGGAAAATACTTATTATTTCTATTGCATAAAACATTTATTACTGTATGTAATGTGTGTTAGTTTATTCATTAATATAATAACATTAAAATATATAAAGCTCATTCAGAATGATCTCCATTGGCTTCAATACAGTCCTTATAAATTCAAATTCAAATTCAAAATAAATTTATTCAGGTTAGGTTACAAGGTAACACTTATGAATGTCAAAATTACACAAATTTTTCTGCGAATTTACATTTACTGCCACGTTCAGCAAAGCAAGGGTGTATGGCTCATGAGAAGAACGGGCAAGAAACTCATGGTCACTCTTTTTAATCACCAAGTTTTTGTTTACAAATCATAAGAGCCTACTATCTATCTATATCTAGGACTATCACTGAAGTCGGATGATGTTGTACTCTGCTGACTAATTGGAAAGCTTTTATAGAGCTTTAAGCATAAACTCGGTCATTCTGCTTGTTAAAACATTGCTCAAAAGTAAACATTTTCTCGCCAGTAAATAAAAAAATTCTCTGACCTCCCTTTGCGTACCGCTTAAGAAGTTGTTTTGATTTTACCACACTATTCTTTTTTAAATTATCAGTTGAATAATGACCAGTACGTCTCTTAAAGGCTGCAAGTCCTCAGTCATCTTTTAAAATACGCGACATGGTCTAGGTGCTAAATTAATTTCCCGAGATAGAATATTTTGCTTTCGGACAGGGTTTCTTCAAATTCTTTCTTTCACTGTTTTTATCGCCTTTTTCGTACGAATTCTACGTGGACGGCCAGATATTTTTCTGTCACAAACAGAGGAGGTTTTATTGTACCTATCAATAGCCCAGTACACAAACATTCAACTAATACATAACTACTTTGCGTAATGCTATAATATATCAATTTGGTTCTCTTTATCGTCTCACTTCATTTTAATATCACAAAAATATGTAACACCGATTGGCCCGAAAATAGGAAAACGCAATGAATATTATATTTTTTTATTGTAAGAGTATTTATGCCAGACTAGGTATATTCTCTTATAAATATTGAAGTACTTGTTACTTGCAACGTGTACCTAAGTGGGCATGAACATTATGTCATCCGTAACTAACCAGTAATTAACTATGAGTTACTTCGATGTGCTATTGTATCGTAACTGGTAGTAATGTAATAATATGGTTGACACTTTGAATCTATAGTAATTAACTCCTGTGTCTGTTATTATTGTCATCTTAGTTATTAAGAGGTGTTGTCCACGAGACACCGTCGCGTCGTGGGCATCAGCTAGTTATAACATCTGAGATATTTATTTATGAAGATTATTCTAGATCTAGACATACAGCACTATTTTATAAGAAACACAAGTTAGAAGTAGTTTAGAAAGCTTATGTTTAAACCTAGTTTTTATCTAAACTAATAAAAAACTTGATGGCTTACCTATTTATTTATTTTGGTTTTGCTAATTTAAGGTAATTTAGATTCCCACAAGGACATATTTTGTATGATTTAGAGAACAAGGATTTGAGGCAGCTTTTTGTCCCTATGATTTATATCGATACAAAACCTATGCCATAAGGAAGGCATAAATTACATAAACACAGAGGTCCTAATAAATAAAACCGGTGGTAACAAAATATGCACACACACATAGATGCATGCTCATGTTAAATATTGAAATTAAACAAACTTTATACGGATTTTTATTTTTTATAAAACACTATTATTACATAATTTTTAAACTTTAAACTACTATGGTTAAACACTTTACTAGTTACTGTTTACTTCTATATAAGCTATTTAAATTATAAAACTAAAGCAGCCATGTTCGCGGGGAGACGCCCCGTGAAAATGGCTGCTGAAAAGCAACCGAAACGTCGGCGAAAATGTAAAACTAAATCTAAATAGTTTTATAACCTTTTCTTCTTTTCGTGTGGTTAGTGGCCAACCTGTTGTCAAGAGTTGTTCAAGCCGCCCGTAGGCCTCTGACATGGCTTAACGACTGCTGTTTATTTGACAACAACCAGGACCGACGTTTTACGTGCCCTCCGAAGCACGGAGAAGCTCAGATGAAATACCACTAAGCGGTCACCCATCTAACTAGTATTTTATAACTTAAATAGCTTTAATAGAAACAAACAGTAACTATTGAAAGTGTTTAACAGTAGTAGTTTAAAGTTTCAAAATTGTGTAATAATAATAAAAAATAAACAACGCGATAAAGTACGTATAAAGTTTGTTTAATTTCAATGTATAACATTTGCGTAAAGGAAGATAATATCAAGTTAAATATATTATGAATCACTGCATGAGCCGTCTTTTGCCGAAATTGTTGCACGCACGTTAATTTCTCTCTACACGAACAAAAGAGGGAGCTCTTTAGAATTGTTGCTCTTAGTCGTGCTTTACAATCATACGATTAACGGACACAAAGTAAACCCAGACCCACAACGATAATTTGTGGGTCAAACAAATGATTGTTACGTGTGGGAGTCGAACCCACAATATTCGGCGCGGTAGTGGCGAGACGACCGCTTGTTCGCTGTGATATTCGTGCGCGTAAATGTGTGAGTGCGTTTCATTTTGCACGTTGTACTGGCC
Organism: Catocala fraxini; assembly: GCA_930367265.1. Lineage (NCBI taxonomy): Eukaryota > Metazoa > Arthropoda > Insecta > Lepidoptera > Erebidae > Catocala > Catocala fraxini. The sequence continues at coordinate 27,147,257 of OV884036.1, read as the reverse complement.
GGCGTTCTGTAAATTTGTATTTTGTGACAGTGTAGATGATTCATCTTTAGATAAAATAATTACTTACTCGAAAGGTTTCATTCCAGTCAGAGATTAGGGAGTAATTTGTCATAGCTCTTGTAAGATTTGACCACAAATATATGTAGTAATTAATTGGATTAGAGGGAGATAACACAATGTAATTAATGTATGTGCTAGTATAAATAATGTTTTACTGGAAAGGTCTAGGTGCAGAGATAGTAAGTTATGTGATTTATGTTATAACTTATAACAAAATTTGAAATGTAATATTATTATCTATGTGTGTATGTATGTATGTATCTTATGTGGAGGCCAGTCAGTGCAGACCGGCGACACTTCAACCTAGTGGGATCTTTTGTGTCGACACTCTCCCAATAACGACTGCCATAGATGTTCATGGCAGCCGGGACCGACGGCTTAACGTGCTCTCCGAGGCACGGAGCAGGCGATAATTTTGTCAATCAATACGCACATAATTTCGAAAAGTCATATAGCTTCCGAAAGTCAGAGGTGCGCGACGTGGATTCGAACCCGAGACCCTCAGCATTGCAGTCTTTGGTCTCCCCACTGAGCTATCGCTGCTCATATTATTACCTATACTCGCATATTGTTATTGCTTTACTACGTATATACATACCTCTACCCTGTATGGATTTCTAAAGCTGTTTATTAATAAACTATATAATGGGTAGACTTACGCTTATATACCCTCGAAAATATATAATTATTATAATATCAGCCCTGTTTATGAATTGTTCCGCTGCTGGCTGGCTGGGCTGGCTGATAATAGGCCCGAGCCTATTCTCAATGTGAGAAGGATTTGGCCACCACGCTAGTTCAGTGCGGATTGGCCGATTTTGCATATCTTGGAGGACACTCATACATGCAAATTTCCTCACGATGTTTTCATTCACCGCTAACGCCAGCGATAATTAACTACGAGTAGGTAATTAATACGCAGATAGTTTTCAAAATTCAGAGGTGCGTGCCTTGAAATCGAATTAGAGCCCTATGCGTGGCAATCCAGCGGTCTCTCACTAACTATGCTGAACTAATTACTAACTAATATAATAATATTAGTTAGTAATATAATAAGCATAGTTAAAAGTTGTTATTATTCTTTGCTAAAGGATTGCAACAATGGCCATTTATTTTTGTTACTATATTATTTTGCACATTTACTATACCGCTATACAAGAAATTCAGTTACAATAGTAAGATACAAGACTATCTCTACAATATCTTCGGGCCTCTACAAACGCGTGAACTAAACACTCAATTCAGGAACTTATTAAAGTAGGCTCTCAATCCCTTAAGCGTGCGAAGATACCCGCGCCCTTTAAACTTCGGCCTAACGGATAGGTATTAACTAGTATTATTATTTAATAGTACAAAGTATCGAAGTACACGAGACAACATCGTATAAAGTGATGCTATACTATAATAGGATTAAGGGCCTTGTTTCACAATCGACCAGTAGCATGTATTTATAAAATAAATGTCATGCTGTCTTTCTCGTTCTGTCTAACAAGAGAAGGACAGCCTGCGTTTTAGCATTTAAGTAACTTTTATTAGAATATTTTAAATCAAATCTTAATGGAGTTTACCATATCCGTACATAATTATGCCTCGATGGCATAGTGGTTAGTGTAACCGACTGTCACGCCTGAGGTCGCGGGTTCGATTCCCGTACAAGTCAAACATTTGTGTGCATAAACATGGATGTTTGTCTTGGTCTGGGTGTTTCTATGTATAATATATATGTATTTACAAAAAAAATGATATGTATGTTTATCCATTGTCTAGTACCTATAGTACAAGCTCTGCTTAAATTGGGGCTAGATGGTGTTGTGTGTCTGTGATATAATAGGTATTATTATTATTGTGCAACAACAAAGGAATCAAATCTTTCTAATAAGCAGGATTTGCATCCTTCACTTTCAAGCAGTATTTCGCATATAGTGATTTCGGCCACACACGCAAGTTCCTGCATCGTCGTGGACTGTACAAAACATTCAAACAAAGAACCAAAAGATCACTCAGAATAGAAACAACCATTTGTGGAACATACATGTTTTTTTACGACACCAGCGTGTCTGAGTGGCCAGGCGACCACTTTAACCACTACACCATCTGCGCAATCAGTAAAAGATTGATAAGTTATTTGGACTTATGCATGCTTTGGTGTTCATTACTCAACCACTCGTGAAACTTCAAAGAACAGATTTAAATGAAAATTGGCACACGGCTAGACTATGTTTTGGATAAATAATTTTTATGCCGGTCGAAGCCGTGAGCAGAAGCTATGGTAAATATAGAAATTTTAAAAGTCATCTCGCGTTTTGAATAATCCCAATGTCACAGTGGCTTTACAAACATTCAAAGAATGAACACAAAGTACATCCAGACTGTTTGTGGAACAATTTTTTTTATTTTTTATTTTGCTCCTCAATATGACCACACTTCGCCTGATGGTAAGCGATCGTGTGGTCTAAGAGCAGTGGCCTCCACACCATCCTCATAGTAGCTGAGGCGATGTTGAGGTCCCTACCTTGACGGCCTAAAAGGGTGCTTTTGCACGCTCCGCTTAAAGGATTGAAGGAAGAAGGAAACACGTGCCTCGGCAGAGAATGCCATTTATTTATTTTAAGGAAACTCTACAGCTTTTTTACACAGATACATTATAAATTTTCTTAAGACTAACTCTAAGCCAATTACAGATTGCCACGACAATCAAATATGAGGTAGAAAATTGTGATTTCTAAGTTACACTATAAGTTTTACATAATAAGAGTAGTAATCAAAAAGACAAAAAGACAAAAAAATATCAGTAACAAGAGTTTACGATCAGGTCACGAATAATTTTTAGACAAAAAGAAGATATCAATTTCGCTGCATCTATTGTTGTAAGTTTGAAGTAATCCAGATATGCCTTGATCGTTCAGCAGAGGTATGAGGACCCAAACTTGTTGGTGCGCACTCCAATCGACTCTACCGTGTAAGGATGTAGCCCCGTGAATTGTAGCCCCGTGTAGGCATCCAACCCACAACGTTTGGGGCAGTGGCGAGGCGACTTAAGCCACAACTCCAGCCGTGCAGCTAATTTGTTAACATAACAACACACATATACCTACCCCCTCTAACAACTGAGCAGACCTGTGATATTTCTTTGTACAAATAAACAACCGTTGCAGTTGGCGAAGCAATGAGGTAATGTAATTGAAACCTTTTCAAGTTATTTAATTTTGTAGAGAGACGCCGGTATATTATCCGCGCAATGTGTTACGTTACAAGTTATTGTTGTGATAAAACTTTTATATTAGAAAAACAGAAAGGAACTACTTTATACCAGAGTGTTGTAGATATAAAAGTATATAGGTATATAAAAGAAACAGCATCTCTCTTGGATGATGGATCGACAATGCTTTGTTTAATTTTTTTTCCGGGTTGGGTATAAATATTCTTAAATTATATTATTTTCGTAGAACATGGCGTATTGTTCTCCTCAAAATGGTAATGATATGATACTGCTAAAACTGAATATAAAAATATACTTTTAGCTTGTGCTACACGCTTGGCTGCCTGTACGAGTTGTCTCTATCCCTATTTTGTTGATATCAGCCGCCTTTGCTAAGAAACCCCTATACTTTCTACCTAGCTTAAAAAGTAAAGCCATATAAATTAATAATAATATCAATTGGGATGTACGTTGACGACGACATTACTGAAATTAGAAACACGCACTCTCTTCATGGGAAACATCGTCACTGCCAATCTTATGGATTATTTTAGGGACTTCAAATTAACATGGCGTTTAGATCATGTCATACTCTCTAAAACTGCCATAAATCATAATCCAGCGGATTAAGGTCGGGACTAGATGACGGCCAGTCTTCAGCTCTGATGAAGTCCGAAATGTTCGTTTCCAAGCACTCTTAGGTGGACGAGATTTATGACCCGTGCGTAGTCTTGCTGAAAGGACTATTCTTGGTTATGGAACATGTTGTTGTTAAGAGGCTTAACCACTTTCTCAAGAATCGTATCTTGATACATTTATGCCGTTATTTCGATACCATTTTCATAAATATATGGCTCAGTCACTTCTTGATAGCTAACACTCCACCAAACCATCATTAAATGCGGATAATGTCCACGTTGTCCTCTGCTGACTAATTGGGAAGCTTCTATAGAGTTTTGAACATAAACTCGATCATTTTGCTTGTTAAAACATTGCTCAATAGTAAAAATTTCTCGTCAGTAAATAAAAATTGTCTAACCTATTCATATTTAAATTATCAGTCGATTAATAACCAATGCCTGTTTAAAATACGCGACACGGTTCTAAGTGCTACATTCATTTCCCGAGATAAAATCTTTTGCTTTCGGACAGGATTTCTTCGAATTCTACGTAATACTACGTGGACGGCTACATCTTTTTCTGTCACAAACAGAGGAGGTTTCATTGTACCTATCAATAGCCCGGTACACAAACTTTCGACTAATACCAAACGGATGGAGAGTTTAAAAATTGCATTTGGCTCCATACTTACTTTGTGTAATGTTATCACAGCAATACGGTTTTCTTTATCACCCCACTTCATTTCAATATCACAAAAATATTTTACACCATCTGGCGCAAGAATGAGAAAACAGATTCCAAATTCAAATGTAATATTATGTTTTTTTAATTGTAACATTGTAAATTTGTAACATGGCCAGACTAATGGGTCCCTGAGACGATCAAGTGCACTTGACAAATCTCACGTAATTGACTGTTTTACTTGATGGGGGACTTGAAACCCATTGAAAGTGCCATCAAGTCTGCCACAGTCACCTACCGATCTGTGCCCAAGCAAGTCATCGCAAAAATAAAAATGATTTTCAATGCCGATATGGCATGCCTTACCATAACTCTAGCGATATCGATAAAAAAAAGGAAAAAAGTAAGGGACGATAGTCTAAAGAATGGTATGAATTGAGATATCGATTCACTCATAAACATTTACAAAAGAACTCTTCAAGTGTACTTTTAACTTTCCTTAGTAAGTACAGGAAAATCCCTGTACTCTACAGGGATATTAGCAATAGGACAAAATCGCACTCGGTAATTGTGTCGGGACTTCTCGCCAAGACAACGTTGAGGTCCCGTTCGGCGACCGCCATCTTCGATGTACCGGCCGCTAATGAAAAAAGCTTGTCAAGTCACGTCAAGTCGCGTCAAGCGCAAGCGCATCAAGTGTCGTCAATTAAAATTTCTATCAATTGCGATCAAGCCGTAGACTGCTTGACAGTAGCGTCAAGTGTACGCGGTAAACGATCAATATTAGCTTCAATGACGTAGACTTATCAAGTGCACTTGATCGTCTCGGGGACCCATAAGTAATTACTATCTATACACATAATAAAATTGGTTCTGGTCGAGGTCTGTACATAGTAGATATTTAAGTAACATTAATTGCCAGCTGTGTTTATAATACCTATAGAAGCCGAAACAATTATTTTTGAATTTTTTGTTTGTCTATCCCTAGATGTGTAGGTGCATTCCAAATCGCAACGCAGTTTAATGAATTGAAATTCTAACTTAAAATTTGGTGTATTTTTTATCTTGATACGCCGGCAAAAATTCAAGTATTATGTATGTGCAAAAGAAACCAAAATATTGATAGTTATCTAGTTCCAAATTCCATGCATGGCTCGCAAAATATAGTTAGAATAAGCATACTGCAATGGGCACTAATAGGTAGCATTGTTTTTAACTGTTTACTCGTACCTATAATATGAAGGATATATTTTCAATTGTTATGTTGGACGTCACAATGAGGGCACGACTGCATCGCATGATAGTAGTTTAATTTTAGCATCGGTTGGGTTTTCTCATTTGTTATTAATTAATGTAAATAACGCTGGTTGTGAGTCATTGTTTTAACTAATAATTACGAAATCATATATACAGGTATATATACTTATATAATTGTTTTTCTTCAGACATTCAACGCCATGCCCGTCATAAATGACCGAGGACAACACATTCTATTGTGTCTGCTATACGGCATTTCATGTGTTAATTACCTGTCACAATGATAATTTAATGGTGGTTATTAAGTCAGAAGTCAGAAGGACCAAATGTTTACGAAAATTGTAATGTTAATTACAATTTTCGTAAACATACATGTCATATTTCAGCTTCTTGCGTTCAGTAGTTTCGGCTGTGCGTTGTCTGTCAGTCACTCAGTAACGGAAGAGTTTTATATATATAGATAGATAGATATAGACTCTCAGAGAAGCAAATGTAACAACCTGATGGTTAGGCACAGAGGTAAATTCATCAAGGTATTTATATTGAGGAAGGATCCCTAAATTTTATAATAATAAATCAGTCATTAAAGTAATTATTAATAATTACGTATTATTACCTATAGGTACCAAGAATTTGCCGAGATTTCAGATCAGCACTATTATACAGAATTATCTTTAATAAACATCAAAGGATTTATTGCTTAAAAATTAAGAATAAAATAAATAAGATAAAATAAGTAAAAAACGTATTTTGTTACATTCTATTTTCGTTGTTCCCTCGTGTAAAGATACTAATTAACACACACGTAACATAAATTGTTGAATACAAATTTTGGTAGATGATGTCTGCCTCATTCGTCTCACTGCCCAAATTAGCATTTATGTTTCCGTGGGAGGAGTAGCAGCAAGGAGTCCAACAGTGCCTACCCATCCGTTCGGGGACATAGACAGGTTTATACCTATCTACGCACAATATTCCGCAGCTACACCGACCATATCTCTGATAATTCTCAAGAAATATATCACAATAAAAAGAAAAACAGTTTATGTGAACAACAAATTCCACATGGGGCCGTAAAAACATATGAGCCCTCAAATATCTCAGAGCACTGAGCTGTACAATTTTGACAGAATAATGTAGATAGCAACGCAGGGAACGGTATACGAATAAATTATTTTAACTTTCAGCGCTTTGTTACTCGCCAGAATGTGTACAACCTTCTTTTTAAATTTTCCTTGATTTATGCGTCAGACGGCTGCTTGGCAAAAAGTATATAACGTCATAAATAAAAAATATAATCCTACAGTTTTTCTTGTGTTTCATGAAGTTGTTAAAGATGATATCTCGAGACAGCTAAAGAATTGATGCGCGGAATATATTTTTATAGAGGGACGTGTCTTAGTAAATCAACTTAGTTTACATTTACCTACTGCTCGGCATGCCTATGAGCTTACTTTAAGAAAGAGAGGTTAAACACGTTGGTAGGCAGCCATGCCCCGAATTGTCAAAGACATGGTGGTTCCCCAGGATGTTTGGTTTCAAGTGCAAGTTTAAGGTTTTGTGCAGGTCATTGCTATTAAGGGCCCTTGGTCATCATTAATCATTCTTAGAGAAAAGCCAAGTATCGTCTCATACTGTTAGAGTGCGCACATGGGTTTAAGGTATTATATTACATTCTTGCAAAGAGAATTAATAAAAGAACCAGATTGATAGTAAATCTATAGTCTCAGTCTACCCCTTCGAGAGAGAGAGAGAGAGAGAGATATTTATCATAGTGATATACAATAGAGTACAATGTCGCCTTCGCGCAATCGCCAAAATGGAATTATACTAAGTAAAATCACGCGAAATTTCTAGACTTAACATCGAAAATACTCAAAACCAAGTCAAATGTAAATTAGTTTGGTATTTTTATAAACACCCTAATGAAATTTATTTTATCATAATCTGAGAATTCTTGAGAAAAATATTTAGTTGCCTCATCTAATCTTAATAATACAATTGCCGAGGAAAGTTGATTACTTGGATTGCCAAAGGCGATGTACTTATAATATTACAAAACCTATTAAAATAATCACTATTTTCTAAAATAAAGTAAATCTTTTAATAGGAACTGTACCTCCATTCCAGTATAGTTTCACTTTATTTTCTCTAATTCTTGTTATAAAAGCATCTCACACAAAATAATGACTTTCTATCTTGTTCTGATTATTTAACGCCCTTGTCTGTCTAAGTACATATTATAGGCAATATCTACAAAACATATATTTTCACTAGGATTTTGGTTAGGTATTACATAAATGTCTATGTCATAGCACTAATATATTTTTAAGTAAATTATGCAATATACCAAACGCATCTCAACATCTTAATAATATGACCTGATATCGAACTGAAAGAATGCGAAGCTAGCGAGATAAAACTGACATAAATTGTATGTGAAACAAAGTAAGCTACGATAAAATCGATATTTAGAATTGTATCGTATAAGTTACGATCCTACTTTAAACATAGACTTTATCGTAGCTGGCTTAGATTTTGTTTTGCATACATTTATTTTAGTTATTGCTTAGCAAGATATGTTTCGAAAGTTATACAGGCAAGTATTGACTACCGGTCAATACCTATTAAAGTTTTAGATTTCATGTAATGTAATTTTTTATATCATGTACATTGTATGTACATATCAGGGATGTTGCGAATATACGCAACCGCATCCGTAATTGCGGAGGTTGCGCATCTATTTGGACTTCTGCATCCGCATCCGCATCCGCAATAATCAACGCGGAGCCAGATATATCGTAGGTTGCGACAAGAAAGAAAATGGGTGGGCCGATGATTCTTCAAGTGAGGATGAGAATCAAAAAACACTAGAAAATGGTAGAGCTAAATTTATGAACCTCTGCAAAACAGGCTTGAACCTGCAAAGGCGATATTAGATACTTTTTATTAAATAAGATGCACAATTTTCGTCAACATCCACAATTGCGGATCGATTTGGACATCCGCATTTGCAGATGTGAGCCTTTAAATATCCGTATCCGCATCCGCAGATGTCAAAAAACCTGCATCCGCAACATCTCTGGTACATATGAGAGTATAACTGTTATAGAAAAGCTCTTGCGTGAGTTAAGGAAATTCAACATTCTGGCTAATGATATTATATTTAGAAAAGAAGCATTAACTGTTTGCTTGAGCAGTGTATTAGACACCAGACTGTTCGATTAAATGACACAATCATCTTATAAAGCTGAGTCACACATCTGCGTAATAAATAAGGCTTTGTGATATCTTCTTTGCAAATTATTCCCAAATATCCTTAATTCTTCCTGTATATTTCCGGCTTATTAATATAATTAGGAAAAATAAATCACACAGAAAGTCGGGCTTTTCTTTGCGTATTGTCATAATAACGCTATATTATTATTGCCGGTCACGTAGACACAAAGGTCCCGTATCGTTGGTTCTAATCAAGATCTCAGGCACTCGCAAATCAGTATTTATGGTTCTTTCTCGGCGTCACCGAGAGAAAAATGTATCCGTAATTTAAAATTCCTAAACGATGAAGATCTTTATAATATAGAGAGCAGGGGGTCTACCGTGAAACGCGTTATACGCAATTGCGTACGTTCGTTCGAGCTTATTCTTACCATGACACATCATTCGTGCCGACATTCGTCACGAATATCTTCGTATGACATCTGTACGTCCTAAAAAATCCGAAGTGCTTTCATGGTAGGTATATGCTTATTATTTCGTTCGTAATTCGTTTCGGCACGTCATTGCGTAAGAACATTTTCACGGTAGACCCGCTGATTATCGACCAGCAGTGGTAATACTGCATCGTTGCTTGAATGGCTTAAATGTTCGCGCTTACTACCGATGTCTGTTAAAAGACTAGATTCGATATCCGACATTTTTGTTAGATAAATTTATTAGCAGTACGAGGTCGCCGGTTAACAACAACAAACCTTTTCCAGACATTCGCGATTTGTACACAATGTTATATTAGATAACGAGTCTTACTTGGATATCTATTAGAAATCTTTAAATGTTTAATCGCGAAGAAGACCCGTTGTCTAACATTATACTAAGTAAAAAAACAATAAGTTTGCCACTTACTGCGTGGGACGTAAAACATAGTTAGATGTAATAAAACTCTGCCTACGGCTTAGGGAATATATATATTTTTGGTATTTATTTTTTATGCAACGTACGTGGCAAACTAGCCTACGGCCCACCTGATGGTAAGTGGTCTCCATAGTCTATGGATACCTGCAACACCAGAGGCATTACTTGCGCGTTGCCGACCCTTTAGGAAAGGAAGTGGGAAGGAGATGGAGCGGGAAGGAGGAAAGCGGGTGATTGGGCCTCCGAGCGGTTCCTCCGGTTATAAGAATAGGAGTGTATAAGTCTGTATAAATTAGACCAAGACCAGAAATTAATAAGCTATAATACCTTAAACAGTATAGGGGGAACAATAACTGCTGACTACTCAATACGATAACTAGTAATGAAGCTGCACTCACAGGGTCGCGTAGCAGAAAAGACACAAAATATACCGCCTCTCTAAACTATTATATGTTTATTTTCAAACTCATTTTTATATGTGTAGGTACATAAAATCATCATATTTATTTTGGTTTACAATTTGTTTTACAGATTGTATGTAGCATTTATATTATTATCTTAAAAAGAAAACATCTAATGTTTTATAAGATAATAGAAGTAAAACAGATACAATTGTAACGCCAGCCGTCCCCAGTGGTCGCAGTGAGCGTTTATATGTATAAATAAAAATATTTGTCCTGGTCCCGCTGTTTGCCGTGTTGATTGGCTCGTGAAAAATATCAAACATGTTTTACATGCACGTGAAAAAACAAGACAATTTACGGACCCGCTGTTTTCTACACATATATAGTTATATATTTTTTGTTTTAGACTTACCTATTAGTAAGCGAATGAAAATACAACAGTAATAATGTCGAACGTTATTATTATTCACGCTTGACCCTGATTTATCGTCAAGGAGTCTATCTATGTGATACATTTTAATAGTAACGACGGAATATACAACAACATATGTATATTATACATACATACATACATACATAGATTCACGCCTGTTTCCCAGAGGGATATGCAGAGACTACGGATTTCCATTTGCTACGATCCTGACACACTTCTCTGGCTTCATTCACTTTCATCACATTCCTCATACACGCCCGTCGGTTCAAGGTGCTCTTAACCTGGCCTTTATCCAGAACGCCTCCGATCTGATCAAGAAACGTTCGCCTAGGTCTTCCTCTTGCGACTGTTCCATTCACACTAGCCCTATAAACTTTCTTAGTCAGTCTTTCCTCGTCCATTCTTTCTACATGCCCAAACCAGCTTAACATACCCTTTTCTATTCTTGTCACTATATCATCTTTCATGCCGCATCTCTCTCTAATCACACTATTTCTTATTCTATCTTTCAGAGTCACACCACATATATTTCTCAGCGCTTTCATTTCTACAGCATTTATTCTGCTCTCATGCTTCTTTTGCCATACCCAACTTTCACTTCCATACATAAGTGTGGGCACTAAAAGTCCTCTATGAACAGCCAAACGTGCCTTTTCGGAAACATTTCGGCTGTTCATAAAAGCGCGTAGAGCTCCATTCACTTTGTTTCCCGCAATCGTTGTATATTATAAAGCAATAATAAAGTTCTTAGCATGTATAGTCCCTCAATTATAGGAAACCACTGCTTGCAAATTATATCAATCATTGGGTTAGTAATCATTTAGTTATATAAAATATAATCTTATAGTAGGTACGTAGTCCTATTATATAATCTGTGATAATGGAGACAATAACAAAACACACGACACACATGGGAATCTGTCTTTTGTAACTTCTCACATACAGCAGGACCTAGTTTATAGCACACAAGACATGAACACTGGCCACTGACCGAGTGGCGACCAAATGACACGCTTAATTAAAAATATCAACGATCCAATCCGATTGGTTTTATCCGTAAGGATTCCAGATGTAGTTGTTGCTCCGTAATAAAAAAAGTACTTTAATATCATTTTATTTAAAGTATTTTATAATATTGTCTTCTGTTTACGCGAATGTTATTCATTGAAATTAAACTACTATATACGGATTTTATCGCGTTGTGTATTTTACACTTTTTTACATAATTTAGAAACTACTAAACGCGATAAAATCCGTATATAGAAGTTTTATTTCAATAAAATATTTAATTAAAATCTTCAGTTACAAAAAATATTTTAATTGAAATACTTTTAACATATAATGTAACGGTTTCTGGACCGTTTTTGCCATTGACAGCACAGCGCGGCGCCTCTTTAAATACCTCCGAGAACCCTACCCTACGCTGTATTATTAATTATTTGGTATGATTTATTATATGTACATTATACATACACATTTCGCACATAGTTTGAGATATGGTGAATGTAACAGTTTTTACTTACATTGTTCAGCAACTAAAACCATTATAAATAATTTACGCCTATAGATACGACAGAGCCGACAGATAGCTTGGTCGAGCTGCGGGTGTGTTTAAGGGACAATGTAGGATAGTCTACAGATAGATAGAGATAGATAGCCTAGGATAGTCTGATTAGTCAGACTAAGACCAGACTAAGACAGAGAGTATATGTGTTAAAATAAGGTTAGCCTTATTTTAACACATATACTCTCTGTCTTAGACTTCTTGATTATGCACAACTAGGTTGTTTATTTTCTTTATATAGTGACTACATGCTGCCTGTGCTCATGAATTACGCAAGTCCAATCCCTTCTTCTCCTCATGAGAATGATATTAAAAGATACTTTTTGAATCTTCACTCAGAAGATCTTAAGATAAAAAAAGGAATATAACACGTGCGCTCGTAATATATTCTAAAATCCACGTCATGCTAGAGCTGTCGCTACTTTGACACACAATACTAACGATGTGTTCGCTCTAACGTTCTTTGTTACTCGAAACTGACGAAATTTAATGGAGCTTTAACACCAAGAATTTATAATATTCGGTTATAATTATTATTATTAAAAGAAAATCTTCATAACAAGATATGAAATTACAAATTTGTTTTAATATATTAATATATTTTTGCGCCTGCTTTGTGCATTGTGTTGAGCCAACAAGCAGCTGCGGTAAGCTTATGAACCAAAAAGACAACAAAATGTTTTTTGTGAACATTGGTTTTTGCTTTATATATTGTTATATAATTAGTTTTAGAATATAAACTTATCAGATAAAGCCAAAGGCCTATGTGAACTTAATCCACGCATATTTTATACGCGTTAGATGTCGTAGTTAGCACAGTACGCGACACAGATAGATAGGAACAGATAAGAGCCGAGTGAATTCTGCTAAAGTCGGGCTTAAGAGATTGCCTACAGTTTATTATAAGTTGAAGCGAACGTAATCATGAAAGCTTTGTCGTGTTGAGATGAATTCGTCCGAAAGCCTTGGCGAACTCCGCGAGATTGACGTTTCGTTACTTTTTAGTTTTTATCTTTTATATTAAAATGCCCTATTATACATATAAAATAAGATACAAAGAAAATAAAGAAACGAGGAAACCGTTTCAAATAAGTAACGGTCGATGTTTAATAAGTATGATGATGAAATGTACTTTTATGAACATTCTTCTAAGTACTATTATTTACTTTTTACATATCACATATGTCATTACGCCTGTTTAGTGCAAGCCTAGTGCAGAAGAGCATCACACGACGCTGACGGCTATACTCAAGTCGCGCAAGAGACGAGAGAGAAAGAGAGAATTGCAATTTTGCTGACAGAAAAAACGAATAACTTTTTAACAACTCTCTCGGGAATCGGGATATTTAGTGTAGATCTCGAAGTAATTGAAATAAAAATAATTCTTCTTACGCCATGCAGCCCTGGTGGTCATCAACACGCAATTGATATGGAACCATAATGACCATCCTTATACGCAGCCAGACATAGCAGAGAATTAAAAATAATATATAAATAAATAATGTCATTAAGAAAATGTGAAGAGACATAAAGCACTTATTTATTGGAAATGTATGATGCTACAAATAGAAAATTGCCATCAAATAATGATTTCAAAGGATTGGATTTTAGCTCTATGAATTTAAAATAGTAAAATCGTATTTGCTTAAATGCCAACTTTTTAGAAAGTCGTCGCTAAGCTAAATTGATATCGTTTGGATGCATTCAGAGCTCTGTCAAGCTTGATATAAACTTATTTATGATGCCGAGCACGCAAACACTTTAAGAGATATATCATTTTACTTAAACCCATAATAAAAGGATTCATATTATATTTAGTTTTCGTCGAATTGAATTACGGTAGATGAGCATACAATTTTGACACGACATTTCAGTTCGATGCACCAAGCAGTAAGAAATAAACGCTTACAATTTTATTCGAGTATTTTGTAACATTTTTACTTAGCGTAACTCTTTTTTTTTATTTCGTTCTCTTCATAAGTGGTTGACATTGGGCGCCATTTTTTAACTCGACGGTTTCTTGTTTGTTTATTAAGTATAACTCAACCAAGGGCCTTATTTTTTATAATAGTCAAACCTAATTCCATGTGATAACGTCTATGGAGCTAGCTGCATTATTTATACATTTTTACAATAGATACGGTGAATTTCCCCTGTTGTAAGCAGTCATGTCAGCCACATTGCGGCAAGAGAACATTTTTAATATGAGGTATCCTAAATTTTTAATATGAGGTATCCTACATTTACTATACTTCTTACTAATTCCTCTAAGTCAGAGGGCTACATACCTTCCTTTCCTTTCATCAAAGTAATAGACAAATCTAAGCATCACTACGATGTTAATATATGTTTCGAGTTTATAAATAAGAATTACTTTGGTTATTACAGCATTTTCACAGACTGCTCAAAAGGTAAACAATATGCTGGAGCTGCATTTTTAGACCCTCAAACAAATAGTTTCATTAGGTTTAAAATTAAAACACCACATATCTGCATCATGGCTGTAGAATATAAATAGCTACTGCAGAAGCAGTTTCGTACATTGAATCACTCAAGGCAGGGTATTATGTCATTTTTACTGACTCTTGGAGAGCACTTCAACATATGGTTCGATGTATTTCTACTGTTCGCGGTATGCCAATAGCCTATGACATTTTATAATTAATAATAAAGTTACAATGTAATGGTAAAACCATATTCCTTGAGTGGATTCCCTCTCACATTGGTTTGGGGGGTAATACTACTGTTGACCATTTGGCGAGACAGGCTACATATTTAGGGCTCTCAGTGACTTATTTACAGTATTTTAAAGATCTTTGACCTACCGCCAGAGAGAATGCTTTTAAAATTTGGAAAGAGTACTTTGATGAGAGGTCCCATACTGCAGGTATGTATATGGTACAAAACTTTACAACCAAATCTTTGTCGTTTTGTTTGGTTTGCGAGTTCCAGTTTAATAATACAAGATGTTATAACTGCCTTGCGGATCCGATCCGGACACATACCACTGAACAGTTTCATGTATATGATGAAAAAGAAACTTTCACCTAACTGCTCTAGATGTAACATCAGAGAAGATGTGTACCACATTTTAGTGGAGTGTGTACGGAACGAGATTGAACGCAAACAGTTTGAGGCATATGAGTCCTGTTGTTTAAGATCTTAGTTTGGGCTAGATGGTGTTGTGTGTATGTGGTAGAATATTATTATTATTATTATTATCTATTGGATTCTGCAACAGCATCTTGTCTGCTTCTTTATCAGAGCGGGCGATATGCTCGTATACAATTGTAAACAGGGCACTAAAATTTAGATTCTAATACTACGTATGGCAATTTTTTTGTGTTATAGATTCCTTTTATTCTTTTTGTTTATTGTATCTTCCTACGGAGGCGACATAATCACCAAGTCATTAAGCCTCTTATCATTAATAAACAAAGAAAAAAATACCTTCCTTCCCATTCTCCACTCATTTCCTTTCATTCCGTTATTTATTTATTTGCCCAAAGGTGGTAACTAGCGAGATACCATAAAGTAGGTCGTAAGCTAGTGAACCGTTGATGTTGTATAAGACACGTCGACTGTAATTTGTACAGCGTCTAATCTAATACACCGGGATAAGATTACAATGTTGTTCATATCGACAAAAGTCTCAGCGTTAGCAACTACATTAACCTTACCTTAAAATTAAAAGCGACAGGTGCCAAATATTTCAAGGAAGACACACTACAAGACTCAGCTGCATTTATTCGATGTAATGAGTGATATCCCTGGCCATAAAATATCTTATTGCAAACGATCGCTGGCTTCGGTAACCGCTTATCATTAGGAAGGTCAAAATACGATAACAAGGAGCCGGCCTATTGTAGCATTTGTACTGGGTGGAACTGCTATAATCTTAATCATTGACGCAATAGTAGCAACCAACAAAAAGTCCTTAGGACTTTTGCCAAGCCAGGACATTCTTAATATCAACCCAGAGTTAGGAAATCGGCGGAGTTCTTTACCCCCGTGCTTTGGCAACCACGTAAAGTCTTGTGGCTGAACTCTCACTGGTATCTTCGGATTATCGTTAGAAAGTGGACAGTGTACTTATTTATGTTTGTCAAATAAAGAGTCAACAAAAAACGTGTAATGTGCAATGTAATCTTTTGCGCAGATGACTAGTTTCGTTAAGATTGGCCGCCATGACCGAAATTTGATCTGAAGGACCTTAGAACTGCTGTAATATTGGTGTTGAGGCAACAATATTTGAAACAAATAAATATATCTGAAACCGGGTTTCAGACATGCATATTTTTTACGAAATCTAGTGAGTCAGACGATACAAAGAAAAGATAAAGGTTGTTGTGTCATGTCTCGGTGGTGCTGCGCTATGTCACGTACGCATTCTGTTAATGGTTGCAGCTCCTTCGTAAACACCTTGACAGATTTATATGCGACTGACCTCCTTGTTGGCAGCGTGGTATAAGATTTAGCTTACGTTTATCGCCAACCGTGCAGTTATGGGTTTGATAACCGGGCTGAGTGATGAAAACTCGAAATTAAAAAGCTTTAGTTAATTCCTGTCCGGCGGGTCACTTTAGAAGCATTCAAACAACGGACACAAAGAACCCAGACTTGTGAACATTGTGGATCCCACAAATTGTCTCGTGTGGGAATCGAACCCACAACACTCGGCGAAGGGCAGTGGCACGGCAACCACTTAAACCGCTTATCCGTGCAAGCGATAGCGAACTGACTTGATAGACAGCGATAACAGAGTAGTTTGACTTTATTGGTCCTAAACTAATTGCTGCTAGCTGCTGAATGTAGATGTTATGTCACCTTGTTGGCTGGTGTCACGCCTCTGTATCCCACACCGATGTGACAAATTCTATTTGTCAATTACTGTCTCTTTGATGCTTTATTTAAGGACATGAAAAAAGCGAAACAACAATATAATAAGATCAACAACTTGGTAAGCGCCACTCAATGTTTTGCTCGTGTATATTGAACCTGATTTATTACTTCAACATGTTTATTCGGCCTTATTAGTTTTAGACTCGTGTTCTGAGTATATCTTAGAAGTTTGAACTAGTGCTTTGAGATTAACCTCTTATAAAGAATTCAAAGTTAGCACTTAGTAAAGCTAAGAGTTAGTTTTATTAGAAGTTGTTGATACACTGAGTTACTTTTATCCGTTCAACGTCTAGATTTTAATAAAAAGTATAAAGTATATATACTTTTAAATTCGTTTTCTGTTGCCGAATAATAATGTATTTAGACTAAGTGCCTAATGTAAGTGTGAATCTTGTTACATTTAAATAAACAATTTTATTTATTCAAATGACAGCGTAAATACATTTTTCTAAATATAGCGATGACTTTAAAAAGGTACGGTATATTTTTTTCTTTTGTTCGTAAGGTTTTCCAGCAATTGATTACACTGTTACAAGATGTGATACATTCATAAAACTCATTTACTAGCGTAACAATCTCTTATAGGTAAACACAGCATGCATAATTTTTATATCTAAAGTTTACAATTACCAGTGCAAAGACAAATCAAACAATACAAGAAAAATATGTAGACAAAATTAAAAATAAATTAATACACAAACAAACAAACCAACCAACCAACCTTAATAAAAACAGAGAGAGCATTAGGAAGGAAGAAATTAAGAAATGAGAGTGAGGTAGACGCCGGCATAATAAGTATTTTACAATTTTGGTACGCTAATCAAATAAATACCGTTAGATGGGCAGGTACCACGGCTGAGGAATACAAGTTGAAATGTGGGGTGAGGCAGGGGGGCATTACCTCACCCCACCCCTTTAATCTGTATATAAATCAGCTGATTGTTGGGCTCAGCAACGCCGGTGTCGGCTGTCATGTTGATGGTGTTGCTATGAACAACATCAGCTATGCGGACGACATGGTCTTGTTGGGACCATCAATCAGTTCAGTGAGAAGGCTGTTGAAGTTGTGTGAGGATTACGCCGTGGCTCATGGGCTCAGGTACAACGTGAGTAACACCGCTGAAGCGGGTTACAAAATTTAAGTACCTGGGTCACTGGGTCACCGAGGATCTATGTGACGACCTAGACATTGAGAGGGAGCTCAGGGCGCTGTTTGTCCGAAGTAATATGTTGGCCCGCAGATTTGCACGATGTACGCATGAAGTCACAATGACTCTCTTTCGAGACTACTGCCAAAACTTCTACACTTGCAGTCTGTGGGTCAGATACACACAGAGGGCATACAACGCTCTACGCATACAGTATAACAATGTTTTCAGGATGCTTGTGGGGCTGCCGTGATTTTGTAGCGCATCAGGCATGTTTGCCAACGCGAGGGTTGGCATATTCTATTATATTCTATGCCATAATCCGGAAGCGATGCGCCTCGCTCCGACACAGAACATGCGCCAGCTCCCACAGTATGCTGAGAGCATTGACAAACCGGTGGGACTGTCAGATGCTCGGCCGATGGGTAAGACTGCACACTCAATTAAGATATAGAAAACAAATATTGTTTGTTATGTCTGTCTGAGTGTCCCGTGATTTGTGTTTTTCTGTATTTTATTGTTTTCTGTGTTTATTGTATGTATGTTTACTAACGATAGTTAATAAGTTGCTTTTGTATTACTAATCATATGGACCTAACAGTCTGT
This sequence comes from Catocala fraxini, assembly GCA_930367265.1. NCBI lineage: Eukaryota > Metazoa > Arthropoda > Insecta > Lepidoptera > Erebidae > Catocala > Catocala fraxini. The sequence goes on along the minus strand of OV884036.1, from coordinate 27,128,251 downwards.
AAATAAAATAATAATTATGATTATATTATTAGGTGTTTTGATAGTTTGACATAATTTTTCTGATCCTATTAAGTGAGTCAGCATGCACGTCAATTAGATCACTTAGACTATTTAACAATTTGCATAGTGAGAATTTTCAATCCGAGAATTTGCGCCGAATACGGTTCTACGGAGTGCAGGATGTAAAGGCGTGATGGGAGTACGAGGATTTCTGGCGGGGACACGGAGCTTTAAATATTTCAGCTATTGGGAACAATACATTTTATGCTGTATCATTTTAATTGAGAAAAGGGAATCAAGGATATCACTTCTTTTCCGTAAAGACACCATTTTAAAATGGAAAGCGTATAGTTAGAACTAAGTATGTTTTTAGGAAGATTTTCGTTTACGTTATTTTAATAGTAGCACAGTGTCCGGTAGGAGGCATATCACACTCCCAGTGACTTTATGTAGTAGCTGAATATATAACCGTTGACCCCAGCGCTAGGCACACATATGATCAACTATATAATAACAAATATCACTTACAGAACTGAAAGTATTTTATATCATTATTACGAACTGCATTCAAGCTATATTCAATTTTATTTTATTGACACAGGTGGCATCGCATAGGTCTGTTAGCAATTAATTCTGCCATTCTATATCAGATACGTGTGCTTTTATCGATTGGTATTCAAGTTACAACGTACCTTTTGCGCTAGCTATTACAAGCTACTACTCATTACAAAATAGATAATTATATTACATACATAGAGTCACAACTGGATACCTGCAAATAAACAAACAGAAATGGTTTCCAAATACATTCAATATAATCAAATCTGATAAAATTATTCTGCAGGTAAAATAGTTTTTTTGATTCTGGATGTTCGTTGTGTCTGTTATTTCAATGTTTTATAAGAGAAATAGCTTTAGGCTAGCTTTAACTAGATTTGACCGCGGCTTTGCTTGCTCGGGAACATTACTTTCTTTCTGAGTGAAAGGTACCCTATGTGCTGTTCTTTTATCGTTGTCAACGTGTATGTGAAATTTCATGGTGTTCGGTCAAATAGCTACGCAAGCAAACTCACAGTCGTCTTTATAATATAAGTTAGGCTTTTCTCTCACGAAAATCTACCAGCACTTTGGACCAAAGGATCAAACCCAAGTCCTAATGATCTTTCGCAAATAGAAGCGCAAACATATGTATACCTCAAGATCAACAAAACAGTCTTTTAAAAACCTATAATTTCAAAAATATAACTGCCATAATCCATTAACTATTCGAGTACGATTACTTTCACCGCGCGCCGTTACCGAGTGTGGGGAGAGCTACGATACGTTCAACATCTCACGTAGGCCCAGCGTCTGACCGTGCGGTGCCCGCGCTTCCGAATTTACAATGTCAGTTCAACGTGACCCTCCGCACGTCATACGCCATCTTGTTCCATATTTGAAATAGTGCACAGATTAGGCACACATAAAACATGGCGCAAGCACCGCAGCCGCCATCGGCACCATGTTCGAATTTTAAATAATAAACTATGTATGGAGTGCAATTTTTTTTCGGGAACCGATGATATATCTGTCTGATCGTAAACTATCAGACATGGCAATAACGTTTAGTAAAATAATCAATATTGGACTGCAATCCAACATTTAAGTCCTAGGCACTAGAGGACACATCTCAAGTAAAGTTGTAAGACAAGTTAGAGAGCATGCTCTCTAATTCAATAGCTCTGAGCCAGCCGAACAATAGTACTACTGGTCCGAGTGCAATATTAATTAAGCAGTAGCGTAATATTAATTATGGCTCCTAAGTATTCAAATTTTGCACTTAAACGTGTCGTTGCAATAACCGCCTAAGTGAGTAAGAGAGCATGACGTCTCTTCTTGTACTTATTAACTCAATATAATAATATTGCTATTTATTGGAACTTATGTACTTCAAACTACTACAATAGTAGTTTAATCCTCAATACACGTGCTGAATGTAATTAATCTCTTATTTTATTAATAGAGAGTGTAATTATATCTTAATTATTAGTATATGCTATTGTTCCTTGTAGTATTTTCTAGGTAAATTATCTTCACCCTTTTTGTTTGATCATAATCACAAAAAATATCGAATGCTGTCAATATACATACATATAAACAATAACATCGACGTCTGAAGTTCAATAAATTGCCAATTGATGACATCGTTGAATACAATTGTTCAGCGAGTGGATCGGACGTAAACAAAGAGGGAGTGCACAGTTCGCGCGCTAGTGATGTGCCACCTGAGTTGTTTATATATCGATAGAGTAGACACAGCTTGCAAAAGTTACACTACAAAATTCGATATATTTATTTGTATTACTATATAATTGTCTTGATTAATTCAATGAAGTGAATGCCTCCTCTACATTTGTTTTCTATGTAATTAAGTGTTATAAAAAATTTGATAACATAATGATGTCTAAAAAGCACCTATATACAATACAATACAAAAATGTACCTACTAAGGAATAACTGCAGTAACACAGTCAGTCTAAAAGGCAAATAAATTACAAACGTTATTTCAGTAAAAGGTGCATAATTATCCGAATCACACGTTGATTACTATGTGGTACTTTAAGTTTTATGAAATGATGTTGCTATTTTAATTTGATTAACTATATCTCATTTGGAGATAAAATTTTGCTAATCACGTAACGACTGCCATAGATAATTATTAAATGCTCATGCCAACTTACTAACCTTTTCAAACTGACTATCTATGTTTTCTTAATATTAGACAACTAAGATTGGCTGTAAATGATCATTTATTAAAATATTAGTATACAAAATGTAGTCATGTTATCGTAGGACTTTGGAACATTTCGATAAACGTATTCTGGAATACTATACTTAACATATTTCGCAATGTATAAACAACACCTTTAAGTAAGGTAGCACTAAACACTAGCAATAACTACTAGCCAAGAACATGTAATAGCGTATACCTTGTTGGTTGTCCTAATTAAATAAATAAATACAATGCACTGTTCTATGCTATCACTAGGTACAAAAAATATTTAAATAGTTAAAGTCAAAATTATAAACAAAAGAAAGTCTTACCATTCCGAGGACCTTAGCCTAATAATGAAGAAGTTTGTTTGGTTAGCAAATCTATTATTAAACCAATTTGTAAGCATATATTATAATATTTTAAATATACCATTGGTTCCAACAAGAGTAACTAAGTGGCATCAGAAATTATAATGTGTACGTAGGTACATATATTTTATCAGCACTCTGTATTACTTTGATACTAACTAGTTTAAAAGTCATGTCAGTAGAGATAAGATGTTGCATATTGCTTTATCATCCGAACATTGTGCGATCAAGTGGTCAATGCACTAACATATCATTACAGGTCTCGTGATCTAATATTTATACTGCAGTTATTAATTACATCAATTATGAAATATATATATATGCAATTAAACTATATAACACATGTCGATTTTTATTAGATAATTTAGATAATAGATTAATACAAGTATTTATTTATTTATTTTACATGGAAGACCAACAGCATTATCACTAATTTTATACAAAATAATACATAGCAAGATATGTATGTACATATTACTTATATAATAATGTAGAACACAATACTAGAAAAAACTTAAAATTCATTTATCTTTGTATTCATCATATATATATTATAAATATATATACTATATATATACTATATTATAAAATTATTTATCATTTGGTAAATAATTTTATAATATAGTATACCTATGTACATCTGTTTTAATATAGATAATTAGATCACGGGCAAAATCTAGTATTTATATAAATACTTCTTCCAGCGTATAAAGTATAATAATTAAAATAAATATAATGTACATAACTATAGTCATTACCCGTTGAAACATATGAAAAAATATATTTATAAAATCATAATTAATTACGTAAAATAGTAAGCTCCTGGAGCCATAGCCATATGGTACATTTATTGTCCGCTTCTCAGGTAATCATCTACTAATGTTATTATATATAAACGGTTTATGAAAAATAATAATTATTATTTTTAACGATACTGCAACATTACCCATAATATCAAAAAATATTAGTGGCACCACCAACTCTTACTTACCGCGATACAAGCCTCGAGCTTAGTGTGGAAGCCGCTGCCAATTATAAAAATGTGTAATGTAGTAAATAGATAAATGCGAAAAATGCGAAATGCGAACTCAGCTTCACCGAGTATAGTTCTAATATACGAATTGCTAAATCAAGGCACAGTTAAGAAAACAGTAACAATATCGATATAAAGTCACATCACTAGTGAAACCAGTATCGTATAGACGCCGGGAGTACAATCTCTGAATGCATTATCGAGTAGCTCGCCTGTTTGACAACACTGTCGTTCGACAATATAAGAACATTTTTATTCGTTATTTGTGTAAACACAACATGTTCGCGGGTGTTAGAGAGTGATTTTAGTTTATGACTATTAATTAATTTGTTTATTTTTAAAAGTGATCAGTATTTATTTTCATGATGTCTAAATCAACGCTTTTAATTCGTCAATCATTGTGAGTACATTTTCAATTTATATTTTAAAATTGATATTATTTAAACATTCAAGTTTAAAATTATAAGAATACATACAATATATTATACCTATTTTATAATAAATAAAATAAAATAAAAATTTCTTTAAATCCTTTATTAAAATATATCTGTGCGATTTACAAATAACACCGTTCGTATTATTGACTGCATTTTTTTTTTCTGTAGTAAATACAGATAACCTATTAGCATATTACAAATAACAGTATAGTACACAATGGGTAAATCTGACATCCAGTTACATTTGTACACAACATTTGCAATAAACACTACATACGTGTAAGTTTACATTAGCTTAAACTTTTAAATAACTAACACAAGACTTCAAAAAAGAAAATGTCGAAAATAGCGATATTTAGGTATTAAAAGCTTTATTTATAGATCAATAAAATATTTAAAAAGTATATACTTATTGACTATTGTTTATAGTTTGTAGGATTACTTACAGTTAATCATATTAAATATTTAAGTGTAGATTAACGAGCTATAAACAAAGTAAGCCTAATTATAATTTAAAATGAAAACAGTAGCCCAAAATTTCTGGGGACGTCGTTGGGCTCTCATATCCAAGGTCTTAAGTTCGATCCCACAGCATGCACCTTTGCCTTTACCAAGCAGGTTTCGTATTATAACGTTAGTTAAACCTGCAATTTATTAATTATTTGCACAGCTAAACTGATAAACAGTGTTCCATAAAATGTTGTATGGAGACAGTTAAGGCTATGGGAAAATATATAAGCTTATAACTTACTCATTAAAAGAAATAGGCTACTTTAAATTCTACCAAACGCGCAGGTAACATAATATTATTTTCCACATACCACATTTATTTACAATACCTTATCTCTATATTGTAGTTAAAAATTTAGGGATAATGACAACCATGGGCCCTACCAACCAAGTCTCATCTTAAGCGTTTATGGGTCAGTTACAAATCAACAACTGACCCGCATGAATTTAAATAAAGAAACGTACAGTAGCTTGACCTGTCAATCTTACTTCATCTAAAGTGGCATATGAACTACCTACACTTCCATAACGGTTAGTCACGCCAGCATAGCATGGCCAACATTTAGAAATCCTTTTCTAACACTCACATTATATAAACAAAATCACGTGACCAGCACGTGACACATTGTGTACAGGCGTGTTCTAAAAATATCACTATGAATATATTAAGCTTATGCGGTCAGGTTGACTGCTCTGAGCTTAGTGGCATAAAAATTAGCACCTGCGAGAACCTACTACATCGTATGTGTATGCGCTGTTATATGTGAGAGAACTTAGGTTCAATTAGCAGGTTGGATAAAACTGATATTTAATCATTGTAGTCTAGAATAATTCTAGACTAGAAAAAATATTATGTGGCAATTGACTTTAAGATCCTGTCGTATATAAGACTAGCTGTGCCCGCGGTTTTACCCACGTTTATGGTTACTGCGCCGCCCCCGTGAGTCGTAGTGTGATGTTATATGGCCTATAACCTTCCTCGATAAATAGGCTATCCAACACTGAATGAATTTTTCAATTCGGACCAGTAGTTCCTAAGCTTAGCGCGTTCAACCAGACAAACAAACTCTTCGGCTTTATAATATTAGTATAGATTGCGCTTACGCTGACACCCAATCGTGAAGCCTCGGGAACAATACCCGAGTCTGGTAACGGAATTTGTAATGTTTTTTTATGAAGTATAATACTCGATCTGTAAATGTGTGTGACGATGTTCTTCGATTTGCCTCGCCCCTCTATTAGGTACATGAAACTTGAAACTGCTGCCGAAGTATGATTTTAATAGGTACTTCACTACTTTTATTCCTGCGAGGTATGAAATTATGTAATTATGTATTTTATAATACTGTACTAGTTTTTACCTGTTGCTCGCCTGCTTGATTCCCACGGGAACGTTTACCGGGATAAAAAGTCCTATGTGCTAATCCAGAACATGGTCTGTGTGCCAAGTCTCATATCAATCCGTTTAACGGTTTACAAGTAATAAGTATCCAAAGTCCAAACATGTTTGCAAACTTTCAGCTCTTTTATAATATTAGTAATAAAATTACAAGATCACTTGAAGCAGCATATCTATACTCCATTTGGTTAGGTACTTAACTAAAGGTAAACAATCTTGATATGCCTTTTTATCTAAAAACACAGCTTAAAAATAAAATGCTGCTAAAGATCAATGTAAATACAACAATAACGGTTAATAAATCAATTGAACCGTTAGTTTAAGCAGTAGTTTATTTGTTTAATATGTGTTAGTGTAAAAAGTCACATCAAGATTGTTTACCTTTAGTTAAACCAAATGGAGCATAGGATGTTAGGTATGAGTAATTAAATAATAAACATCCAGGCGCCAACTTCTGATAATGTTTTTATTCATTCATATTATTTTAATTCATTTAAATTATGTTTGAAAATAGAATCGCAAGCCTGACACGAAATATTCTTGTGTCGAAATTTACGTAAACGTCTCTAAGATTATATGATATTCGGCACATAAATGAAATATATAAATAAATAAATAATGTAAGTAAACATCGAACTCTGTAACTCGTTTACTTGTCGCGAGTTATATTTGTTGACATTTGGACGGCGACGTTTGTGCTATTTATAATTTTATTGATATAGGACAAGCTTTTCGACAACATTTGCTACTGAGATCATGCATCAATTCTTAATTATGTGCAGCTCGTGTTGATTTCTCTGTCTGCTTACGATGTTTGTTTTTAAAACTACACGTAAGTATGTATATATACAATAAAATAATATCTACAAGACCAAACATCACCAGTTTTGTAAAATATTTTCTTTTTTAAATACCTACGTCTGTGCAACTGAGCATACAATATGTATTGTTTTACTAAAACTGAATAAAAGCGTGCAAAGAACAATAAACATTAAACAATCACCAATTCCCACAATTGTTATGTCCTTAGCGGTCGAACTTGCAACACAGATTGTGCCGATATGAATACTTACTTTAAACTCTGCGCCAAACGTCAGTCATTAATCCTAGTAGGTATATCTGTTTGAATAAAATTAAATCTTATATATAAAATTCTCGTGTCACAATGTTAGTTACCATACTCCTCCGAAACGGCTTGACCGATTTTTATGAAATTTTATATGCATATTTAGTAGGTCTGAGAATCGGCTACTATCTATTTCTCATACCCCTTAGTGATAAAGTAAACATAAAAAAAGAAAAATTACTTTTGACCGAACGAAGTCTGTCCGGGCAGCTAGTATAATAATAGTTAATAATATAATTAAACAACAACAATAATTATGTCTGCACGGATGGCGCGGTGGTTTAAGTGGTCACCTCGCTACTGCCACTGCGCCGAGTACTGTGGGTTCGAATGCCACACAGGATAAACAAGTGAGAATCGGCAATGAATTACCGTAAATCTTAGAGTTCGAAAAAATGGTTCAAGTAATATGCAAAGGTCATGTGATACCATGTGATCAGGTCAAAGGTCATAGTCATTTCGGGGTATATCGACTATGCTGAGTCGAATAACGTTGACCGCGAGTCTCTAGCTCTTACGGATCTTGAGTTGAAAATTGTATAACAGACAGACGGACGGACGGACAAAGCTGTTGTTTAAGAGTTTATTCGAACTTTAAAAATTGTGTGATCCACAAATGGTTGTGCCGAGTCTGGTTGTTCTTTGTGTCCGTTGTTTGAATGTTTGTAAAGTCCCCCGCGATGCATTAATATTTCCAGTGCGGGAGTTGTCTTATATATAAAAATAAAAAAACATTAGCAATAAATTAAAATCTATAAGAACTTTTAAATCAATAGATACAATTGAGCGTCTCGATGGCTAGAAACAACTCCAATACGGCTTTCTATTTTAATGTTAGTAACTTAGAAACTTACTCATTTTCATACTTATATCTTAATAACGATACTGACACCATTGACTCAAACGTATAAAAACTGTTAGATACTACAGATTAAATCAATTTGTTATTTTTGTATTAATTAATACATAATATGTATGCTCAACTACAAATGCGAGCGCGTCCCCGTGACCCCGTGCCGCCACGCTCATACAATTAGTAATGTCTACCGAGTACCGACACAAGTCTACAACGCAAAACCTTTAGTTAGAGCAGTACGAGGCCTTAACCTTTGGACCACCACACACATACATACTTACACATACCATTAAAGGACAATCGTACTAGACATCGTTCACGAATTAATTTCGTAAGTATTATAGTAGGTACATAGCTACAATTTGTATACACATCACGCCCATACAGTCCGGAAGTGTTGGATTAAGATTTATTACTAAGCGAATTTGACGACTCCATGCTGGCATTGAGTAGTTCATAGACAAACTTAATAATACTGCACCCGGAAGTCAAATCTAGGACCTTACGATCTGTAGTTCCGCACACTCGAGCTCGTAGTCATGAGAGATTAGTCCCATCTAATATTATAGATACGAATGTAAGTTTCTTTATTACTCTTTCACACATTATCTAGGTATACTAATATTATAAAGCTGAAGAGTTTGTTTGTTTGGTTCAACGCGCTAATCTCAGGAACTACTGGTTAGAATTGGAAAATTCTTTTAGTGTTAGATAGCCTGTTTATCGAGGAAGGCTTTAGGCTATATAACATCACGGTACGACCCACAGGGCGGCGCAGTAACTACAAACGCGGGTGAAACCGCGAGCACGTCTAGTTATACATATTATACGCGACCGAACATCGTGATGTTTTGCATACATGTTGTCGTGGATACCGAAAAGGCTATAGGATATCTTTCATCCAGAAAAAAATACTGTTATTAAAAGATAAAAAATTGTTACCAAAATCTACATTAACGTTAGCGAAGCCGCAGGCAAAAACTCGTTATTAATCACTCGCTAGAATTGTACATAACATATTAGTTTTGAAGTGTTTTTGAGTGTCTTAGTAAAGTACGGATTATGTCCTCGATAGACGACAATAGGCTCGACCTTTAATTAATTAATTACATGGGTCCTTAAACATAGTAGACCTCTAATTGACCTCTAATGTATATATTTCTTAGCAGCAATCAATAGCATTGTAATGTATGCAGCTATTTATATTTTATTACCGTATCTAAATGATTTAATGTCGATTGAGCGGTTGTGGGTGAGTCTCGGCGCTCGGGGCGAAGCGACGCGACGCCGCGACGCGCGGTTTGATTGACTTGTTGAGTCTTGTTGTTCATTTGCTCAACTCGGTGAGTCGGCCGACTTTGCCTTTGAGTTCGCTGTGTGCTCGCGTGGGAGCAGTCAACATGTTTGATTAAAGTCCAAAGTACAGCCATTGTGTGCGATGTCGTATACTTACCTACTTTGATTTATATGTGCTACTGGATTGTGACTTTTGCGCTGTATCAGAAGTGAGATTTTATATACTTCGTAGTTTCGTACAGAGCTTCGAAGTATATACAATATAAATGCTGTGAAAGTAATGACTTAGAATTCATTTAACACACGAAGGCTCAAATAAAAATTACCACTACACTATGATAGTTTGTTCCGCAAATAATGATGTTTATGTTATACTCTTGTAGACGAAACACAACACAACTGAGACCGATACCGACTAACTTAGAGCTTATATTTTAAGCCATAATTTCCCTCAACTAAATCTTAACTAATATTATAAATGCAAATGAGAGTTTGTTTGTTACGCTTTCGCTCCATTACTACTCGACGGATCATCATGAAATTTCGCATCCCCGTTATCAGGGACACGTAACATTTTTATTTAATTATACTTTTATATTACTCATTACCTTTCATTCAGAAAAATACTGTCACCAACCTAATGTAACTGGCGGTCACCTAGTGGTCAAAATTTGACCAAAATTCCTAAGCTTGCTACTTTGTTTTCTGTTTTTCTTTATTACATATAAATAAGGTATAGGTAACCATAGTTACAAAGAATTGTACGACGTCAGACGAACAATGGCGAAATACTACGAACGCGATTCGACTGCGTGTGTCAAATGCATGGATTTTTCATTAATTTATTGTATCTCTAATGCATATTTTATAAAAATATTAGGATTCGCCCCTCCTTCTCCATATAAACTTTAACTGTGCCAAATTTCATTATTATCAGTGCGCGCAATTTTCGTAAAAAGAGGTACAAAGTTGCTTCACGTATTAATATATAGATATAATTATCATTTATAATGAGAAATACTACACTAACCATTCGTTCGTGTATAAAGCCTGTGAGTCAGTCTGTTATTATTGTCTTAAAATTCTATTAGTAGGATTATTATTATGAACTAGTAGTTTCTACCCGCTGACTGCCTAACTAATATTATAAATGGTAATGTGAGGTTATTTGTTTGTTATGCTTTCGCGACTTAACTACTCGACCGATCATCGTGAAATTTCGCATACATGTAGTCAGGGGTACAGAAAAGGACAAAGGGTACCTTTCATCCAGAAAAAAGTACCTACTGTTACTAATCTAAACTAACTTAAACCACATTTACGCGACCGAAGCTGCGGGCAAAACATAGTGCATAATACTTCTAAAAAATAGATAAGCACATATAATTTTTGCATCTACCTTAATGGCTTTCCCCTAATGTAGTGTAACTTACCTACCATTGTTACGTTACATATTTAATTTTGAAGCACATTTCTGATATAATTATCCGATAAAATATAATTATAATAACCTAATTATATTTTGTATGAAAACCTGTGTTTCCGGGTGTGGGTCCGCTCGCTAATCTTTTGTTATTACCAAGATGTTATCTATTTGTATGAATAACAGCCAGATGAGAGCACGCTACCAAAGAGACGAGCGAATAAGATTTTACTTTCAGTATAATGGTTTCGTGGCTACACGTTCCACAGAGTCGACAAACTAAAACTATTATATCATTAACATAACAATATGATTCCTTTGTGTTTCAAAAGGTGGCGGAACAATAAACTAGGACGCACAGTTTTCAAAATCAACAGAACTGAATTCTTGACTTCAGTATCTGTGTTTTCAGGTTTATGGAACATAGACCTTGGCGCTGTAGCATGTTAACAAAGCAATAAGTATGATAATAAAAAAACATACATAGATTCAGACATCTTTATATCAATAATGAATTATGTAATGCTCTTATCCTCTTAAATAAAAATAACTAGCTGAACCGCGCAACTTCGTCTGCGTCACATAAGAGAATTTGTCCAGTTTTTGAAACATTTTTCAATGATGCGCCGCTCCTATTAGTCGCAACGTGATGTTATATAGCTTATAGCCTTTCTCAATAAATGGGCTAGCCGAAACAAAAATAATTTTTCAATTCGAACTAGTAGTTCCCGAGATTCGCCTTCAACCAAACAAACAAACAAACAAACTCTTCAGCTTTATAATATTAATATAGTATAGATCTACTTGCCAAATTATTCGACTGTACGTATATTTATTTTATTATATCCTTAACTATGTAAACAAACACGGGTATGACGCAGCTTAAGAATAATTTACGCGCGCTCAGCCATAGACAACTGTAATGAATTGAAAACGCGACTCGTAGTCACTTTCACATCTTCAGTTAAATGAGGGTATTATACTTTCTAAATATTATCTACTTTATTTTAAAGCACTTTTACGTGTTACAATATCTTGCAATAACAATCTTTGTTATACAATACATAGTCCAGGGGCCTTGTACTATCTATACATACAAATAAATAAAATTTAAGTATCTGTTTGTACTGTCAAAATAACAGCTTTTTACTAATTGCATATGAAAGTATACACGTTAACTATAACGTTTTCTTATTCATTTTAAAAATTTTGTCCGTCTGTCTGTTTGTGCCGGCTAGTAGCTAAAACGGCTGGACCGATTTCGGGACTTTCATTGGCAGATAGATGTTCTAAGGACGCTATCTAGCTCTCGCGCATGCACTAAAAGTGCTTTGACACGCGTCTTTTAAGGTCTCAGGTCTGCATGCCGGTGTAGTTGGGTCCTATTTAAAGCTACAAATATTACAATTTGTGAATTATAAATTAATATTCAAATAAACATTCGATTCAGGCGTAACTTTAAAATATTCAAATTGTATAAATATTTATACGTTTTGAATGTTTGGTAAGGTATTCGCTCACGTGGCGTACGCGTGTAATTACCACTTCCGCGCCAAAATACGAACTAAAAACGTGTGGTTTTAATCGATTATCGACATAGGTACTAAAACCACGTGCCTTAGTATTACTTCCGTATCTGACCTGAGTTTCTAATTACTATGTGTATCAAACTGGCCGCCATTTAAAAAGAATTGTGTGATTGGATTTAGTAAGAGTCATAGTTAAAGAACGAATAAAGAATGCCCGTCTTCAAAATTGCTCGTTTAATAAATCGTTTTTCTATTCATTATGCTTTCTCCATAGAGTGCGCTCTAGTGATCAGACGAGCAATTTATTTTTAATAGTTACTATCAACATAAGAAAATAGATGAGTAACAAATAACCAAATTAAGTGAACACTAAGCCGAGGAACAGACATGGAAAATATAATATTTTTAATTGTTTGACAATTGAAGACGTCAACTTTTGACCAAGACAGTGGCGGTACTGCCACTGCTAATTCAGCCGATCGTATGACTCCGAGTTAAATTACCGTGTCCGTCAAATTGTCTCTCGATTTTCTGTTTTGTAACTCTGGAAATGAACCTAGTTTACGGTTTAAGACATTTATTTTTCTCAAAAGATTACATAAATCACTTACAGAGAAAAATACAATAGTTAACAATTTATTTTATAACATAACATAACCAGACGACGTTTATAGTAAGGTAGGGTAAGTGTAGAAATGTTTAGTTGCATCGCGTCGGGTAGCTATAGAAACATTTGTCGTTAGAGGTGCTTGCTTACAAATAGTGAATGTTTATTAAGGCCTATGACTTAGTGATATTTATGAATTGGAAATAGTGTTATATGGTTTTAATTGTAACATTGTTATTATATTTTCTAGTATGTGTATACAATTAAGTATGTATGTATGTAGCTTAAATATATGTATGTATTTATATACCTAAATATTAGTATGTGTGTATATACTTAAATACATGATTTATATTGTTACTTTAGATGTACTTGAATATGGAGTAACCCTCTTCTTTTTTCTTGTAGTGGTTTTTATTATCAATGTACAATATATATTTATATATATATATTGAAATTTTATATATGTATGATATATAAATTATATAGTATGTATTTGGCGTTGTAGAAGTACAAGTTTATTATAATAATATCATAATGCGATTAAATTTATGATAAATCCTTTAAAATATGGCTTTTTAGTAAATTTTTAAATGTTAATAATGTTTTAGCTTCTTTAATACCTTTAGGTAACTTATTGTAGGTTTGTACTCCCTCAAATACTATGCTTTTCATTCCGTAGTTTGTTCTAGGCGGTCTCAGACATATGTTGTTGGCTTGTCTAGTCAGACGTTTGGTGCAATCTACCCTTTTTGTAAAAATAAGTTGTGAATGAATATCTTTTGTTAAAATTTTCCTAATCAGTATGCTAGTATTATATTTATATATTATATTTATATGTTTGAGAAAGGTTCATTATACCCGTTTCTTTGTAAATTTTTAATGTTGGTGTTAGATAATCGAAATTAAATAAAGTTTTGATGAGTTTATTTTGTGTTATTTGTAATGGTTTTAGGTTACTTTTAGCTGTGTTTAGTTTAAAGTAATAGATTCGCTTCTAATACAGAGGGCTAAACAGCAAGTGAAATATAATGTTCCCCTCGGGCATGTGCGTGATGCGTGGACGCAGTCTATAACATGCACAGACCTCATGCCTTAAATATGCGTATGCAAATTCTAGTATAAAATTCTTGCGCTAATATATACATATTAAACAGGTCTGATTCTCAACGTGTAGCAGTATATATAACATTTTCTAAAGACAATAAAAAATATATCAATAAAAGCAAGATATGGGTACCGACTTAAAACTAGCAATGTAAACAACAATATAGCGTCTCAATCGAGACAATTTTTCATTGTCCTTGAACTTCAATTCAAGTTTCCAGTTATCCCAACCGCATTCTGCGCCAATCGTTTACACAAAACAAAAGGACTTAAGTCACATTAAGCAAAAAACATCTCTATATCGATGACATTAAGTTTAGTATCAATATTATGATTTAAACTCGAACACACGTCTCCAAGTTACGACATACAACAGTTTGCGGCAAAACAAAACAAAATGCGTCGTAAATCAAGTGGGTGTAATATTTTTAACGCGCACCTTCGGTTATATAAGTACCAAATACCTCCGGCATATTATTCCTTGTTATAATGTAATTTCTAGTCCAAAAAGATATAGCAAGGCAAAGCTATAGTCTAAGATGATGCGGTTATTGTTTCTATCAAACAATTAATTTCTATTAATTAAATGAGTCCACAAACAATATCTTCAGGTTTTTATTATTAGTAGGTACCTATAGATAAAACATTAGTTTTCTACATCAAAACGTTTATTGCCGTACTAAACGTATAATCGAAAATGATTAATGACTCAAACTCTCACTGCAGAGGTTATGCGCATAAAGATTAAAATGCGGGTCATTATTCAACTCAAGAATTACTTAAAATTAAAATCCTCAAGTAAAATAACAATAGTCTGATATTTTCTCAACGAACTTGTGTGTAACTAGCACAGTGACAACGCAGCCAACATATTTTACTTGTCTATCAATCTAAAAACATCCATAGTCAATGCAACAATATCTAACGTCACTTAATTTAAGGTTCAAGGTAATTGTTTTATCTCTGTCGAGACAAAATTTAAAAACTTATCTGAGTCAAATACTAAAATGAATTTAAATTAGGTACTAGTACCTGCGCTGTTGACTATGGTGATGTATTCAAAAAATAAACCGAAGTACAAAATTAGTAAAAGAAGAATTTACGATCTTTAATTGGTATAACCATTTACTATTTTCGATAGGATAATATAGTTAGTAAGTATGTGAGTTTCCGGAATTATTTCTAACCCTGTGCAACGCAGTATCACTGTCTCCTCTTATACCATTCCCATGGAAGAGGATGACAGCGGGCTCTCCCATTTAAAATAAAGCCTTCTGCACCAACACAATGTAGCAGAAATTATCATTATAATATATTATACCCAACTGGAAGCCATCTTAAACAGGGATTTGTTCGCAAATAGCAAACTGTTTAAGCAGTTTAATGACCAAATACGAACACAAACTAAACGATGCCGAACACCACATTTCATGTTATATTTAGCACACAATGAAACCCGCACTCACTTGCGTGAGTGTGCTTCATATTTCAAGATTATCGCGACAAATACTGCCCTGATTATATTTTCTTAAAAGCAAATTAGATCATAATTCCCTATTTTGAAGTAAAAACGGTTTTAGAAATGCAGCAAAATTGTGAAATCTTATCAAATCAAAATCTTCATTGTATATCCATGTGCACATTTTGGGTGTTACAGTTTGGAATAGTTCAATACAGAAACACTATCAGAGCACTGCAATTATACATACATATAAAATATTACGGTCATACGCATGTGTCTGTGATTGACGCACTGTATTAGTAACAGCCTATCAAATCACTAGACATAAGTTTGATTTTTGATTAGCCCATCATATAGCAGAAGAACCGGTTCTCGTGTTAAATACTGTTCAAAATAGAGTGCCGATTGACACTGACAAGTGTTATAAATATAACAAATGATATTCTCCTAAATTAAAATATAAGTAAAATGTAAACACAAATTGCATTTCAGTCTACATTTGAGGATTTTTAGACTAGATAGAAATGTATATAAACACATTTTATTTGCAAGAATAAAATATGTTTCATAAAATAACTTTCCAACGATTATAATAAAATACATTTGCAAGAATTGACTTTTAGATGTTAATGATTCAATCATTCAACGTTATCCAAATGTAGACACTTCTATTAATGTTTACAGCGTAGAAAAGAAAGATGTGTGTATATATTTAAGGATTATAAGTATTATAACACATAAATAAAGATCATGTACACCTAACAAATATCTGTCTATATTTTAAACGTCTTACAGTTTCACGAATCAGTTTGCTGCACGGCAAGACGTAAAAGCAAAAATAAAAACGATTTATATGAACACTCACATGATATTATGTGTTCATACGTCGCGTCGTAGCAAAACGGGCCGCGATACCGTAAACATCAAAATAAGAACAAGAATATGAATATTTATTTGATTTTGAACTCGTTATAGGTGAAGGTCTTTTATTATGTACAGTTAACGTGTTAGCCATATCCTAACTTTAAATTATTATAAAATATGTGAATCTGAGTTTGTTTGTTACGCTCTAACGTCGTAATGACTCAACCGATCATCATGAATTTTTGCATACACGTTGTTAGGGGTATAGAAAAGGACACCTTTAATTCAGAAAACGTACCGTTCTGAGATAAAAAAATATTGATAAAATCTACATAAACGCAAGCGAAGCCGCGGGCAAAATCTAGTCAGTAATATATCTACGAATACTGTTACATGCACTTAATAATAAATCTTAATTATGTATTGTTAGTTATTTTATAAGTTAATGCAATGCAATTTCGGTATCTACATACTTATAATTAGCAATTTAATTTCCTAAAATACACCCACGTCCACACGATAAATCAAATTAATATAAGTTGTTGTGTTGCTACCTGCATTTTTTGCAACAACTCAAGGTGAGAATCAACTCAGAATAGACAATATAAATGTAAATGCACTCTGTTTTTATGAATCTGCATTTAGGCTGTAATTAATATAATAATTATGATCCATTGCAATTAAATCCCGGCATTTCTACTAGTTTCTGATATTCATTAAAAATCGTATAATAGACCGATAACCACGGTAACTACCTCGTTTGTAGTAACATTATAACACCTCTGTAGGTGTCACTTCAAATGAGATTTCGTTTTTAATTAACTTTAGATTATAAATAGTTATTCACCCTCGAAAGCGTTTGATATGCTTAGTGAGTGAACGCTGGTAGATAGAGATCTTTCTAAAATCTTTCTACAACATCAACAATTAATTAAGATATTACCAACGAGGATAAATTATAAAGTTGTGTAAAATACGGATACGAGGTAGATCAATTAATTTATAATTAAAATTACAAGACTCACTTACTTTACTTTCATGTTTGTTACAGGAATGCTTAATTGAAATCAATTATGTGTGAGCGATATATTTTCTTCTAGAACTTTCAGTAAGCTGAACTAATTTAAGAAATAGGCTATCGACGTGTTGTCTCTAGTCCCGCTAAATTGATGAATTTGGGATATCCAATTATACAGTTATAAATATTTCACGCTGATATAGGACATATTCATATATTGGACTTGCTGGTTAAGTTTATGTAGTCCACATAACCCTAATTGAAAAGCATTTATATTATTTCTTATATCTGGATATGGCGCCAAAACCACATGAATGAATTTCTATCTTTAGTTCACACACTACGATAATTATATCTATATTATGAACTAGTTTAACCCATAAATCTAATTGAAATTAAACTACTATATACGGATTTTATCGCGTTGTTTATTTGACACTTTATTACATAATTTAGAAACTGTTACACTACTACTACTTTTAAACTTTACTAATTTTTAAGCTAATTAAATTATTAAAACTATTTATATTTAAGTTTACACTTTCCCCGACGTTTCAGTTGCTTCTCAGCAGCCATGGTCACGGGGAGACTAAGATGGTAGTTGTCTCAATGTTCCAGTGTAGTTATTTCAAAGTACCCGAACATAATTTAATCATTGGTGTTTCTATTTACGCAAAATGAGGAGCTCAAAGTATCATGAAGTCTAGCTGTGGTTTGCTTCTGCTTGGGTTTGACTATTTGAATTACTGGATCCCAAGCTGATGGTACATTCCAACCATCTTCTCTATTGAAATTAGGATGTTTTTGATTTCAATAGCCTCGTGAAGCATCCTTGGTAGGAATCGGTGTTCTTTAGCGACAATCTGTGGTCTCAGGAAGTGGTTGGTCCCCCAAATCTAAACTTGATGCGAGATTTTACCAATTTTTAAATTTCGAACTTAAGCCAACGAGTTATGCTCTGTGAGCGACTAATCGCACTTACACAATCACATATCACACTGTTTTTGGAGAGATTTAAACTGCAAGATTTTAAGTAAATTTTGGTCGTCAGAAGTGGATAACGACGTATTCCATTAAATATAAAATTAAGCTTTAAATGATGCAGTAACTCGTCACGTTGTTATCCAATTTGAAGGCCGAAATGTATCTGAAATCTATAGACAATTAATGTGCTCTTACGTTTACGCGAATGTTATACACTGAAATTAATCGACTTTATACTGCTTTCATCGCATTTTTTATTTTAAAAACATTATAGGTACAGAACATCATTTTAAAACTATTAAACTACTAATGTTAAACTTTCTACTATTATAAGCTAATTAAATTATTTAGGTTTACACTTGCTCCGACGCGACGTATCGGTTGCTTTTCAACCAATACAATTAATTTCTATAGATAAATATCAATTTTTATAATTCGTACTGAATAATTCCAATCACAAAAATAAGTGTTTCATGAAACAAAATAGATTTCATCTACGTGTGGTAGGCTAGATTGCCAATTTATTTGCGTCACTTATATCTCTAATAAATAAATACGTCCTGCAGATTCCACCGGCCCCGGCGCAACATCGTCGGCTCTTCATCCCAGCAAACCTCGACCTCTCCACAGAGGAGGAACGTTGCCGCTCCTGCGATGGCCAGGAGTGAAGCGAGACCTTTCAATGAGATCCCCGGACCCATCGCACTGCCAATGTTGAGGCACTCGGCGCATGTGCTGCCCAGAGTCGGTGAGTCAACACTCTCTGTTAGTATATTGTTGAGAAGGTTTTATTTCGTGTACTTACATTTACTTTGACAACAACAACAAATACATATATTGTGAATTATAGTATAACACTGTGTCAGTCAGTGGCATTGAATCCCATGGCCATCAAAGAGAACCGCTATCAATGAAAGCTTTAAAAGAATAAAGTATACTCGTTACACTGACTTTATAGTGTTATAAAAGATTTTGTATGTATTTAATTCCAAAATTATAAGTATAAGTTTCTTTAATAACTAGCATATACACTTAAAAAAGCAAACTATAATTAAGTGACTCTTAAAAAAGCTAACTATAATACTTAATCGGTTAAGTATATAAAAGTTAAAAGAAATAAAATTGTAAAAAAAGTATAATTAAAACCTCTTCATAGTCTAGACAGTGCAGATTTAAATGATTAATTCTGCATTGTTGAAGTCGACTCTAAAGTACCTACGTTAAAATGCAGGCATAATACTCGTTTTGACATACGTATACGGGATTGTAACACGTTTTATCTGATAAAATAGGTTTAAGCAAAAGTTATGCAATAATTACTTACCAGCTGAAATCATGTAATATTAATTAGGTAATTAGAGGATTACACAACGCTTGAGGCAATATCGAATGGAATTTCTTACGAGTCAGTGCTCGTTGCATTTTTATCGACAAGAAGTCTGTCGTCACTACGTAGTTGATCTACGTAGTGACGATAGAACGACAGACTTAGTATTCAATGAATAGAATAAATTAATATTTAAAAGAAACGAAAGTAACGCTTTAATGAAAAATGTAAAACGTTAGGGTAACTTTCTTAATTTTTCACATATGGCAGGCGCTATCTATTCTCATATTGAACTCGCTAATCTTAGGACCTACTGGTTCGAAATGAAAAAATCTTTTAGTGTTGGATAGCCTATTTATCGAGGAAGGCTATAAGGTATATAACATCACGCTACGACCCATAGGAGCGGAGCATCAATGGAAATGTTATTAAAACGGGGAATATTCTCGTATGTGACGCAGACGAAGTTGCGCGTGCGCGAAAAGAGAGCGAACTTTGAGTGTGGCGAATATCTTGGAAATTATTTGCCATCTTAGACAGCATTTCTTGACAAAACATTCCAATACGCAGTGCACACTAGTCGCATTTACCAAGTACCAAAGCTACCAGTCACCAAGTCAGTTTAAAAATAAAAATAACCTATTCAAGAATAAGAACTGCTTGTTTGTCTAAATAAATGTATCGTTTGGCATATTATTACACTTACTCACTTTTACACGCAAATTACTATAAAATTTTAGTAAGTTAATAAAAAATTATATATGGCATTAAGAGTCGTCAAAACTTCTGAGTATTTTTTGGTAGTAGATCAGAATCTGGTCTGAACTGTGCTCGGTGGACGAAAATAGCTAAAACTATAGTTGGCGAAATTAGGCAGTAACATAGCTTGCCTATCTTATGAAAAATAGGCGTGATGCAATATATATTTATGTTTAAAAACGGTCTTATAAATTTAAGTTTGCGTATACTAAGCGGTGCGTACAGTCGATAATGCAAATTATATACGAGCTGGACCAATCGTCCAGTAAACGTACCACCGTTGATTAAATTACCCATTCCGGAGTGGTACGTTACGTTTAAAAATAACTCAGGACCATTTAGCAACCCGCTCTGCACAAATTGCGCGACAAAAGAACCGAGGAAGGACTTGTATGTTTACTACGCGCCCACATTACTTTATGGCTGACTGAGTCAAACTAATCGCGATGTTAAGCTTCTGATTTATTTTATCTACGCTCCTTTAGATATGAAGATAACAAGTTAAGGAGATAGATTAATAACATAACATTGTGAGTGAAAACATAGAAAATATTTACAATAACATGAACCTTCGTGTTGCCGTAAATTAGTGTTAAACACACACATGTTTAAAATGACTAGTGGTTCAGTGGTCGAAATTCGACCTACTTTGCAGCCGATGTTGGTATAGTCCTTTGCATTACAAGAATTAGTACCTAGTACGAAAGTAGTCTTTGTTAAAAAAACAATACGTACTCAGTAATTAATCTTTTTTATAAATTTTATCTTTTTGCACTTCTTCGTGTTATAAACTTTAACTATCTAATCTCCTCCTCCATGTGAGCAATATGCAAAAGCGTACAAAAGTTTACTCTGCGCGTATTAATACATAGACGGATTCTGAGAAATATCCCTGGTAAGAATATAATCAGGTCCAGCAAATTTTAAATGTCGACTTATAATATAATAATCGTCCCATCTTACACAAACGCCCTAACTTAATTACCAAGCATTAATGGCACTCCTCTGATTGTTCACTGTACCGTTTTATGGAACAATACTGGTCTGCCATTATTTTACATCGAACATGGAATGTTCAACGGTAATAAACAGCATCTGCACGCTATTTTTCTTGCTATCGTGTAAATTTTCTTATAATAAATTATCTCCTCAACCAGGCAGACAAAAAGAGGTTGTTTATAGCTAATTTCTAAGTTAATTTCTAGAAAGGTATATATATCTATTGTAAAAGTTAAGCTACTTAAAAAGAGAGTGTCTGATGTCTTACTTTATAAATCGGTAACAAATTAATAATAATAAGATGCTGCTTATCGCCTTATAATCAAAAGCATCGATAACTTAAACCTTACGCCTACAGAGACACAGAAAATCAGTTGTTTGCAAACAAAGATTCACTGAGATCAATATCACGCTTGGCACTAAGCGACAAAAGCTAGTTCCTAACACTGGCATACACGCTGTACTTAAATATCTTAAGACTTCAATATCGTAGCTAATGGCACTTAAATGAACGCCATACATAGCAGGGCGAAAGAGTCGAGACCATAACGTGGTAGACTTGACGTTATGGTTTAAATTAGTTTATAGTCAAGAGTAGTAGCAAAAGCAAAGAGAGATAAAGTGTATTCAGAGTCTAAAAGTCTGGAAATACGCCCGGTATATGGCAATAGGCTCGCTTTCTACTGCGTAGGATCAAATATATATATACGAAATGTGATTGCAAGACACATCTACCTACCCCAGGCATATAGGTCTGAGACTATGTATACTTTTAAAATAATTATTAAGTTTATTTTTAGACGTACCGATGTTTATTACACGAATCTCAGCAAATTTATAAATAGGTAAACGTTATTATCTTAACTACCCACAAGTTTAATTTAGCCAAATCAAATTTTATACGTCATATTATTTTCACAAACTTAATTAAGTTCTCTCGTCAAACTAATAAGACTCACTAATATTGTTATAGAGGTAATGAAGAAAGCAACGCCCGCGCCGCGCCGCCGCGGAGAAGTTTTTTAGAGTAGTGTGCGAACAAGCCTCGTTAAATTTCATTAGTGAATACAACACTCTGGTTAACATAACTAGAATATCCAGTAGCTCACTGCAAGCTAGTCTGGAACCTGTTGAGTGTGGACCAACAACAACACTTTTTCATTTTGTGTCTAGCGTTAACTTAGTCTCACGATTACAGTATTTGAAGGCCAGCCGCCCGCGCCATATGCTATACGACCGATGTGGGTTCATCCGTTTCGACTTATTATCTTACGAATAGTACGGCCGATGCACTGAGAAGCTTATCGTGCAATATTGGGAAAGATTAGCAGTGATGTGGATAAAAAAGTGTTGCTGATTGTCAAGTTGCGTTCTTTGTGTTTGACGTACAGACTAGAAATGGCCAAAATTAAATGTCTGTGTAAAATAAGTCCTACTCATATTTCTTTATTTACGTTAAATGTGTTTTAGTATTTTAAAATATACTAACTTTTTATTTTAATAAATCATAAAGCCAGTACCTAATGTACATAATACTATAAAAAATTGCCTGTAAGTATAGATAATATGTCGAAATATTTATGAAGAAAATTACGGCCGAAATTATTGTCATAAGTAACAATCATTAATGTACCTACTATGTGACGAGAAAAATAATCCTGCTTAGAGCATCTAAATTTTGAAAATAAATTACGGATTAATTATGAGGTTTGTCACTATCTAGAAATCGATAACACAAATTACGACCCCGCAAACATACCACAGAACAAAATATATGGGCACACCGCATGGATAATACCAATACCTTACAAGTGTTATGTACACGTTGTAGTATACATTCGCTTCTGTAGTGGTAAAGTAAAAGCAGTTTAAGACCCATATAGCAATTTATCACAGCACAGAGCCAGACGCACTTTCTCCTCGCCTATTTGTAGACTGGAACCCAGTTCGATGCCGGTATTGCGGCATTTACGCAATACTCTTGTAGTACCAACTATGTCTAAATGTTAACAACACTTTAAAGTCTAAAGCAGAACGCTTCGAAAATAGCAAATGAGAGAGCAATATTCTTTCCAAAATTAATTGATTTGATTTAAATGACAAAAGAGTGCACCTTTATTATAACCTGAAAAAGCTATTAATCATAGGGCCCGTGCCATTTTCTATGATTTATTTACAGTTTTATCTTGATGACACGACCATTTTGCAATTGAATAGTCACCTTATCAAACTTACTTTGTCAAACCTTTGAGATTAAACTATTTCAACGTCATTATTTATAGGTGACTCCTTGATCTACCCATGACTATACTAAAATGAGGTTGAAATGTCGGGATAGTGTAAAAATTGATCGTTTAAAACTGTAATAATTTGAATGAACCGTAATATAATCCAAAAGAAAAAGTTTAATTTTAATGTGTAGTGTTTGCGTAAACGAAAATAATATTAAAAACAACTTTGTAACTAATCTTGATGTGTGTTCGCTTGACTAAAATGATACTGTTTAAATTCCTGGGACCTAAAGTGAAATTTAGCGAAATATGGGTATAATACAAACACTTCTGGACTTCTGCCTATCGCTTCGGGGATAGAGGCGTAAAACTTTATATATGTGTAAACTCGAGTTTGTTATGCAATTCATATCATCATCCTCTGATATGAAAGTTAACGCTAAGATGATAGTAATTTTTTAACCTCTGATAATAACTGGTTGAATACTGCTTTAAACTCATTCTCAAATGTACTACACACAGAGTGAGATCCCAGAGCCTCCTAACCTACGTCATTTTAACACAGCTAATGTTATTAATATGTAGGTAAACACTCGCTAGATGCGAGAAATCTATCAACAAAGAAAAAAACTACAATAAAAACAATTGACTCCACTTTCAAACTTTCCATTTCTTTCTTTTTTCAAAAGACAAGACCTGCACTAGGCATAATGGCTGTTTAGCGCAGATAAATATTTAAACAACGGACACAAACAACACAACACCTCCTTACACCGACAAAGTAGGAGACCTCGGCACCACTTCACGTGAGGACGTGGTGTGGAAGAGCTCTACTCGTAGACTACACGACTGCCTATCATCAGACGGAGTGTAGTAAAAAGGAACACCCAGACTTAAAACAAAATATTTCTTTGTCTCGGGTGGGATTCAAACTAGCAACATTCGGCGCATTGACCGAGGCGAAGCGACCACTCAATCCACTACATCATCCGTGCAGCCACTAGCGAGTACACATTACACATTTGTGATTATATATTCTACTATATTAACATGACGTATGTCTGGGATGTTATACTACTATCATAACCAGAGGAGGGCACGTTACGTAACTTCCTAGTATGCTGCGCAGAAGCGATGTGCTCCCATAACGTGTAACCTACACTAATAGTATAAGCTCTAAGTGCATCTATATCGTTAGCATCGTATCATATTACGTGTAGAGGTCGCCACTCCCACGGTACCTCAATTACTTCTGTGGTTACACTAGATAATGTTGTATTTATTTACTGTACAAGTGTTAAAGTGTTACACAACATGTTTTAAAACGTTATTAAGAATGATGATGTTTTTAGCTCTTACGTTGGTGGCGAGCCTCCATGCTGCTATAGAGTATATTTTGCCAGGAAAACCAATGATGCTCAGCCCGGAAATCCCGAGGCGGCGAGTTATAATATATTTGCAGATACTATTTTGTCACAGATGTTTATGATAGACTATATCGGCTTACATAATCGCAAGGCAGGGCGTTACTCTTTTTGTAAATGGTCACTCATCGATAACCAAAACCGTGGCCACATCAGAAATCGATCACTTTAGCCTCTTCAAAAGGTGTTTGTCAGTAAATGTAGACACTTCGTTCGTAAACTGTAGGTACATATATACTATCAACAACAACAGATTGTGCAAATACAACTATTACAAGTTTATAAAAAAATAACTTGATTATCAGTGTCCAGAGTGCATGAACTACCTCAGTGACGCAGTGCAATGCAATTTATGTACTTTATTGTAATTGCAATAAATGGATTGAGCTATCAATCCTTGCGTTACTCTTGTTTTCTTAAAGAAGTTACTCACAAAGTCATATTTCAAAGTACGCTTAGAACCATTGCATGTATTTTAATTTTTCTATAAGTCATTGTTTCCTTGTACAGGGAGCTACCATCACACTGTTGGCCTGGGCATACTGGAAGGTCTGCGTGACAAGTACGGCGACCTAGTGCGGCTGGCAAAGGCCTCCAGGTCCAGACCAGTGCTGTACGTGTTTGACCCTGAACTGATGAGAGAGGTACGTAATATTTGATATCGCAGATGACATAATATTAATAGTTCTTAGAACGCAACATCACGGAATCTGTAACTGCCCGTTCTTAGAACGCAACATCGTAGAATCTGAAATTGAATCAAGCGGTTATTATTATATGTGTAACCTAATCCCTCAGCCTAAACATTCTGGTTTAATTGGCTTATAAGACATGTATAAAGCGATGTCATTTACACAATTGTACGTAGGTTCATGCATAGTTTTCAAGTCTACGTTTACTGCACAGATTGCGTGGTAGTTTGATAACTGCCTCGCCACTGTCACTGCGCCGAATGTTGTGGACTTTAAACCAACAAAATCAGATCTTTGTCCCATGTGGGGCTCTAGAGACAAGACGAGACATAAATGTATGTGCTCCACAAATGTTCGTTCCGAATCTGAGTGTTCTCTGCGTCCGTTGTTTGAATGTTTGTAAAGTCTCAGAGACAGGCAATACAACAAGGGGGGTAATTGGCTTTAAAAACAAATGGCATCTGCTCAGCATATCGTAATTTCTGTCATTCATACAGCAGGCTCGTTCGTACCACACATAGATAGTAGATAGTTATACATAGTGACATAGTAGACAAACAGATCTGTTGATAAAGCTGGGATGCTAATAAATTAAAGCTCGCTGCAGCTGCAAATATTTATTGTTAGCCACAACAAACTAATTTCGACAGTGGATCGCAAACTGTCAATATTGGCGACGAGGCCTCACTACGCCGCCATTCTGCATCATTTACATACACGTAACACGCGCAGGTAAGTGTCACAGATCGCAATTATTAGTCTCACTTTAAATTAATATGCGAATGCGTCGTAGTACAATTGCGCAGTAATTCAATATAATGATATACTATATTAGACTCTATATTTTTCAAGTCAGCGGTAAAGAATGCGACTGCTGTACATAAGGTGTTAGGTTCGTTGCCCCGGTCTCCCAATTTTTTTATATAGAAATTCTCAGCCAGTCTGGAACTAAGCTCAGTTGACGACAATAGGCTTGCCCCCAATTACGTACGACCTAAAGGTAAGCCAACTATGGCTAAATGTGAGTAAAATACACCTCTGCCTGCCTTTTCGGGGATAGAGGCGTGAGGCTATGTATGTACGTGTGTATTTTATTAGAATTTTAATCTTAGGTCAATATTATTTTGGTCATAGCTTAGTTGCCTGATTTGAACAGGAACCCATTACAATTAGTGTTTTCACTTTCAAAATGTATAGCAAAATTATATCTAAGGAGAGCAAATAGAAACGCATTAACGCTAAATAGATATAATACTCTTGAGGCGACTCCGTACAGACGAAGAAGTTCCGCCTACTTTTAACAGATGGCGATACAATCGCGCTTAACATGACGTCATACAATTCTGAATCGCACAAGTAACATTTATACAGCCACTAAATATATATACAAGCTCCTGACATCAATAATCGGGCCGCGACCCGCCAGGCACAATCAACTAGCCTGGTCGGAGGATCTTCCCTTTGTGTTGGAGGGACATCACACCCTGTTCCTCCACACTCTAATGGTCCAATGGCCAGTCCCACAACTAACAAGTAAAAGTAGCTAAAGATAAATCGCATGCTGTCTCACTCTTGTTAGGTTAAAGAAGAGAGACGGCGAGACTTTTATCTTATAGATAAATGCTATATGAAGGTGGTGGGACCAACCTTAACTCTCGGCAATATATTCACTGATAGATTATATAAAAACAAAAATTAAATATGTCGTAGACCCGGCTATTACAAACATTGATGGCAATTAATTCGCAAAATCAATATTCTTTAAATCTCCTAACTAATTCTAGACAGGCACTTTCTAATTGCTCGTCTGTCAATAAACAGACTAGACTAGACTAATCTTATCAGACAAAGATTAATTATACAAAAGTACCAACAGTTATGTAGTACATCCACAAATCTCTAATTATAATATATGCAAAAAAAACAATAACTACTTTCTACCGTCAGAAAGTAAACATCATATAGTAACACTGAAATAACGGTACTGAGAATTTGGAGGTCATTAGTAAAACGATAATGAGCACTTTCAAAACTGTCATGTGTCATGAAAAAGTTAGACGCGTCAATATCACACATCCGTGATTCATCGCCTGTCTAGTTATTTGATCTTAGTTTATTTGAGACAGTAATCTTTATGTTTCGAAAAGATAGGTATACTAACTTAGTCGCCTCGTTACAACAAACTAGGTACTAATGCGACTTTGCATGGTCTCGGGCTCAATTCTTAGGACTGGCGAAGTGTTATTGGGCTTTATTATACTGACTGTATACAACAGTAGATTCCGCCTACTAGCTCTCTAATTCCCACGTCATAGAGAGCGCGTATAATGCTGTCTACCCAGTAGAGTCTCAGGCTCCGAGCTGCATTAGAGAATTTCGTAACACAAAAACACTGCTTAACCTAAGAATCAAACTCGAGACCGCACGCACAGCAAAAATATTACTTTTTTTTAAACTACTAAAGTGGCAATCAAGCATACTGCCCACCTGATGGTAAGTGGTCACCGTAGCCTATGGAAAACTGCATATCTTGTAAAAACTTTTTAATGCCCTTTTTGAAGAACCCCATACTGTAGTCTTGTGGGAAAACTTGGGCAGGAAGTTCATTCCACAACCTGAGCGCTTGGTGCGGCACCAATTAGGTTGTAAGGTGTGAAAATGAAATCCCTGCCGATGGCGAGCGGTGCGATGATAAAAAGTAGCTGAAGGCATCATCTCAAACAACTCATCAGAACACAATACATTATATAAGCGGTAGAACACACAAAGGGAGGCAAAGTCCCGTCTGAGACTTAGTGGCTCAATACCGTCTGTGAGTTTGGGCTCATCGACAATTCTCAAGGCTTGTCTCTGTACCGCGTCAAAAGAATCAAACTGGTATTTTGGTGCTCCTGCCCAAAGATGACTGCAGTACTCCATGTGAGGCCGGACTTGCGACTTATATAAAAGCAGTCTTTGCCCCGCAGTGAAGTAACGCTTAGCTCTATTGAGCACACCAAGCTTTTTGGAAGCCAGCTTGACCTTGCTCACTAAATGACCGCGGAACTGTACATCACTTGAGATGTCGATTACAACACAGAGCCTTGCAGGACACCAGCATTTATGTTCATGCGGTTAGAGCAATCACCGTCAACCACAGTTTGGATGCATCTGCCGGACAAAAAGCTAGCAACCCATTCGCATAATCACTTGGGCAGTCCGTAAGATGGTAACTTCGATAGAAGACCTTTGTGCCAGACCCGATCGAAGGCCTTCACCATGTCCAGGCTGACGGCCAATGCCTCACTTTGGCTCTCAATGGCTAGTGCCGATAGTGCAGGATCAGTGTGTGAGATACACAAGAAGGTCGCCAGTTGAGCGACGATGGCGGAAGCCGTATTGTCGGTCACTCAACAAATTGTGACTTTCAAGATACCTCAGGATCCGAGAGTTGATCACCTGCTCCATCTCCTTGGAGAGAAGGGAAGTTAAGGCGATAGGCCTTTAGTTCGATGGGTCAGATCTGTCACCTTTTTTTGGCACTGGGTGAACGAATGAGGTCTTCCATGAAGACGGAACTTGTCTTGTGTCGGTCGGGCATGATATTTGCGTCGCCGTAAGGAAAAACAAGGTCTACTTCGCTATCTCCATGTGTTGATAGACAGCGTTGATGTTCGAGTGAAGTCCTCTTATGTTGCAGAAGTCCAACTGTAATGTGGATGAGGATGCTGCTGAATAAACACTACTTCTATTCTTTTTGGCCATATTACAGAAAGGGGATATAAAGGATATCAGGAGACTCTATACTATCAGCGCAAGGAACAAAGACGTGTTTACATCGCACCAGAGCCTGGCACATGTAGAGCGATTTGTCGACGCGGCAGCCGGAAGGGCCCCCGATCCCCTCCCGATACAGTAGTCGAGTCCACTCCGGTCTCCTCCTCCGGCAACAACTACTGCATCAGGAATTTTACACGAGCTGGCGGTTCAGCTTCCCAGGGCGGCGATTAAGTAATTCCTGGGTTCGGGAACCCGTTCAGCCTGCGGGCGGCCAGCGGACAGCCGTTTCACCGGGTCTCCCTGGCCACCGCGTCGACACTTCGGGCCTGTACAAGGCAATGGCACTCACATAATCATTGGTCCTAACTAAAATTTTCAATTTTGGGTTGATAAAATATATTTTTTATCAGTTAGGAAAGACAATAATAGACCTCGTGAACATACACAATACTTGTCTTCTAAAACCACAGCGTAAAAATAAATATACATAATAATATTTACACATTGAAATTAAACTGCTATATACGGATTTTATCGCGTTGTTTATTTGACACTTTATTACAAAATTTTGAAAATTGTTTCACTACTACTACGGGGAAAGTGTAAAAGTAAAAATAAATTAAATCTAAATAGTTTAATAATAATTTAATTAGCTTAAAAATTAGTAAAGTTTAATAGTAGTAGTAGTGAAACAATTTTCAAAATTTTGTAATAAAGTGTCAAATAAACAACGCGATAAAATCCGTATATAGCAGTTTAATTTCAATGAATAATATTCGCGTAAATAGAAGACAATATTATAATATTTACACAATTTTTTCCTATAAATGAAACACTCATGCATTCTTCTTGCTTGTTACTACATACATACAAATTAACAGACGGAACCACGACAATCATACGGCCACGTGCCCCATATCTAGATAGTACCGGTCAGACCACAACGCTGCGCCGGTTCAATAGGTCTTAATACTATAAAAGAGTACTTTGCACTCACTTTCGGCGTGATTGACATGTGCCTCTTATCTCTTGTGCGAAGCAAAACATTTACTTAGTGACAGTAGTAAATTGGGATCGGTATAGACTATAGATAATAAAAATTATTTATTGCTTTTTTATCAGGAGTATAAAATCTGTTTGGCTTCGGTTATCATGTATTTTGTATTTTAAATTGCAGATAATCGAGGTATATAATTTATCTATTGTTTGTTTTTTTAATGAAAAGGAAATGTGAAAACAATAGTCTTTGACCACTTTACTGAATATCGCGCTGAAATAACTTTGGGTTTCCTTTCTCGTTTAATTCTGGAGGTGACTGCCTCGTTATTTTTGCACTGAGGGGCTGCTTACTGTTAGCTAGCGTGAAGTCAATTTGAATAGCAAAAACCAACCGTCATGCCGGCTTTCTGCGGCGAATATTAAGTCTGTTAGATGATAGCGTTACGTTATGTTTAGCGAAGAATTTAAAGACGTTTGTTTGTTGCGTTGGTAACGACTACTTATTCCAACATCGGCAACGCTGGTAAATTCTCCGAGTGTTACAAGTGCATACAAGACAAGACAGCTACTTAATTCAGGAAAACTATTTGTTCGTTTATCATTCTACTTGAAATGTCTTTACTCTTCATAAATGTAGGTTAGGTAAGAAACAGTACTTTTTTCTGGATGAAAGGAACCCTATGTCCATTTCTCATCACTCACATTCGCATTTATAATATTAGTTAGGATTATAATAAAGTAGACATGCAAATAAAGCATGTTGTACGATTTGTATATTACATAAACCCAACCAGTGATAAATACATACATACAATGTAAAATAACGTAACGATCTTATTACTAAATTAATCAGTTATCTAACATAACTGTAGGTTATCGATGTTAACAATTATGAGGTCATTCTAATCTGTGTGGCCTTACAATTGTAGATGCACTTTAGTAAACACTAGTAAGTAGTAAGATATAACACTAGTAACGATCTACAGATTAACTTCTGTATCTACTACATACTTCTAGTAGATACAGAAATAAATCTGTAGATTGTCATTCCTCTATTATAATTACTAGATATAATAATGATAGAGGAGTAGAATGCAAAATACAGAAAAAGACTGTATGGTGTTTATTAAAAAATATACAAAAATAATAAATTGAAAATTGATCCAAATCACGTTGCGAACCTGTTACAATTATTTATCCTTGCTTTGATGATAGCGTAATCGCGCCTAAACCGAACGCGAAGTCCTAGGTTTGAAATACGTTTATGTTGGCGAAATAGGGGACTAGCCCATTTCGCCAACTTTATCAGGTGTAATAAGTATTATATCCGCCCTGCCTAATTCTGCTTTATAACACAAGTGATAGCCAATACATATAAGATAAGATATATTTATAACCCCTTTAATTCACGTAATATGTTAACTAACACAGTAATTAACCTGACCTGAGAGGCCTGAGGCATCAATTATTTATTCTCAAATTATCTATTTGCTATTAATACATACAGAGGGAACAACACGAGTTCGATATGACGCACGAAAAGGTCACCACAAACATATGATACTCAATACTTTATAATATTTTTTATCGTATAAAAGATTTAACTGGGTTACATGTAATCTAAAATGTAAATAAAAACAGAATTGTCGTTGTATTATAAAAACTTAGCTATTCTGCCTACCCGACAACTATGGTCGTTGAGCCTACCCTACTGTTCATAAAATTTAAACCTATCTATTATTATACTTTCATGTCCTAAATCTACTGGGTCGCTCATGATGATATTTCGATATTTCGCATTCACGTTGTACCTTTATCCAGCAAAAGTACTGTTCCCAAGGGATAAAAATTGAAATAACCTTCATTTAGCAACGCGAGCGAAACCGCGGACAAAATTAAAAATATAATTTATATTATATATTT
This sequence comes from Catocala fraxini, assembly GCA_930367265.1. Classification (NCBI taxonomy): domain Eukaryota; kingdom Metazoa; phylum Arthropoda; class Insecta; order Lepidoptera; family Erebidae; genus Catocala; species Catocala fraxini. Next base: position 27,095,364 of record OV884036.1, on the reverse strand, counting down.
CATTTTGTCCGCGGTTTCGCTTATGACTTATGTCACTAATCTACTGAGAGAGTCAGACGTATGAAGTTACTTGCAAGAGGGTTAACCGCTACCTGGGGGTGGTAGGCTTTGTCGGCCTGCTCGCCACTCGATCAGCACCAGGTCCGCGAGGCGGCGTGCGTGCTCCCACGCGCGCCTCGTTGTCGTGTTTTCGTCCCCTCACAAAGGGACAGTAGAGGGAGTCTTATTTATATAGTGGCCTGCCGATTCACACGGCGCGCGGCGGGCTGAAATCTCGGCGGGGTCGCGATTGCATGTGAAAGCGATTTGCGCGGCCCCGCTGTCTATGGTTATGTCGAGGAACACCGTGGTAGGTTTAGTCGATATTACCGGGGTATCTTTCACCCAGTGAGCACGACATAACCTCTCCGTCCGAGGAGACCCCCGCAGAGAGGTGTGCGTCAAAGCATTCCCCCACGTAAAATAATAAATATTATATTTTTATTTTTTCTAAATTATTACATTGTCGTCGGTCCTCGATTAGTCTACAACGTTTAAATGAAATCTGACCGTTTAAAGTGGGTCCAAATCGAGTCCAAAGGAGTCAACAAGTACAAACATACAGGTGAAGTGTAAGGCAAGCGGATGAAGACTTCTTAAAGTACTGAAAAACTATTAAACTTATTTTCTCTAACTAATCTTAAACGGACGTCACACAATATAAAACGCTTAGTAGCCTGAGCGTAATATTCCAAGTTTATTTATAAAAGTCACGGACATAGAACACAATTAATATTTATAACAACTACACAATAGACAATCTACGTAACATACCCACTAATTAATGTATTATTAACTAAATCTTGGACCCGCGACACTAGACAGTATGAATAGAAGTGAGGTGATAATTTTAACTTTAGTATCATTAAATTAGACTGTCTCAATAGGTTTCATATTTTATCGAACCTACGGCTCCTACGTAACTTTATATCTGGTATACACACCACGCCACAACCGCGTGCAATAATAATAATGAACTTATCATAATTTATGAGTCATTGTTCCCAGTCCGCTGAGTTTATTTACGAGACAATATGCCGACTCAGCAGGACAGATGTTTGAGCGTCCCCTTATCTTTTGTTATGGTGATCCTCCGCCATCGCGATATTTACGTACCTACTACATACAATATACAAATTAATTATACAGAAAGCATATGATGGCTTTGTAAGAGGGAAAATCTGGCGCAGTATTCAGAGCTCCAATGGTTTAAGCTTCCGTGAAAGTAAATACGAGGAGCAGGTAAAGCAATGCTTTGATGAATCGCTAATAAGCATTGCTGTCAGTTTGTGTGGATTAATCTGTCTTACTTAAATAATATTAAAAATTATTAATCATACATACGGTTAACTCGTATATTTAAATATTTTTGCTATCCGTAAATACAAAAAAAGGAAATGTTGGATATTATATTTGATTATAGTTACTGTATTAAAATGTGAAAAGAAATCTTTTTAGAATGAATATTTATAAATTCCGCCTTTATAAGGTTAATAAGTTTTATATATGAAACTTATTAACCGTAAAGCTTTAAAAATATTTTATAGCTTTAAAAATGTTTACAAGCGCTTTTCAAATAAACTTATAAAGCGAAATGTAAAGCAGCTACTTAATCAATCTACTGTAAGGTTATATTTGAAGATTACTAGCATTTGCCCGCGGCTTCACTCGGGCACAATATTTACATTTTTTTTGTATAAAGCGGCCGAAATTTTAAGATAATCGGTTAATTATTTTAGGCATGAAAGCGTAACAAACAAACAAACGCACAGTCACATTTATACTATCAGTTCATATGTCTCAGCATCTGTTGTAGATGTTTGTTGCAGCGCTTGTAGGTTAGAACTTTGCTAATTAACTGCGGAGTCATCACACACCTTAAAAGCCGTTATGAAAGATTGTCAAGCTGAAAGCCCACGGTGCTTTCCACCTTCCTCTACCGTAACAGTGATGCTGTCAATTAGCTGGTTGCTAATACACAAGTGCAGGTAATATATGTAATATTGTTGTTTACAGGTGTACGAGAGCCACACCACGGAACCGCCGCGGTTCGACAAGTCGCCGCTGTGTCACCACAGGAAGGGCGTCGGCCAGTGTCCGGCGCACGGGTCAGTTTACCTTTAGTTTTCACCACATTTTTAACACGCTACACTTTTTAAAAGGCTCTAGCGGCATTACAACGCCGTTTTTATTTAATCTGTATACTATTTATGTCCCATTGACATCCACATCCAAAAAGCAAAAGCGTGCTCTCGGCGGCGCCAAGCTACGATTGCAGCTTTTTGATCAGGTGCAGTAAATCAAATATAAAAGCTAATCACAATGAGCACTTTAGATATTATGGTCTATAGTATAAATAAATACATAATATGTATTATTTCTTTCAAATCGACAATCCTAACTTGCTTACAATAGGACTCAGGAACCGAGTTTGCGACATGGCTGTATGGTTTATCGACTTTGGCGGCGATGTACCCGGTAGCCGAGTCGTTTATGTTTTATTGTGAAGTCAAACAGGTTTGGTGGCATTAATGCTCATTTTACTCGGCAACGAAAGTGTTAAATGGTCTGAGGCTACATTAAACCCATTTTTGTACACCCATTGTTAACAAACCGATTAGAATTAACCGCAATCGACCTTTAGAATAATGACCAGTAAGACCCTGTAATGGAAAAATAGCAAAATAAAGATCTCGGCGAACAGTGTTTTTGACAACATTTCTAACCAGACCAGGTTCACTGTACACTAAACCTCAATAATGCGACCAGATCAAATGAAGGAAAAGAAATAGGTACATATTATCTAACAGTTATATGAATTTTATAGGTACATTGAAATTAAACTACTGTTCACGGATTTAATCGCGGTCTACATTAATGTATTATTAATGTAGTTATGTACTTAAAAATTGATTAACTCTTTCTACTATTCAAACTTAATCTTTCTCCTACAAAATAAACTACGATAAAATGCGTAAACAGTAACGTAATATCAATAAAAAAATACATTAAATTACAATAACGGTAAATCCGAGAAAAGTCGTGAGTCTATGAAAATATCCATTTACCTACTTAGTTATTATCAAAACAAACACTACTTTAATAAGACGACAATGCAATTTAAGTCATGATACATTAAGCTACAGATAAAACGCTATGCGACACTTGTTTTATGATTATTTTAAGACCGGCTCGTGCTAAAGTATCATAACATTCGGTCATACAGTGAGCATGATACGTGAGATGCACACCATCCTCACATGCAGTGATCGCGTTATCACCTCGGCTGCTATATTTACGACGCGATGTATGCCGATTGGTCGCGCATGCCATGGATAACCGGTACAAAGGATTTTGATAACGTAATTCGCTCCTCACGCGTCAATTTTAATGTACTCATAAGAATGCTAACCGTTTTACAGCTTTGTAAATCTGGCTATATACTGTACTTTATTTTATTTCTTCAGAAAACTTACAGTTAGGAACGAGACCTTGTATATAACTAGAGTAAAGAGGCTAACCATCATCATTTAGCGACCAAGTTATGTTTGGCATGTTAAATTCGCCCCAAACTATCTACAACGGTGTTTGAAAATTTTTTCGACTGACCTGCTTGGGAGTTGCCGGGATTTTGGTTGCAGTATGAATACTCGTATACCAGGCAGATGATGTATGCTGTACGATACCAGCAGCTCTTTTCTAAGTGACAGAGAAACCCTCAAATCCTCGGTAGCCAAACGCTACTTATCGCGAAAGTCAGGTCAGTGGATACGAAACTGAGCACTATGAAAAGACTTAGAAAATTTTCAACAAATATTATCGCTTTATCAAGCCTTCGGGACCCGGTGGGAAGTGGGGGTAGTAGGGTGGGGAACACCCAAGGTCAGTGATAGAGGTCAGTGACCTTGACCTCAAGTATGTTACATTGGCACCAAGATCAGCGAATTTGAGTGCAAGATCAGTGACCTTGACCTTATGTTTAGTGACCTTGAGCTCAAGTTCAGTGTCATAGACCGCAAAGTCAGTGACCTCAAGTTTAGTGACCTTGACCTCAAGGCTAGTGACCTTAACCTCAAAAATCTAATCGGTTTATTCCAATTAGTTTTTTTCGCACATATCGTCTTCGTCGTCTAGTAATGTATCGAAAGAGCCCCGCTACGTGGGGCTCCTATATGGGAGTGGTCACAAAAAAAAACCACGATGGCCTTCTAAAAGAAATTCTGACCTTGATCTCAAGTTCAGTGACCTTGACCTCAAGTTTAACTTGCCTACAACTTCAGGGTTAGAGTGTAGCAACGAGTGTGCAACTTTTTGGGACTTGTCCTGTAGCGTGACCCGTGTATTGCAAAAAGACGAAAATATTTTCTACAGTGTTTCGAAAATTTGGTAAATTTTGTATTTTGAGTAGTTCCACGGGAAAAGCGATTCAAAGTTTTATCGTCGTACTAAAAGAACCGATTATCTCACAAACCACCCATCCTAGACAAAAAGTGACAAGATGAGTTTCGGTTTATTTTTAGTCGCATTATATCGATAGAATTAAAATAGCAACGACTTTACGATTTAAAATTTTTTACAAATATTTTAAGTCCTGTGAGACGCCCACATAATACAAAAGGACTTAGATAGATTATTTGTAGTCGTATACTAGGATAAAATAAGAAAAACAACGATTTAAGAAAATTTTAATTTTGCTACAATTTTTCTATGTTCATTTTCCTTAGTGCCCCGTTTCGTACATTCCAACCGAAAGTCACTTATAAGTTCGCGTCGCAGCTATTAGCACTTTACCATCCAAAGATTTTTTAGTATTACTATAATGTCTGTCACGCCTTCACACTAAATAACAGTCTACAAACAGTTCACTGTTTTTAATAAGTCACGACTCCGTTAAGCAAATAATAAAAGTTCTTAGACATGCGCGTTTTGCGCACATAATAAATATAATGTTAGACAACGAGTCTTAATCGCATCGGTAATTATTGAAAGGTAATAAATACATATCTACTTGCCGCCGTTTCGACCGATTTGCGTCGATCGTGATCACGGGCTGAGTGGTGTGAGCTCAGCGGCGCCATAGTGGAGTGCGGGATTCAGCAACGAACCTCACTTGGTTATTTTATTTATTTGCACTGTGGGTACTTCCACACACAACACTAACGACGTTTGCCTACTGAAGAAAGTAATCACTGCGGCGACGTTGCTAATGACGGGATTCAAAGATGTATGTAGAAAAACGGTAACCATGCTACTGGGTGATGCAATATCGTGATTGACATTAAATCATATAGGTATATATATTGACTGCATATATGCACATGCAAGACGGTGTCGTTGTTTAAGTGGTCGCGTCGCCACTGTCACTGCGCCGAGTGTTGTGAGTTCGTATCCCACACGGGACAAAACTTTGTGTGATCCAAAAATGGTTGTTCCGAGTCTGGATGTTGCTTGTGATCGTTGTTTGAATGTTTTTAAAGTTCCCCGGGACACAAGACCTATTCCTAGTGCAAGAGATGTCTTAAACAAAAGCAAAAAAGAATATCTTGCGATTGTTTCGTTAATATTTATTTCTAAATAGGTAGATACATTCTAAGCTAACGACAAAATAATTTTACAGTGACGAGAGCAAAGCGATATGGGCCGCGATCCGCGCTCTCCTACAAGATGGCGCACTACTCAAGAGCTACGAGAAGGCTTTCGATGACATCGCGGCGGACACCACCCGCAGGTAATTCTCTACTATATCTAATAACTTAATCATTAAGTTTGCTTTATTAAAGTACACATAAGTAACATACTATGTATTGCTAGATCACACACCATTAGTGGATCATGGCTGTTCCGAGTCTGGGAGTTCTTTGTGTCCGTTGTTTAAATGTTTGTAAAGTCCCCCGCGACACTGGAAATATTCCTAGTGCGGGAGTTGTCTTTTTTAACCGGTCGTATACCGCCGGCTCGCATACCAGCCGGCAGATTTGTACCCGTCGTAGGCCGGTGGCTCGCATGCGAGCCACCAAATTGGCGCCAAAACGCCGCGCGCCGCCTTCGCTTTAGCTTAAGCTAACGTAAAACCAATTTGGTGGCTCGCATGCGAGCCACCGGCCTACGACGGGTACAAATCTGCCGGCTGGTATGCGAGCCGGCGGTATACGACCGGTTAATGATAAAGATGCTGTAGAATTATGTTCCACAGACATATAACGACACAAGATAGCTGCGAAATAAATAAGTATATGAAGTGTTCGCGATGGTTGTCTTCTCCTAGATCAGAGGATCTATTCATAGGTTATGAATAAATCCTACGTCGCTACTGGTTTTGCCAAGATTGAAAAACGGTACTACATTTTGTAGACAACACTCATATAAAGTAGAGATTTTAAATATATTTGAGGAGGCCAGGAATTATTATATGGAAAATAGAAACCAACTACTTCGCTGCTCTTTAATCGTATACAACGAAATATAAACCTTAATAAGCCAAATTATCAACCGCAAAGGTAAAAAGCTAAAAATAAAAATAATACAAAACGAATACGATTGTGTACGTAAAATAACAATACAAACAAAATAGTTTCGGTCACGTTATATTGTTGTTACTGATAAATTGATATCAAACACAGTTGGAGCAGCCGCTCACCTCGGAGTTAACGAACTGGACGTGAATACATAATATTCAAACTGGGCTGAAAGCCACACAGGACACCTATGACTACCTACTACAATGTGTACTTTAAAAACCAATCAAATGCTGACCGAATTCGCATACGAAGAGTTCGGTAACATCGTACAACATTGTTATATCTCCACCACTGTCCGTCCGTCTGTCTGTCATCTGGCTGTGTCTCATAAACCGTAAAGTTGAAATTTTCACAGAGTGTTGCTGTTATAACTTCATATACCTAATAAAAGTAAAAAGTGTTGTATCTTGCACGATGACACTACGATAGTAATAGTACACTGTTGTCACCTTTCGGATACGGAACCAGTAAATTACGTTTTAAATATTCACTTCTATATGAATACTTCATTAATTTATTTAAAATAACTGCGCACGGGTGCAGTAAAAGTAAAGGTGAGTACACATTAGTGACATTTCGCCGAACCGAACACCGTGACATCGCCGCGGACTTGTTATGGATAGTGTGGACGGATGGAGGTTTGCATCGGATCGGACTCCGGTGTTGGCTCTGACACGGTCGAACTAGCGATGGATACCATTTTGCAACCTAAACCAACGCAGTGATGTCGTTAAAGTATTGTTTATGCTTAGGATCTCACAGTATTTCCTTATTGCGATAAAGTTCTATAAATTTCAAAGCATTTTCTTGCTTCCACTGCATATTTCGAACGAACAAATCGTTTCAATACTACGTATAAATAGTTACTTAAATTAATTACTCATCGACCTTCAAAAACGTTGTTGGCATGATTTCTCGGAGAGGTGCGGGTGGCGGGAGAGCGGATGTTTTCTTGTCACGATATGCATTTGCCCGATCCATCAATCCCGTGTAGGTACCACCGCGATGACACGCGTAACAAAAATGACAGTGTGGACGTCTCCCGCACGCAGAGACAGTACCGAACGTCCTTTGAAAAAGACCGATATTAGATGGATCAGCCTGTGACCCGTGTCATATGACCGTGACAAAACCAAAACACCGCCCACATTTTTGACTGGCACTACAAACAATGTTCAGGCGTACTTTTTGATTGACATACTTTTTTATGGAAGTATGAGACGAATAAATGATCGTAACATTTGTACGCATAACAAATCCCGTCCTCACTATCGGTACCGACACCCGACTTTGTCACGGTCACGGTGTTCGGTTCGGCGAAATATCACTAATGTAGACCCACCTTAACTGTCCTTTCTACGTCTTGCAAAAATGTGTACTACTATTATGCCAATTTACATAGCTAGTAGTTGCAAGTCAGTAAGAAAGGAGATTCGAACCCTCGACCTTCAATCGTAAGTCCAATGCGCCCTCCATTGACCTATTTGTTTCATTCCTTTCGTTAAATGTTATCTATCGTATATTCCTAATAACAAGAATCTAATCGGATATAAACAGCCTCAGGATTCTCAATCATTTGAACGACTCAAGACTACTTCGAACTGACAAAAGTCAAGTGACAAAAGTTTCATGATAGTAACCAACCAATTTCCTGATATGGCCAACTTCGATAACAAACTTAGTTTTTGAGTAGTAAACTATATCTAGGTTTACCCTAATCCCATTAAAAACAGTTGAAACAGATAGAATCTCAGTATATTTTCTTTTTTGGAGGCTCGCAATCACAATCGCTATTAAATTATGGCGGACACAAATGTTCTAATAGAATTTATCATCAGTAATATTTTTACCCAACATACGATTAAATCACAGTGCAAACTATTAGATCAAATTATTTATAGCCACCAAATCGGTCTAAAGAAATAATGTTGCTAATATTTATTGTTAATCTCCTTATATAAAGATATACAATAATGTTGCTAATTCGTAATTTTTTAAATCTACAATATAAGTTAATGTCAATAATCATTTATTCCTTTAGGTCTGAAAGTAACACTTATGAAAGTCAAGTTAATGAGTTTAGTAAGATTATGTACTTACCGAATAGTAATTGCTAAGTTAAAGCAAAGGGTTAAGTCTATGTGAAGATAGCTGCAAAGAAACTGTCGGCTACTCCTTTAAATCATGCGATCTATTATAGTTGTGAAATTAAAACAAATGCGAGACCAACAAGGTGCAAATGGAATTTGTCTTCACACATCTAATTGAGAAACTAATCTATGAGGAATTTATTAATATAACCATAGAAAATATGTACAATATCAACAAACTAATATCTAACATATACTGCATTGTTAGAAATGTTAGAATGTTACACGTTTCCAGTGTTTTTAAACGATAAGAGTACTAAAAGCAGATACATTATAGTGAACTGCAACACTTGATTATATAACAAAGAAATCTTGAAAACAAAAACAAAATAACGTAAATATCAGTTTCTGCGTATTCTTAAGATACCCATAAAACTGTAGAAGCGTATGAAAGTTTTATTTTTGTCACAACAGACTTGGAGACTTACGGCACGCAGAGAACGCTCTCAACGACGAACTGGAGACAGAGATTTACCGCTGGGCCCTCGAGACCATCGGCATGATGGTCTTCGGCATCAGGCTGGGATGTCTGGACGGAGCCGTCCATGTACCGTGCGCAGACAGCCGGTGAGTTTACTTACCTCTCAGAAATACTATAGCGAAGAAATTGGCGTTGCTAATCATTTGTTTAGTCGACTCGCTCGAAGAAGTACTACGTCTTGCAGGGTATTCATCCTGATAAATAAGGGTTATGTATTTACATACTTACTTCGCTGGCTCAGCTACCCAAAGTAGATCTTGGCCGCCGAAATTAAAGTACGCCATTCCTTTCTATTTTGTGCCAAGTCAGACCAATCGGGCACATTCATCTCTTTCAGGTCTTTAGCTTTTTCATCTTATTCATTTACTTAGTGTACCTACTATTTTGTAACCGGTCATAGGCTACGGTAAACAGTCTCCGGTGAGCGACATGTTTGTGCTGTATACCTAAATATCAATGTAATTTTTTTTGTCTGGATACCATAGATAAATCACATACTTAGGAGTGCCGTTGGTGACATAAGTATGTATTAAAAGAGGGAAAGAACGATACACTAGATAAATGGAAACAGTTAAATATTTTAAAATCAATATTGAATTGCAAGGTCCTTGTGCAGATGATGAGTCCAATGCTTGGTCAGCAGGAGGGCGGAGAAGACGTCGCTGGATGATGAGATCGAGGAGCTGTGCTCGCTGTCCGCGCGCGCGCTGGACTCGCTGTCGGCGGCCGAGCGACTCGTGCGCTGCAGCCGCGACGTCGCCGCCGGCGCCTTCCTCCTGCGCAGCGAACGGACACTGCGACCTGACTCACAGACCTTCAACACAGCTCTCAAGACATTTGACAGACATTTTAGGTACTTATATATATAATAGCGATAGCTCAGTGGGGAGACCAACAGACTGCAATGCAGAGGGTCTCGGGTTCGAACCCACGTCGCGCACCTCTGACTTTCGGAAGTTATATGACTTTTCGAAATTATGTGCGTATTGATTGACAATTATCGCCTGCTCCGTGCCTCGGAGAGCACGTTAATATCCTGACACTGGTCTAGCCTTAGGGTATCGTTAGCCTTCGGGTTGCGGAGGTCAGGTGGCAGCCGCTCTGTGTAAAAACTGATATCCAGTCAAATCCGGTTAGACCAGAAAAGCCGACCCCAAGTGACTTGGTAATAATAAAGGCTAAGAGAGAAGATATATATAATATCAATCCTATATATATGTATACAGGCCTAATGCTGGAGACGGGCCTCTTCTTACTTGAGAAGAGTAAGACCACAGTCCACCACGCTGGCCCAATGCTAGTTGACATTATGGAGAACTCTTAGGCATGCAGGTTTCCTCACGATGTATTCCTTCACCGTTAAAGCGAGCGATAATTAACTAATTAATATGCATGTAAAAATGTTATTCATGTAATGAAAAACACTATTTATATATTAATACGTGAAGCAAAATCTTTGTACCCCTTTTTACGAAAATTGAGTAGAGAAGTATGAAATTTGGCACAGTTAAAGTTTATATGGAGAAGGAGTGGCGAAACCTAATAATTTTATAAATTATGCGTTAGAAATACATTAAATTAATCGAAAACACTATACGCACACAACCATGCATTTGACACAAGCAGTCGAATCGCGTTCGTAGTATTTCGGCACTTTTCGGCTAATGTCATAGAATTCTTCGTAACTATGGTTACATACGTATGTTTATGGAGTTGGTGACTAAATTAAATGTGATTATAAGAGTATAATTATAGACAATAAAACGCTAATAACGATCAAACTTAAAATTTAAATCAATTATGGTCGAATTTCGACCACTTGGCGACCGCTAGTTATTATAAATGTAAACTATCGTAAAAACAAAAAATAAAATAAACAATAGATAAAATAGAATCAAAGTAGAAATTTCAATAGACAAATGTTAAAAACGTATACGTCATATTCGCGCGTGACCAATTACACATTTATGTATGCTTATGTAATATTGGTCATGGCTCTGCCTTATTGATCCTGTTGATGTCAGTCATGATGACAGGTGACAGATCTTGTCGGACTCACGTATATATAGTACTCTGATCATAGGGTACCTAAAATGTTACTAGAATATTTTAAAATCTCCATAGCAATACAGAATCTGGCAACATTCTATGGCTATTATATAAACCTCTGTCACGTCAAGATCGGCAACTCATACATACATATATTCACGCCTGTTTCCTAGAGGGGAAGGCAGAGACTACGGATTTTCATTTGCTATGATCCTGACACACTTCCCTGGGTTCATTCACTTTCATCACATTCCTCATACACGCTCGCCGGTTTAAGGTGCTCTTAACCTGCCCTTTGTCCAGAACGTCTCCGATCTGGTCAAGAAACGTTCGCCTAGGTCTGCCTCTTACGACTGATCCATTCACACTAGCCTTATAAACTTTCTGAGTCAGTCTTTTCTCGTCCATTCTTTCTACATGCCCAAACCTAAACATACCCTTTTCTATTCTTGTGACTATATCAACTTTCATGCCGCATATCTCTCTAATCACACTATTACTTATTCTATCTTTCAGAGTCTCACCACATAGGTATGTCTCTCAGCATTTATTCTGTTCTCATGCTTTTTTGCCATACCCAAATTTTACTGCCATGCATAAGTGTAGGCACTAATAGTCCTCTATGAACAGCAAAACGTGCCTTTTCGGATACATTTCGACTGTTTATAATAGCGGCAATTCTTAACTAATTTATTCTTCTGAAGTAGATACTACTAGATAAAGCCTATGACCATGTTCATTTGCACGTTGTCGACCCTAAATTACATTCTTATTCAGCATGAAAAAAACTATGCTGCATAAAAATAATTCTTATAACACATCTAATGTTGGTAGGCCAACTTGGTAGTACAAAAACACAATATTGATTTCAGTCATCAATCAAATTCATGATTTGCTCCGTGACCGTTAGATTAACATACAAGCGCAATATTTTCTCAATTTTATTTACACGACGTCCAATCTTGTAATGGTTTGCTTTTACTTACTCCATTATAAATACAGTAGCTGATACTAAATACTCAGTCGAAGTACTTCTCGCTGTATTGTACACAAGGGATGTCGAGCCAAAGATATCGGACACGGGTTTGTTTCCTGACAGCTCTGCACAGTGGTTCTGTATTTTGTATTATTATGGCAATTAAATGTTACTGATGTCCGTTTACATACTAAGATTATTACAATAATCTTAATTATTTATTAAAACTTAAGAACATTCATAATATTTAACATTATTAATTAGACTAATATCGGATTTAAACATGCATTAAAAAAGAGGAACATCATAATCATAAAAATCACAATATTTAGATTACTAGTTAAAGGTCATATAATTCGTCAGAATCACTGTAATCTGGTGACGTGCCCAGAAGGCTGGCAGCACTGTCACGTTGAATGATAATGCTAATTCTTTGGGCCGAAAAAGACCAGCCTTCTTATCACGCGAAGAGTCGATCTATTACGATCTAGTACTTAATAAGTTAGGGAAAAGCAAATAATTATGTAACGCATTATTTTTATACATAAAAAGTGCTAAACCAACGTACAACCCGCCTGATGGCAAACAGATTATGATCGCTTGGAATACTAGAAAATCGCTTGCCAATTATGATATTTAATTGAATTTACCTAGTCGTCCCTAGGCAAATAATCATTAATATAATTATAAATTAAAGTAATTATTAAATTACTTGGAAAAAGAAGGGGCTAGAGAGGTATGCGAGTTGCCAGAAGTTACCGGGCTAACCGCAATAATAGCATTACTGTTATTATATCGCCGCTGGTACGCCGCCGGCCGCCGGTTGCTTGTACGAGCGTGGCACTGCCAAGCTGGCTTTTTTGTACGGACACCTAACAATTTACTGACTGCAACAGCTCTTCAATTTTTATTTTCATTAATTGCAATTATCTTAAAACAAAAGAACATAACACATTCTTTTTTAAAATGTTGTCGACGTCACCAGTGCAGCACTATCCTTATAACGAAACATTATAGATGGCCTTACAAGACAAATAAATAAATATGCTGTAAGAGACGAGATCTAGAAAGTTCGTGCAGTGATTATCTTATTATCGTCATGCTTAGTAAACAATCGCGTGTTTCGTGAATAATGTCGTGAGCGTGGCAGATACAGATAAACCATACACCGAGACCATCACAATTTATTTAACTGTAAACAGTTACGAATCGTGGCTAGAAATTTTTAATGGAATCGACGGTGTAAGCTGGTGTGGTACAGACAGCGATACATCAACCTAGACTGTTTGGACTTTGAACTATTAGACGTTGAACGCTGTGAAACGTGCGAGAGAGTGCGTTATATTTTTGTTACGTTCTATCCTTACCATTACATCGACAACACTGTCCCTTTCCGACAATTCTCTATTTTGTATGTAGCGTAGTTATGCGTATATAGGGTGTCTAACTTGATGTGTAGCCGTGTAGGTACTTACTTTTCTCAATTATATAATACTAGCTTTTGCCTGCCACTTCGCCCGCGTGGAATATTTACTTTGGGCAGCATTTTTTATTTTGAAGAAAACTATTTTGCATGTTATACACTTATAAATGCTTTGGTTTACCGCAAATAGCTTATTTTAATAAATTTTTATAAACTTAGATTTTTGTTTCCCACTTTTGTTTGCCTTTGGGTTTGATACTCGTGAGCATGCCACATACAGTTACCTATGGAAAACAGTTTTGTTTATTATTATCGTAAATGCTCCTTTAAGAGGAATCTGCACTCTTATAAACTGAAATGGCAAGTTGCTCGGCATTATCGGAATACAGGGAATTAAAACATTTTCTCCTTTTGCCATTACAATGACATAGCCATTGTGCGGCAAGATTTCTCATTGACAGGACTGAATACCAACTTTCAGCCTTAACTTATGGGAAGGCACTACCGATAATTCTAAAGAGTTGAGATACTCTATAGGGTACGAGGGCACTTGTTCAATGTTCATAACATTGTCTACTGAGAGGTACACGACAACATCTCCCTCGACGTCTGACATAAATTGTTCGTTTATCTGGCCTACTGTCTCATTTGTCAGCGCCTAGTAATAACCGGCAGGGTCTGTCTAAAGTCACCAGTTAAAAGTACCGGTCGTCTCCTATTTCATCCCCTTGTAGGTTGAAATCTCAAAATCCCCGCAGCCAATGTTTACTTATTTACTTCTTATCAAGTGCCTAAATACAAAGTCTCAGGTTTTATCTTCGATACTGACGAAATTCCATACAAACTATAATCACTTATTTCAACCCGATCATGCCCTCTTTTTCAATAAAAGTTAACTGTGTCCTTTCCCAAGGTCTAGTCTATGTATGTACCAAATTTCATCAAAATCGGTTAAGTGGTTTAGGCGTGAAAACGTTACAGACAGACAGAGTTACTTTCGCATTTATAATATTAATAGGGATAACGCCGTATATAAACTGTCCCTCTGCTTGCCACTTACTATCGATAATTTAGACCTATAAATCTTGTGAGTCTAATCTGGGCATTCTACGATTAACGAACTCTATAAACTTACGCGCAATCTTCTGCTTTGGGACCAGCGAGGCAGTTATTTCGTGCAGTTATTATTTCAACTTCTGAAAATACAGAGTAATTATATCTGTCTTGAATAACAAAGCGTTTTAACAATGAAAACAATGCCGACTTCGGTCCACTCAAGTTTTTAAGTTTTCTTATATCAAAGGCTTTATAACTAAGTTTTTATAATACTTGTGAAATAATTTACAAGGTTAAATTTGTGAAATAATAGACTTATAAAATAGTTTGTCTAACTCTTGGCAATTGTTACTTGTCCTATAAACACACAAAGATATTATATTTATTTTATTCTCGAATATATAGTCAACCGTTATAACCGAGTTTAGAGAGCCCAGATATTGCCAGAAGGACTAGCGACAAAATATCGGTAAAGCACTTGCCGTTTAAATATCGTAGGCCAGGGCTTCAGACCATTGAAAGAATTAGGCCAAACCATTAAATAAATTAGTCACTTGTAAAAAGCCGGACAAAGACTCTGTTATTGGTCAGTAAAAATAAACTGGAAGTTTTCCAATTATTTGCTATTCGATGGAATTATTCGGCAATTAATGAAATTGATGCTTTATTGGTTCCTAATCGACTCAGCAATTCACCTGTAAAAAGATTACAATCAATCAGGATTTCTATCGTTAAAATGTCTAAATACGTTTAGCAGTTTTGTGTGAGGACAAAACAAATAAATAGAGACAGACAAAACTAAAAAGCTATCATTTTGTATGTTATGGTTTAGAGGTCACTAAATAGTAAAAAAATTGATTTTGTTAAAGTATCTCCCTCGTACAGATGTTGACATAAACCTTTCGACGAGGCTTCTACGCAGATGAAGACCATACTTACTTTTGAGAGGGCAGGAAGAAGTGATGATGATAAATGACAATAATATTTTTCTTTTCCAGTCTTACGGAGCACTTCCTGACGAAAGCACTGAACGAGCTCAACACCGGCGAGCTGAGACCAGAGCAGGTCCTTTTAGACAAACTGAGGCCACTGGAGAGTCGGATACTGCCACTGGCAGCCGACATTCTTCTGGCTGGAGTCGACCCTGTGAGTAGCCCTTACCATATCTTTCAGCAGAAAGATATATAAGGTGATTAGCGCATTAAAAAAAGAGAATATGACAAAATATAATTATAGACTGCCAATCGCATGTCAACTGCTGTAATTATGTGTCTAAATTACCAACAACCAACCAAAACACTTGACTCGCGTTTCTTTGTGACATGTCGTTAATTAGTTTTGTGTCTCCTATCAAACCGTTAACAAACTTAAATGACATGTCAATTTTAAAGTATTTTAGGATACATAGATGATTAATTATAAAGTGTGCGTATGAAATTGTGAGCCTACAGAATTCACATAGCGCTCGTACCCAGACACTTTATTTACTCATAAACAAAAAAGCCCATATTAATCTCAAAGAAAGGTTTACTTAAGCCTTCTTTCCATTAAAAAGCGATACTAAGTCGATATTTATAGGACTTAGTGAGATGAATAAAAAAGTCTAGAATCGTCTGTAAGCCTGTCTTATATCGAAACGTTAATACGATCGAATAAATATCGCGTGCGTCTTATAACTAACGAATTTCACACTTTATTGTGATTTGTTACCTAAATAATGTTGTTGACTCGAGACTGCGACGTGTTTATGTGAACTACTAAAAGGCATTTAAAGTTTTTAGTTTTAGGGCAGAAAATAAATTGCTATAAATGGGTCTGTATCCATGCACTATGAAAAATTGTTGCTAAGCAACTTTACTATATGTTTTTACAGGATCTCCAGGATCCTTTAGCGAGATGGTGGGGCTCGGCATTAAATCCATCTTTGCCCTTAGAGTACTCAAAAATAACCTGTTAGAATTCAAAAGTTATCTTTGAGGTGGGTTTACAAACAGAATACAGGTAGATTCTATTATATTCGTTAATGGATACATGCTTTGTCAAAAACTAGAGCCATATGGCATTCATATAAGCCGTCTATGCTGCATAAAGTCGTGCCAAGATAACAGGAGTTAACTAATTACCAAAAAAGGATATTTTTCTATACCGATTACAAATGTATCTGGCTTACCGCAGGGATCCTCTTCGGGACCATTACGGTCGATCATCGGACTTTGCTGCCTACATTTGTGTCACAGACACACAGATACTTAGTTTTTTATGGTGATAAGGCGCTTTCAAATTTGCCGCAACGTACTGCGCGGCTGCAGCGCACCGCAGTGCTGCTTTGTAAATACATATAAATAAATAAAAACGCGCGATTGCATGGCTACACTCGCGATGCGGCCGCGCATCAGTTCATCGATCAACTTATGACGGCTTCGCGGCGGTAGCGCTGCAACGCGAATAATTGAAGGCGCCCTTTAACACGTGGTGTTTGTTTCTGGTTGTCAGCTGGCGCAGACAGCGCTGCACATGCTGTACCAGCTATCGCTGCACGCGGCGCGGCAGCAGCGCGCGCACGACGAGGTGCAGTGGGCGGCGGCGGCGCGGCGCGAGGGGGACGCGGCGCCGCTGCGGTACGCGCCGGCGTGCGCGCGCGAGGCCGTGCGCCTGCACCCCGCCACCGGCGCCGTCGTGCGCCGCACACGGGAGCCGCTGCTGCTCGCCGGGTACTCAGTACCTGCCGGGGTGAGATACAGCAAATTTTATTTTTTTGGAAAGACCACATTCTGTCTGATGCTAAGCAATCATGTGGTCCAAGGGCAGTGGCTTCCATACCATCCTCATAGCAGCTGAGGCGATGTTGACAAAGAAGGAAACACGTGCCTTGGCAGAGAATTCCATGCCTTGGTCGTTCGGCAGAGGTATGAAGACCCAAACTGTTGATGCGCGCTCTAATCGACTCTACCGTGTAAGGATGACATCTGAGCTCAGCACGCGTTGTTCTGGATAGGAAAGGGAAGTTATATAGTATTATAGTGCTTAAGTGGTCACCTCACCAATGCTACTCCGCCAAGTGTTGTGGGTTCGAATCCCACACGGGACAAAAATTTGTGTGATCCACAAATGGTTGTTCCGAGTCTGGATGTTCTTTGTGACCGTTGTTTGAATCTAGTAGTCTAGTGAGTAGGAGTTGTCTTTTTTTAAAACGAATATCAAATACCGTGGGCAGCAGCGGCGCGAGGACGACGACAACGAAATACCTAGGCAACGCAAAAATTAGCAAGTCTCATATATATCATTAACTGCTGACTCGCCTCTAATAATTGTCTCGTTAAATACTACATCCAACGACTTAAGTAAATATTTTCTACGAAAAACACAAAACCAAAAGCAATTACTTACTCACACAGTCCTGTGTTACTACTACTACTAACTGCTAGGCAACTTTTTACCATGAATCATAAATGCTGACTGATATGTAAACAAATAAGCGCATATGATTTTATTAATGTGGGTATAAAGTAACCATGAAAACGTGAATCAGTAAAAATAAATATCTAAAACATAGTAAGCAAATTTTTAACAATATTTTATTTTGTGGTCAAATTGGAATTGAAAACAAGTAAAAAGAACAATTTTCTTAAAAAGAAATGATGAAATAGAATTACATTTGTATGTTGTCTTTCTTTCTGAGGGTCCCTGCAACACGGTGCAATCTCCGTAATTGTACGGAAGTAGAGAGCGACCGCCATTTAAATAATCTTTGTTCAAATTACACTCTCTGCTTCTTTGTCCTTGGGAGTTAATTGAGTTCACAACAAATTTGTTCCTTTTATAATTTAGTACTTGTACAATAAGATATTAAATTTAAACGCAATTAGTTTCTCGCCAAATTATATTCCCATATTTTATTAAAAGTATTTATTAGAATAGTCATTTTCAATATATAAAAACGATCTACTTTAAGCATACATAAAATATATGCTTATTATAAAAAATCCATATATGTAGATGTCAAAAAATTGCGGCTAAGCTGTGCTTTTGTGAATTACTGTGAACTGAAAGATATTGTCACAGTCAATGTAGTATATAAAGTATTATTATAATAGTGGTTAATTTCATTAAAAATAAACAATTTATACAATGTGTTTATACAGGCGGAATGCCTGGCGTACCGCAAGGCCCCTTTCTGTCTCCAACACTGTTTCTTAATTTTGAATTGAGTTGGAAACAAAATGGTACCTTGGGCGACGCCAGCTTTCATGTATTAACCGG
The DNA here is from genome assembly GCA_930367265.1 of Catocala fraxini. Classification (NCBI taxonomy): domain Eukaryota; kingdom Metazoa; phylum Arthropoda; class Insecta; order Lepidoptera; family Erebidae; genus Catocala; species Catocala fraxini. Next base: position 27,076,412 of record OV884036.1, on the reverse strand, counting down.
TCGTATACCGCCGGCTCGCATACCAGCCGGCAGATTTGTACCCATCGTAGGCCGGTGGCTCGCATGCGAGCCACCAAATTGGCGCCAAAACGCCGCGCGCCGCCTTCGCTTTAGCTTAAGCTAACGTAAAACCAATTTGGTGGCTCGCATGCGAGCCACCGGCCTACGACGGATACAAATCTGCCGGCTGGTATGCGAGCCGGCGGTATACGACCGGTTAATACAAATGCTGTCTCTGTAAAGACAACACAACAACTATTAAAACATAAGCATACGACCTTGATTTATCTGTCACACTAAGATTTGTCAATTCAAGCCCATTAAGCATTAGGCATTCTATAAAATTGCATTATCGACAAACGATCGTTGTGTGGGATTCGATCGAAGGCCTTTGTTAGTGCGTAATATGTTTATGTGTGTGTCTGTTTTGTAGTTATAAATGTAATATATCGCGCTGTAGAATAATTTTTGTGGGTGTACTTGATATGACAGACAACCGTTTGTTACTGCGTTTATTGAGTAATGCTTATGTCCAGTAATACCAATTTACTGTTCCTTTAAATATATATAACTATATAGCCTGTAGAAGTCTGCAGGTCGATTAGTTAAAATCTTCAGTACTTAAGTATTATAACTATAGGCTTTGTTTCGTAGGTGGATATAGTGCTGGCGCACGGCGTGACGAGCAAGTGTGAGAAACAGTGGGGCCGCGCCGGCGCCTTTGTGCCGGAGCGCTGGTGTGAGGAGGGCTGGCAGCCGCTCAAGGCATCTCGGGCACACCCCTACGCCTCTATGCCTTATGGCGAAACCTGTCCTGGTAACATTTGGTTTATTTATTATTATTGAACCACGTCGATAATTTTACAAGTCATAGATATTAAGCCGGCAATACACGTTGGTCCAACGTTGCCGAGTGACAGCCAATGCCAACGTATAGACGGTGTATTTGCTTTGCCTTGCCAGTGCTTGGTATCACTCGCTAGCTGGCCGAGTGAAGGTAAGTGACAACGTGTATAGAGCTCAATTGGCGTAGCTTGTAACAACTTGCAGTCGTTCGCGACCACTCGTCTCACTTCAGAGCGGTGTTGGTTTTTCTGGACAAATCAAAGGCGTTGGCCTTTGCGCTCGGCCAATAGCGTCCACATGTTGGTCCGAATGCCATTTCGTGGTTTTCGAACATCACCGTTATACATACAAAATGTATTATTTTTACAAATTTATTATGGTATACACTGATATAATAATTATATGCGCTCATTAATAGTGAATAAGTCGTTGGAGTGCCCTAATTAAATAAATACCAGCAGCTGTAATAACTTTTACAACGTCCATATTGTTTCAATGCTCAATAAAGACAGCGCCCAACGTGTGGACAGCGCCACAAAGCTCGTCTACATTGGCCGTTTGCATTGGTTTTCTTCAAACTTGCCGAACGTGTAGACGGTAGTACTTGGCTTCGCTCGCGTTGGCCTACGCTTGGCCAACATGTATTGCACTATTGCAGGCTTTATAATCGTAAGGACTTTCGATAAAGTGATTGAATCTAGGCCGTTTATTTTCAATAAGGCTTTATACTAAATCAATACATTATATTATATTTAGAACATCTTCTTCTTCTTATTTAAGTCTAAGTGACTTGTCGGTGTAGCTTGTCTCTCCATATCTGTCTGTCTAGTGCCATTTCTTGCATTTCTCTGTACGACATGACACCTAAATTTTCCCTGATCTGACTAATGTAACTTAAACAAAAATTCTATTGCAGCTAGAAGACATAAAATGGTTGACCATCTCTTACGACATGACACTTTTATTAAAAACATCATTGAGGGAAAGGTAGAAGGAAAGCGCGGAAGAGGAAGGCCAAGAATAAGTTACATATTTAGAACACTTAATAAAAATAAGATCATAAATATTTGTAATGTTGTTCAAACATCTTCAGTACTTTTTGATAGTAATTTCAGCCGAAATTCTACTGCTGAACATAGGCCAGCCCAACCTAAGGCTATCCACACAGACCGGTTTTGGGCCACCCGCATCCAACAGCTTCCCGCGATCCTTACCGGACTCCACATTAATCACACAAAACATAGATAGTAACGAAGAATTCTTCTCCCTGCTGATAGGTGCTGGTGTGGTGGGCAGCATGCTGTCGGCACTAACAAGCAGTGTGCTGTCCCGGTACCGGCTGGAGTGGCACGGGCCGACGCCCGGCGCCGCCACGTCGCCCGTCAACCGCCTGCAGCCGCCATACTACTTCGTGCTGCAGGGCGCTGCCTGATCACTTTCACATGTGATATTTAGATTATATTTCGATACACCGCTGCCTACCCCGCAGGGGATATAGAACGGAGACTGTGTATGCGTCTACACGAACCTGTCAAGCTTTTAGTCCATTCAGGTAGTTGGCAATAAGGAGGGTAAAGAGTAATAAAAATAACTACTGGGGATAATTATAATGTTTAATAAAGATACAACTTCGACGAACCAGGACTACGCTAAATATCATAACATATGTATGTCCTAAGAATGTGTGCATCTAGTCATATCACGAAATAAAAGTAAAGACAAAAATACGGGCATGTATATACCTACATTTAAAACAACACAAAAACATATACACCAATAGGTCATTACTTCTTAATTACCTTAACCTACAGAAAACCACTCATGACAATATAATTTCTCATCTGATAAATTATGTAAAACATTAGCTAAAATACAAACAACACCCATAAAATGTACATTTCACGTAAAATATCAACCATTTTAAAATATGATCATACCTTCTAACTAAACATACCCAAGTAAGTAAATAATATGTGATGCTAAGTTCTTATATAATTCACATACATATAATATCTTTGAATATCGACTGTTAATTAAAAGGCTACATGATCAAACAAGTTCACAAAGTAATCTGCCAAAGACATTTTATAACAATGTTCATTTTTTTTTGGAATTTATCAATTGTGTTATCATATTTTTTTAGTTATCATATTATTAGCAACGAATTGAAGCTTTGAACGAACAATTATAAATGTATTAATATGTTAATAATTAACATATTAATACATTTTCTAATTCATATCAAGCGTTTCATACAAAAGAATTAATTAGAAAATTTAATGAAATAATAGTTATTAGAAATGAATTAAATATTATTCTCCACAATTCCTAATTGCATTATTTATATTCCAAATAATAAATTACAATTCCGATTCGAGGCAATATAATTTGCGGTGTTTTCGTGAATAGCTACAAAATAAATTCTAGGAATACGTAATTATAAATAAATACGTCATAACGAGACGAAACGAGTAAGGATCAGTCAGTCAAACAGACAGACAAAGTAGTCTGTGGGAGTAAAGTTCAGGAATGTGTGTGATCTTTTACTTTATCTTTCATGGTCACATCGCCTGCGCCTTACTTATCCAAAATGAATCGGCTCTTTAAAGTATATAATCTGTCTATTGTCACTTTAACTAACTGACTTTAACGATTATGTCCGTTTTATTGGTCAGTTTATAACTCAGAAATTGGTAATCCAATTAAAGCCTCAAAAAATATGACACAGTACTGTAGGTAAACCACAATATCAAAGATAAAATAATTATTTCCCAGAGAGCAATTTATAAAACGCCTCCGAACTTCGATATCGAGTATAGGAGCATAAATACCAAACGTTTGTATTTATCCAACCTTTGCGAATAAGTGATCAATATTCAACCTTTGGAGTCCCTCACTTGAATGGACATTTATTAAGAATTATTCCAGCGTTGTTTTATAACGTATATTATTGTTCTATTAAATTAGTTCTAAGTACTAATGTTGGTAAAAGCGTAAAATAATATTGTATTTGGTTAAATGTTCCTCATTTAAAATCTAAGTCAGTCCGAGTCTGAGCTCTCGACCATTAAAATTGCTTTAAGTCGTCAACAATATATTTTTACGCTTTTTCATAACATAACCGTGTTGTAATCGTATAAGTTGCTTAGTTTTTAAGTATTTCATTCCATTTTACATAAATGATTATTCGATAATCATTTATGTAAAATGGCGCTTTCTTTAAAATGTCATCAACTTATTTATGTTTACTGCAAATTATTGTCTTCGTGAAAAAACATCTAAAATGTATTTTTAATAAAATAGGTAATGGCGTCAAATTTTATTCGAATGTTATCAATATTCTTTATATTGATATCTTTATAAATCTTCGATGAGGGCAATTTTTAAACGTGAAACAAGAAATTAAATAAAGAATTTATTGGAAATAGCTCTTTAAATGTTCTTTATTTGAAACGATTAAAAAGTGAACACACCTATATTTTCTGTATTATTTCTAGTACTTATAAAGCTTTTAAAATAAAATTCTACTAGAGACTGGGCTTTCGATCTGGAACTGCTCGACTGGATAAGTATGTATATTCAAACAACCTTGTGATGTGTTTACTCTACACACACCTTTAGGCGTTGTGCTGTTGGCTGAACCGTTGTGATCTCTGTCCCCTGTTAGTTGCTAGCAGCATAGGATTTCTATCTTAAAGGATGCACTACTAATATACTGATGTTACAAACATCCACAAGCTACGGCAAACACTTACCAACAGACGCATCGCCTGTTATAACGAAATTATAATCTCTAGGGGTGGTTGCTTCGTTCCAAGTTAAGAAGAAAATATCATCGATATATTCCGTATCAGTTAGCAACAGTCAAGTAGAGCTAGATTAATCTCGGCCGGCTCTAGAAGTAATCAATCTCATTTAACAAAGACAAAACATTCAACACAATATCGTTATTTATAAACTGACCTTGTTTTGTTGTTGTCTTCATCCAAATTAAAAGCTCTATACGAGGAGCTAAAGTAAACAATGGCTTAAAGAGTCTAAGAAAATAATAGTTTTAAAAGTAACTATGACTACCTATATTTCTACAAGGACAGGCTTGAATAAAATCGAAGTCAAATCAAAGGCAAAATTAATTTATTCATTTAGGTCACAAAGAAACATTTATGAACATCAAATCAATTGGTTAGTAATTTGTTATCCATCATTAACAATTAAGGAAATATCAAATAATTATTGAACAATATCTTGGCCCGCTGCCGATCCCAGCGGAGCCAGGAGAAGGGTTTGAGAAACATGTCAGACAGAATCAGTTAATAGCATTCACCTAGATTCGATAATCAATTGCTAATCTAATGTTCTTGCACGCTCGTACAATAAACGAAATGATCGGCATGGATAAGATTAACAAAAGAATTCGTACTTAGCATTGTAAGTAAATAATTGTTACAGTATGCACGTACGTACTGAATATTTAAATAAACATAGATATAACTTAAGTACTAATATCTATGTTTGTTTGAGAGCGTATTGTTTGTTAAAAGGCAATAGATTTGCGCTTTTAAGTGTAATCGTGCTCCAAGAACAGAAGAAGTTATTATAAACATTACTTTTCTAAATAAAAGCCGAAGCCCTATCCAAAATTTATTCAGTTTGGCTAGCAACTACAGAGGTTATTAAGGTGTAGTTGTAAAATGAAAATTATATCAGATTATATGGATCACTGAATCGCTCGGGGCTGTAACGCTCTCACTCCACCCACAGGTAATTTGTTAATAAAATAATATATAATGTTTTATTCTTACCCTTTCATATTTATTTATAACATAGATAACAATGGAGTGTATTATTTGAAATCGCACACAAAGAACTTCATTTCTGTATCGCGGCGAAAATCTATACCTACTATATAAATATTTAAAAGAGTATTAATACGTCAAGTAGATAGCCTAGTGGGAGACCGTTGGACTGCAACGCAGAGGCCTCGAGTACGATTCCAAGGCGCGTATCTCTGATTTTTCGAAGTTATGTGCGTATTAATTAGTTAATTATCGCTCGCTTTAACGGCGAAGGGAAACATCGTGAGGAAACCTGCATGTCTGAGAGTTCTCCATAATGTTCTCAAAGATTTTTGAAGTCTGCCAACCTGCATCTAACCTAATCCTTCTCACACAGAGAAGAGGCCCTTGCCCAGCAGTGGGACAGTTTAATACAGTGCTGATATTATATTCCTTTTTCTTTGCATCCTTTCCTAAAGGGTCGGCAACGTGCAAGTGATGCCTCTAGTGTTGCAGGCGTCCATAGGCTACGGTGACCACTTACCATCAGGCGAGCCGTATGCTTGTTTGCCACATTAGTTGTATAAAATAAAATATATATATAATATAGGTAATACGTAAAAAGTCAAATAAAGAATTTGTATACAATTTAATTATAATTCATTAAACGACTTGAACATTGAGACCTTAAGGTCATAGCACATTAGAGCCACGCGGCACCCGACCAGCACCACCTCGTCGCTGGTGTCCGCTCCTTTACGACAGGTGATCCACGGTTAGAGGCCACGTGTCAACCAGTAAACGTCAGGTGGTCCACGGGTGGACGCCGCGTGGTCAACAAGTGGACGTCGCGTGGTCAACGATTTGACATTGCGTTGTCAGCGAATAGATGAGTACTTTATCAGGGAACGTCACTAGGTCTACACGTGTATATTGTTATGTCTAACTTTACAAACCAAGAATTGGCTCTCATAGCTGTCACGCTTGATGAAACCCGTGGGCTGGCATTAGCGGACGGCGCGCGATCCATTCGGTAACTGCGCGTGGGTAACGCAAGGCAAGCGTGCAGGCAACGGGTGGTCACCGAGTGGCCCACACGTCGTCTGCGCGCGGTCAGCCTGCGGGCGAGGCTCTCCGGAGTTGATGTAGTGAGCGTATACCCGTAGTATTCCATATAAAGAATACTAACCGCTAGAGGCGAGGCGGTGCTGGTCGGGTGCCGGGTGGCTCTAATGAGCTATGACTTTTAAACACAATGAATATAATTTTGACATCAAATAAGTGATATCAATGTGATTCTTACTATGTAGTACTCCTGGAACAAGAAACGTTTTACATAATATTGTCTTACGTTTACGCGAATGTTATACATTGAAATTAAACAACTTTATACGGCTTTTATCGGGTTGTTTTTTTTAAAACACTATTATTACAAAATGTTGAAACTTCAAACTACTTTTGTTAAACACTTTTACTACTTACTATTTACTTATATTTAAGCTATTTAAATTATACGTAGAAATCTCTACCACTATTTTAGTAATCACATAAAAAGATGACCATTTTGAAGCCGTTTATTGTTTGCTATTCGTTTTTTATAACAAGTGATCACTAGCGGCCTCGCAAAATTTAAAACTTTGTAACAGAAGCTCTATGCTGTCGATATCTTAACAAATTGACTTCGTGCCTCATATTCTCCTGTCCTACTTGGGGCTGCAACATGACATGTCAGCTAATGGGTGTAGCATACTATTAAAGCTCCGTTCATATTCCACCGACAACGAATGTCAAAGACACGTAACGACATATTTATCACTATCATTTTCCCACTGTAAGTATATCACTAAAGGATTAAGCAGACTGTCTTTTAAATCCTGTACCATTAATTTGCATGCAGTCGTGTGCTGTCGGATTTAATTCATGGGTCGAGCAAAGTGTTATTTGTTAATGTTTATTACAAAATTCTACAGCATTACCGAATCTAGTAAAAATGAGCCTAGTAGACGGCAATATGTCTGACCCTCTAATCACATGGCGTTTAGAAACATGCTTATTTATTTCAATTGTGAATGGAAGACTTACAGTTACAAATCATTAAGTAATATGTAAAATATAATAGCCGTACCTATTAGAGACAATTATAAGTCTTTGTTTATAGACTAGACGAGGTAAAATAATCTAAGCAGAAATCGCAACAGCCATTATATTACGTATTAAAATTATATGCATATAATATCAGCCCTGTATTAAACTGTCCTACTGCTGCGCACGGGCCTCTTGAGGCCGCAGTGTGAGAAGGATGGAAGGGCCGTAGCCCACCACGCTGCTCAAATGCGGGCTGGCAGACTTCACACATCTTCAAGAGAGCTAGGTCACACAAAACATATGTATTTGGCTAATGTTACAACACATTATTAAATAGGTTTAACACACCTCTGCCCTCTATTGCCTACTTCGGGGACGTAGGCGTGAGACTATTCATGTATGTATGTCTGTATGTATTACTCGCGGGTAAACTCGCAGTTAATAGATTCAGAAGTGTTGAGTACCGTGCTACGATTAGATCTCGTTTCAGGTTGGTTTCGCTTAAACTAGACCGCAACGATCTCGTTTAAACGAACCAGACTCTTGAAGATTAACGATCACGGCGCAGCCAGCGAGTAGTTCGCCAACTACAAACACTAATTGGCTTTTACAAATACGTTCAATCGTAATTTTAAGCAAAGCTGAAATTTTGACAATTTATTACTAATAGGAAATCAGCCGTTTCTAGACTCCTTGCTGCTTCTGAGTGTAAGAAATAGGTACTCAGAAGCAGCTAGGAGTAACAGAAAAACCCAGTAACACTTTGCCGATCCAGGAATCAAAACTGAGACCTCATGCACAACACAAGAACGTTATTTAGCAGCGTTGAGTTCTCGCACATGCTTATCTTAAAAAATATACGATCTTATTGCACTGACAATGAGTGTGTCTACATCCAAAGGTATTATAAAGAGCAGAGCTCACTTCTCAGTGATATATTTGGTACTAATGAATCAATAGCGTAAGACGGGCATTCTAGGTACAGTGGTGATTCAGCGTAAATGCGGACTACTGCCTGAATTTCAGCGAGAGATTAAGCTGACGCTGTAACGCACATAGGTGCGTTTATTGTTTTAGCAGCAAAACAGCGTTAGCTATTGCACAGTGTTGCAGTTGAAACAAGAGTTCCTACTAGTACATTATCATGTCAAGGAGTTAAATGTACGATACATTAAATTCCTTTACTGTACTTGGTACCAATCAACAAAATAAATATTCATCTCAATGCGTAAGTAGCTTGATTATATTTAGTTTTAGACTACCTCAATGGCGCGGTGCTAGTAAATGCGACGGCTGTGCATAGGTACCTCAAGTTCAACTGCCGGGTTAACCAAACTATCTTAGCTTAGTTACTAGTAGCTTAGATTATTTGTACAAAGATGTCAATTGCAGCACAAACTCTGGAACTGTATGCGGAAGACGGCAACTCTCTACCACATGGGTTCTACAGTTTCTTGTCACAACCTGCCCGTGGCTTGAAGCAAAAATAGATTGTGGTGACCAGATATCAGCAGAGCAATCACCGTCAGCAGGAGTACTAGAAGGCCGACGCTATCCACTTGGCAATAACCAGATGATGCATTAATATAATATAATAATAATAATATATATAATATAATTAATAATTCAAATCAGCAATAGTTTTTGACATTACATAATTATGTTATGTCAAAAACTATTGCTGATTTGAATTATCGGCGGCTACGGCTACAAACGGCTACAAACAATTGTTTGTAGCCGTTATCATAACAGCTTTACTTTTAATTAAATTAAAAGTTTCTAATATGTTTATTCTTGACAAATAAAAGTAGTTCACGAATGGCGGACAGGCCATTAAAATCTCCGTGTACATGTAGTGACGTGATTAATCACAAAAAATGCGCCATAATGGATGACGAGCGAATTGTCGTCGAAGCGAACTAGTTCGAACGATGCGCGACTAAATTGGATGAGGCGGCGCCGAGATAAACGTCTTCGCGACAGATCACATTGAATTATGTATCAAGTACCTATTTATTTCTTTTACATTTGAAATAGACCTAATAGGAATAGCGATTTTTACTTACAAGTTTATTGACCTTTGGTTACGTATTTCATACTAGATTCTGCCCACGTAGGTACGGTTTGCATTCCCGCTTAAATCCCGCAGGGACGCACACTGGAATAAAAAGTATCAGTGTGCAAAGGTCCAAATCCCTTCAAAAGTTTTACTGTTATTTTCACAAACTATTACATTTATAATATTAGTGTAGGTCTAATGCATCAGATGTGGCGCTACAATTAGTATAGGCAAACCATCACATCGTTTCAACGTTATGCCATGATGGGAATAAAGGTTGTAACGATCAACTGGTCTTTCCTGGATAGGTACCAAAGAGTATGCGAAATGTTCCAACAAATCTAAATAAACATGTATCTACCTAATAAAAATATACTTTTATTATTTTCGTTGTGATATTCAACTTTTTACATTTTAAGTATAAAAATTAAAATCGATTTGGTAAGCCCACCAGCAAAGACGATCAGTATCGGGCAGAGAGACCAAGCTTCCGGTTAGGGCTGCACAAATAGGAACCTCCGTTCAATGCGTGTCCTGTGAGCAATACTGCCACAAGGCGGGGCTCGTTTCAGATGATAGTCAGGATTCTTGGCAATCAAACCAAATCAAAGGCTATCAATGTCACGAGATTGAATCTTTAATTCTTTATTCCTTTTCAGTTTTTTTAAAACTCGCCATAGGGTATGGTGACATCGATGATCATGATCTACTAATTATTATTACTATGAATCTAATTGCTGTTTATTGCAGAGTGAGGATCGCCTCTTTATTTTTCTTTGTATTATATTTCAAACGTCCTTGTTGCCTCCACTCGCTATATAGAATATAATTGTGTGGCTACTCTCATAACTCCACAAGTCCTCCAACATGCGACACTTGGATGTCCATTTCCATATCGATTTAAATAAATAAATTACCTACTTACCTCACCCTCCCCTCCCACCTATGCAAAGTTATTATTTACACACAAGTATGTGTAAATAAAAATGTTGCATTACGGTATCTTATCAATATGTGTGCAATTAATTTCAATTTGCTGCAGTAACATGCGAAGCTACGTAGCGCAGCGTACTTTTAATCAAGTTTATTCTATAAAGTTAATACCTAGTAAGTTACGTTTTGATCGATGGGATAATGTACAGAAACTTTGTGATGCAGCGTTGTATTACCAAAATACTAATCAAATAACTTTTAAAAGATATTATCAAATATTTTCTAGTGAGAAATTCTTAGTAGCAGCACGATGTCAGGAAATACCAAACGGACGACCAATAGCTCGCTTATATGACTTGTGAATTTAAAACATAGGTGGAGATTATAGTTTAACTAGCGATCCGCTCCGGCTTCACACGGATAGTGCAACCTTAACAAATTATAAACTTAAACCTTTCTCATTAATCACTCTGTCTATCAGTGAAACCCGCATAAAAATCCGTTCAGTAGTTTTTGAGTTTATCGCGAACAGACAGACAGACGCGGCGGGGGACTTTGTTTTATAATAAGTATGTGTATTGATACCAAGTGTATTACTATATAATATGTAGGTAAGTAACTATTGCAATTTCTTCTTCACTTCTTGGATCGACAAACACCCACCTCCAAGCTTAGGCTTCTGTGTCGGTCAACATGTGTCATGTATACTTATTCTTACACGATGTTGGCTTAACCTGGTGAATCAGGTGAAAGACACTAACACATAGTATGCTAAAAGCTACGAATCATTTGCATGAACAAGTGATGATACCTATTATTAGTGATGTCACTGAAATGATCCCTTAAGCACGGTCTAAATAAACAATATAAACCGCGATAAAATCTTCAATAAAGTTAAATACGGCATAACATAAACATACTTATTTACAAACCTAAACGTATTTTATTAGTACGTTCCTCTAACGTAAGTTTCATTTAATACTAACAATAGTGAAAAGTAGATAAATAAACCTCATTCCTTAAGATAACTTACAAACACGACTGTCAATTATCAAATAATTTATCTTGAATTTAATGAAACACGAGGATTGTCCATGTTAATAGATTACGATTGTTAATTATCCTCCCAAATTCGAGCGCAAGTACAAAAATGTGATTTATATTGTAGACCATTAGTTCCCAAAGTGGTCCAGGTAGACCCCCAGGGGTCCACGGGAGACACGACGGGGGTTTACGTCGGCGTGTCAAAAAAATGGGGGTCCACAATTCGTAAGCGGGGATCCACGAAAATTTATTTTGCTTTCGACAGTGAAGAACTATAATGTTGGCTTGCATAGTAGGTTCAGTACCGAGAATTTAAAAAAAAAAGGTCAGCCCGTAGAGATTTAATCAAATATGTAGGAGGTCCACCGGAACCTGCTGAATTTTGAAAGTGGTCTATGAGAAAAGAAGTCTGGGAACCTCTGTTGTAGACTATGAGTGCGTAACGGGTTTATAAAATATTGCGTTAGTTATTTTAAATTAACTCAGTAATTGAGTTAAAAAAAGGAAGGTAAAACAAAAAAGTGTTTGTGAGCTCAGAGTAGGTAAGTATCTAGTAAGCTAACTTGCGGCAGAGCGGCGTGTCTAGAAACAAGAACTAAAGGGTAAAACTGTAAATTACGTGTCTGCACTATCTAAACTAAAATGTTAACGATTCAGACTTTTGTGTGGGCTAAATGGTTTTCAGGGCGCTATTTGTTTAGGTAAAATATCTCTAGAACTCATCGTTCATATAAGTTCTCTTCTAACAGAACAGAAGCTGAATAATATTTCTTGCGATATAAGCAAGCATCGGCATTTCAGCTAAATATAGTGACTACCACAATCAATCACCTACAGGTTTTTTGTGCCGGTGGTAATAAAGACACCTTAAGCAAGACAGCTGTGTGGTGTGTGCAATATTTCTAAATGAACGCGGCTAAACCGCTTCCGTTTTTTTCATCAAATCTTGATTGAAGTAGCAAAAGAAGATGTGTGTGATTTTTCAGTGATTACCAAACCTGTGCTACTTGCAAGTTTACACAATTTTCTATTTAAGCATACCTATGTCATATACCAAGTAACCAAATTAGCTATAGGTAGCTACCCTATCGTTAATGTAACATCCTTACTTGCTATGTTATTGAGTTCTTGTGTGTTACCTTAAGTTAGAAATGTACGGTGGGGTATTGGAGGTAATGAAAACAACGAATGCCCGAATAATACTGAGTTATATTTCTTATAACATCGAATATAAATGATACATAGATTAACCAATAAATGAGTAACATAAGAGTAATATTATAAGTAGTAGTAGTACATAGTATGTAGTATCTGAACATACATCACATCACCACACCTATATAAAAAAAAAATACAATTACAAAGTATTTTTTTTTTAGTATATCATACTTTTTAATATCTTAACAATAAATTTAGTTATTTTTATTAATATTATATGTTTCAATTTTCATAATAAGGTTTAGTGCGATTTTTATGAACAACATCTTTTTTACCATATTTATTTATTATTTCTACGTTAGGTGGTACTTCTTTTACAACTTTGTATGGACCTGAGTATATAACATCTAATTTATTACTAGGTGCTTCATTTTTTACAAGAATCATATCGTTTTCCTTATAGCTTACTGGGTTTACATATTTATCGTATTTCATTTTCCTATTTAACTTACTTTTTAACAAGTTATTTTTAGCCTCTTTTTGGGAAAGTTGCAAACGGTATTTTAATTCGCAAGGATAGCTTTCAAAATTATATAATGGATCTAAATTTTTTGATAAGTTACTGGGTAGACTACATTTCTTACCAAATATTAATTCATATGGTGTAAATCCTGTCTCCGAATGTACCGTTGTGTTGTAAGCGAAACACCAATAAGGAATCCACTTACCCCACAATTCAGGATGGTTATCCGTTTGAATACGTAAAAACGCATTCAAATTTTTATGTGTTACTTCCAGAGCTCCTATTGATTGATGATGATATGCTGTTGAATTAAGCTGTTTAATATTTAGTAATTTACAAACCTCTTGAAATATTTCTGAAATAAATTCCTTTCCCCTGTCTGTGGCTATTTCTTTAGGCACTCCATACCTAAGGATAAAATTATCAACAAATGACCTCGCTACTTCTTCAGATTTTTTAGAAATTAAGGGATAGGCCTCAACATATTTTGTTAATTCACATTGTAATGTTAGAATGTATGAATAATTATTACTATCAGTTTCTAATGGACCAACAAAATCTAAATACACCTTTTCAAATGAAGAATTAGCTGTACTAGTTATAATCATAGGTTCTTTCTTAGGTAATGAATACTTTTGACGCTGGCATTTATCACAACGCTTTACAAATTTCTCAACATCTTTATCGATACCAGGCCAATAATAATATTTCTTTATATTGTTCGACATCCGTCTCATACCAGCATGGCCACTACTAGGTAGGAGATGGAAGTCATTTAAAATAACTCGCTTATCGTCTTTATTATCAATTCTTTCAACATCACTCAAAATACATATACGTGGTCCTAATCTATCTTTCCTACTTTTTATTTCTTCTAATAACTTCTTTATAAAAACATCATTATCTTTACTTTTTAATATGTATATTTCTTCTAGTTTTAATTCAATGCAAAAATTATCTAGTTCTCTCACAAATGCGTCTCGCGTCATTTGTGATTGAGAATTTAGGAATTTTACATATATAGTTTTTTCACATTCAACATAACATAATATTTCATTTTCTTTCGTAATATTTCTTATTTTTCTTAAATTTCTTAAACCATTGGCATTTATAAATCTCAATTCAACTGATTCTTTCGGTTTGATATGAGTACTCACAACTCTTGGTTGCGCATTCCTTGAGTCAGTGGGTACCATATCCACCGTCGAATCAATTTCATTCTGTCTTTTCGCTTGTGCCCTTGTTAATACATTTACTACACTTTCATGCATTTCTTTTAAATCTTCTATGGTAATTCTTGACAGTGCATCTGCAGCTGTATTGTCAGAACCCTTGACATATTCTACCTCAAAATTATATTCTTCTAATGCAATTCTAAATTTCATTAGTCGACTTGAAGGGTCTTTCATATTAAATAAGTAAACTAATGGTTTGTGGTCTGTAAGTATTTTAAAAGGTCGGCCGTACAAATACGGTCGAAAATATTTTATAGCCCAAACGATGGCAAGAAGTTCTTTTTCTATAACTGGGTAGTTCTTTTCACCTTTGTTTAACGTTCTGCTTGCATAAGCTATTGGTCGACCATTTACATTAGACAAAATTGCTCCTACAGCATTATTTGACGCATCAGTTTGTACTATGAATTTATTAGTCTCAGAAAAATCAGGATATTGTAATATAGGCGGTTCTATTAAACGTTGTTTTAATATTTCAAATGACTGTTGACATTCACGATTCCATTCAAAAGAGACACCTTTTCTTGTTAATTTATTTAATGGATATGTAATTTCTGCAAATTTGGGTATGAATTTTCTGTAGTAATTTGTGAACGCTACGAATCTTTTAACCTCGTCAGTGCTTGTAGGGCACGGATAATTCTTTACTGTACTTATTTTTTCAGGGTCAGGCTTTATGCCATCACTTGAAATAACATGTCCCAGATACAAAATTTGTTTCTTCAGAAAGTCACATTTAGCTGGATTTAATTTTAAGTTTACTGACCTCAGTCTTTCAAATACCTCTTGCAAATTTTTATTATGGGAAAATAAATTTCGTCCAAACACGATAAGATCATCTAAGTAAACTAAACATTTATCATAATTTAATCCTGCCATTGCCATTGTTATCATCCTAGAAAATGAACTAGGACTGGTTTTCAAACCCATAGGCATACGTGTCATTTGGTATTGTCCTGAATAAAATGATGTAAATTTTCTACTGTTTTCATCTAATTTGACATTATAATAACCTTGGTGTAAATCTAGATGCGTAAAATAAATGCTGCCAGTTAAAGATTCTAAAATTTCAGTTATATCCGGTAATGGAAACTTATCATCTTCTATACAGTTATTTAGTTTTCGGTAATCAATTACTAGTCTCCATTTCTTATCTGCTGTTGTACTAGATTTTTTAGGCACTAATAATATTGGGCTCGACCAATCGCTTTTGCTAGGTTCTATTATACCTTCATGTAACATTTTATTTATTTGACGTTTAATTTCATCTTTTTGGGAAACAGGTAATTTATATTGTTTGGAAAATACTGGATTTGAATTAGGTTTTACAGTAATATTATGTGTGTATATATCTGTAGTGGTTAGTTTTTCTCCTGGTAAATAAAATATATCAGCATATTTTGCACAAATGCTTTCAATAGTATTCTGTTCTTCGATATTTAAATGCTCTAATTTTATTAAAGGTAATAATTTTTTAACTCTATCTGAATTATTTTTCGTTTTGTCAAATGAACAAATATCGAATTCACAAAGTTTCTCAATTTTAGGCTCTAAATCTGTCAAAGAAACATTATTTTCAGTAACATTTAATATACGAATTGGTATCAAACCATTCTTAGGAGTAGCTATAGAACTTGCTAAAAATACACCTTCCTTTATTTCTTTAGATGAAACTACACAATTTTCAATAAAATTTGTATGTATATAATGTATGGATTCACATCTAGCAGGTATATTAAAAACAACATTACATGAATTTAATATTGACAAACAAATAGGTGTTGTGGCAATATACAACGTTAAAATATTTCTATGAAAATCTAATTGTGCTTTGTACTTGTTTAAAAAGTCACGCCCTAAAATACCACTTGCCTTGATTGGTAAGTTATCAAAAACATAAAACTTGTGGCTTATACTTTGATTACCTATAGCTAAAGGTAAAAACACGTATCCTATTGCTTGGACTTTGCCTCCTAATCCATTTATGGTTATGTTGTCTTTATGGATTGGAATGTTATGTTCGAGTGTATGTTTATAATTACACGCTGACAACGATGCTCCAGAATCTACTAGAAAGTAATGGTTTTTTCCACGATTAATTGATGAACACAAAGATATGTAACAATTACTATTATTAGCAAAAATAAAATTCTCGCTATTGGTCACGAAAAAACTGGTTTGATGTTTCTTTACATTCTGTAACATCTTCCGATTTATTAATCATATTAATATTACGTATCCCTTGATTTCTGTTTGAAAATTGAAATTTACCTCTCTGCTGCCTATATCCATCAGCTCTACCTCGAGTCCACTGCCCTCGAGTACCAGACTGCATCCACTGACCTCGTCCTCGTGTTTGTCCTCTGTATGACGAAAAATTACTGTGACCTCTACGTTGTCCTCTATAGTAGCTCGCACGACCTCTATTATAATTAAAATTATTATTGTATGATCGTTTGTACATACCTAAAATTTCTCCTGACGTCGTGGCTGGTGAAGTCTCCTCCTCCTGAGCAGCTTGGACAGCATCCTTCAAAGAGCTATAATTGCGGGCGGAAATAATAGTGCTTAATCTACGATTTCTCAGGCCGTCGGCAAACTGTTTGATTGCCATTTTTTCATTGTGAGGTTTTAAAATTGTATAACATTGATCATTGCCTTCTGCTTGAGACATTGTAAGATCCACAAATAATTTTGTAATTTCTTTACCATAATCTGCAATAGACATGTCATTTTGTCTAAATTTCTGTAATTTATTTTGAATAGCCGTTGCAGCTTTCTTACACAATAACACATCTCTCATATCTTTAACTAAATCATTAATTGTATCGTATTTTAATTTCATCTTTAACTTAGCTTCTTGAGACAATCGGCTCTTTAAAATGAAATTAATTAAATTCTGTTTACATGCACTATCTTTTAAAATACTATCATAATATTCTATATTATCTATTAACTGTTTTGTATTCGACTCTTCGTCGGTCATAATAGGCAAAAGATTTAAAGCAGTTTTTAAATCAAAAGACGACATATTTGATACGAATTCGGATTTATCAGTTCGACACAACAATAAAATCTGTTCACGTAAATCTAAAAATTTACGACAATAATTTTCTATCAATAAAATATCTTCTTTATTATAATATTTATTTAAAACTTTATCCTTAAAATCTATCAACCAAGTCTCATACTGTTCATAAATGACACGAGCCTCATTTAATTTACTTTCTAATATTTTTCCTGACCTTCGTTTCGGTCCAATCTTAATTAAATACTCTCTAATTTTCTTTAAACTCTCATAAAGTGTTAAAATAATGTCCATAACTTACCACCATAACGTAGAAAAAAGTTATACAATTATGTACCTGTGAAATACAGCAAAACATTAGTATAAATTCATTTTACCATGTAACTATCATTAGAGAGCGCAATTAACAGCAGAGTCCAAAGTTCAATCTGCACATCTTCCGAATATGGTATGTCACTGCATTCGATAAAGTTCACGGTCACGCGACACGATGCAAAACGAAAACAATTACGAGTATATTTACGATTACGATGATTAAATATTTGCTCTAAAACTATTTATACGCACATTTGATACACTTTCCGCGCATATTATATATATTTGGATATTACGCACATTTATCGCACTTTTCAACGCATTTTAACGCACTACCTTTTCTTTATTTTTACGCACGCACATATTTTTTTTCTATATTTTACCGCACTCTACATCAACCTCTGGATAATGTCTCGGATTGTCCGGGGGTGCCGCTTGTATTTGTCGCCGAAAAAGCGATCTCCTCATGGTCGTTCGATAAATCTCTCTATTTATCCATTTTACATGGCATCTTCTATAAAGCCTGTACACGAAGAATAACACACCAAGTAAAACGATCAGCAGGATAATAGATAATATAATATTGGTGGTAGTCATATGGAAACGGATTTCTTCTGTAGTGGATTTGTTATCCCCAGCAGCCGCATTTTGTACGATGACGGTTTCCTCCTTAGACTGATTTTTTCCCATTTTCGAAAACGATCTTAGCGCGCACGTACTGTCCGTAAAACAAACAAAATTGCACTCTTGCCATTGTCACAAAATAGTCCGAACCTTCGAGATGATCTACGTCCTTATACGGGATGGTATCAAATTCGCGGCGCACTGGAAGATTCCGCTGGCAGGGTCGCCATGTACGGTGGGGTATTGGAGGTAATGAAAACAACGAGTGCCCGAATAATACTGAGTTATATTTCTTATAACATCGAATATAAATGATACATAGATTAACCAATAAATGAGTAACATAAGAGTAATATTATAAGTAGTAGTAGTACATAGTATGTAGTATCTGAACATACATCACAGAAACAATATCCAAATCCGACAGAGAACAGCCTAAATCTGTCTTTAAAGCAAAACGTCTCTACTTATCCTTAAAACGAAATACCAACACTGTACAACAAACTTTTACCACAATCGTTTTAAATCGCTATCAACATCAACAATGCGACAAAACACGCACCTACCAACGAAAAGCGAATACCCAAATTCAATTACCCCATAAACTGTTTGTACAAACTATACCCAGGAAGTAGCGCCCACATAAACTATCTACACTCATTCTGCATCTCGTAAATGAGATTTCTTTGACCCTTCAAGGCCTCACATCCGAGTCCGGTAGTAAAATACTCTTGTATCGTGTATCACTTTATTCTGAGCGGATTCCTTTGACGAGTGGACGCAGAATCTTTTATAGGGGTTGATCAATGTGTCCGGCTCGAAATACGAGTCGCCTGACCGTTCTGCGAGATGAGATACATTT
Organism: Catocala fraxini; assembly: GCA_930367265.1. Taxonomy (NCBI): domain Eukaryota; kingdom Metazoa; phylum Arthropoda; class Insecta; order Lepidoptera; family Erebidae; genus Catocala; species Catocala fraxini. The sequence goes on along the minus strand of OV884036.1, from coordinate 27,056,925 downwards.
TAGCATTGCCTATGTAGCACAGTATAGGACACAGATAGACATGTGTGTTAACAACTATACATTTAGTTAGTACACAAATCAGATCCCGTAGCTTAACATTTTGCCGATTATGTTAAAGTTATGTATGATAGGATATTGTTATGTATCAGCTCAGTACCAGGTGGCGATGCGTGCTGTACTGAGAACTTCGTAATAGAAAACCCGGAACATTATTCGTGATACTTGCTAGAGCCGGTAACTAAACTGCGGGTGTGATGTGTACAATTGTGTATACATGAGTATGTACCTACATCATTATGTCATTCAAATAACAAGGCACTTAGAATATCATCTACAATAACAATAATCCACATAAGCTTTAAACCGCAATTATGTAATTGCCTAGCCTTAGATAAGCACATAATACTAATGTAAATTGTGTGTATACATTAGTATTACGTAGTACTTCGTTGTCCGATCATGCAGTCCCTGGTCTGATACTCGTGTCATACACACATATATTCGCACTCATATCCCTGAAGGCATACACAGTACCTATAAATTACATCCACATTTCACTAGCTATGTTTTAAGTTCCACGATAAAGTCGGAGAGGCTCTTGTCGTCTATCACACCGGCACATTTCCATTTGCCACGCTGTTACAACGAATTTCCTAACAGTAAACTCATAAACCCCGCCTGACCCGGGATCTCACGATCGCGTCGGCCGAACAAAACTAACTTTTTTATAAGATGAGCTCACCCGCGATTGCCAATTTGTTGAGGGTATGAATAGCTAGTACCATCCTTTTACAACACTGTTATTGGGTTCACATACCTATTTAGTCGTATTTAGTGTACAGAATATTCTGACTTACCTACTGTACTGTAGTAGCTGGTCTCGTAGCAGGCGAGAAGAGCGTGTTGCTCTAGGTAGGTAGGCTTCAGATATAACAGTCTATTAGACATGCTCGAGATAGTTTAATACAGCACAACACAGAAGAAACACAGCCAGAGAAGTTGAACAGCAAAGTTCTATTCACGATTCCAATAATTTTATAATAGAACGGGCTGAACGGGTACATTTGTATTTATGTAAGTTAACCGAGTGACTACCTAACGCGATGTAAATACCACGCGTGAAGTAACGCGATTCGCAGTAAGATACATTGCTAATAATAAAATAAATCTCTAAAAAACAAGCTGATTGGTTCGGATACGGCATGGCTCCGTTTATAAGGCTAAATAATCTTCATCCACCCTCACTTTATCTCATGTTTAATAAACCATGTACCGTCACACGCAGCACTCACGATCAGTCACGGTACATTATTACTTATGCTACGCGGTGAGTCGAACCCGAGAACTCATGCACAGCAGTAGCATACATTACTTACCACTCTTGTTATATTTATTAAACTCAAAACTAACCTATAGTGCCAAAATCTTCGCTGTATTAATATTTCTGCATAAGAAATATAACCTAAAAGAATAAGTATAATAAATCCGCATCTGCAGCTTCTACACAGATAAAGCAAGGCACATAAATTATTCAATAGCGGCGTACATAAACCAGCCTCAATATCCTCGCGCCCTTAAACATTCCGCGCAGGCCGTTTGCACCGCGCCAATGTACCATCCTTCATAAAAACGCTGGCAATCTTACCGAATGTACTAAAGGGACGAAACAATTTGGACAACTGAATACACTCCGAGTTTATAGGACCCCAGCGAATAAGCGTACAACACTCCAACTTTTGAAAAATGTATAAACGTTCTCTTCAATGTGGGATACTTGAGAAACTTATTTCGTCTGTAAAAAGACCTGTTCTTGGAATCCCCAGAGACGCCGAGGGTAAAGATATTTGGGAATGGTTAGTGTACGGTTTCGTATGATAAATGAAAGATAAACTGATAGAATAAAAGTAATTATATTGCATGAAAAGAATTTAACAGATTTACAACGGATTTGATAATGATCGATACGCGGCGAAAGAGTTAATTGTGCGATAGATCGCCCGGAAAGGTGCAACTACTACTGAAATATCGTTGATGTACTAATTTATATGTAATATGTGTTTCGCTGCGCGTCGATGTCAGCATAAAACTGTAACTATTAATATGTACGGGTTTGCTCGTACATGCTCCCCCACAAGAAGAAGGCAGAAGCAAATAAAAATTGACAAAATTCAATGTAAGAAAAAAGAAAACAATAATATTGTAAAGTATATCCAAATGCTTAGTGTCTCTAATGATTGTAAGATCACTCACAACTTAGAAATGTTAGTATACGAGCCTAAAATAGGGGAGGTGACTTTATCCGAGAGTCGTACACTCGCCACTTTAACCCTCTCACTTACACACTGCACTACACTGTCACTCCCGGTGACTCCTGCAGCCACGAGGGCGTCGAGCGCAGGGCCTGCAGGGGCAAGCGCTGCCCGGGGGCAACCCTCAGCTTAATGGCTAAAGGTCAAGAAATTATATCCAAATACCTAGCCGGCATCAAATAGTCTTCATTCAATATACACTCCCAAACCTTTTACGAATCAACAGAATTTTCACACTTTATTAACCTCAGAGTCTTCTTCGAAGTGGTTAATGAAAATACTACATATGTGGGTCTGTGTTAGTGACAGATTGGTGTTAATGACAGGCATAACTCCGGAACCACTAGACCGATTGACTTGTAACTTGGTGTGCAGATACCTTGGGCTCATACCTCTGTCGAGTTTGAATATGGGCCCTGTGGCTCAAAAGACCCCCGAGATATAAGGATAATTTCTTTTCATTACTTTTACAGTTAAGACGAAGAGGTTGAATCCTGGGTTTTTACACCCATCTCGTTTTAGTCAAAAAACGATACTACCTTATGTGACAGCATGATAAAGGAGATAACTCAAATTCCTAGTAGTTTGATCAAAGCTGATATCATTATAAAAAATTTGGGTCAATATTTACCCAAGATATATTTGTATTCGGATAATACGGCCAATTAATTATGTATTCACAAACACAACAAACATCATTAGTAATCTTAAATGAAGTTTGACTGGTAAAAAACCAGTAATAATTTTTTGTAATAATTATAACTAATTTCTAAATAATAACATCGTATGGTGAGAAGAATGCATTTAATAAAACGTGTTTTGGCTCTTGACAGATCTATTCGCAAATGGTCACACTTTCCGAAGTGAGTAAGTGAGATAGGTCGTAACTTGGTACTCAAGTTACAATTCATCTTTAGCCGAAAATTCAAGAGCCCAATATTCAGTGCACGCTTTAGTCTTGAATGTGGCCAAATATTCAATATTGTGTACTCGGCCAAAACATTATATTGATATTGCTATACGTGGCATCTCTAGTTTGGGTGTCCTGTCCTGTACTATATCCCTGCTACTTATTGATGATTTCGTGTCATGACCCGCACTGAAGTATTATTTAAATTGTTGTCCTGTTTTAACAAAAAGGAATAATTGGTAAAATTCTAAAATAAGACAACATGTCGATTACGGTATGTATATTCTCATTTAATATAAAAATTATAGATATCCACTATAATATTTACATGTAAGTTAATGGCAAACAACTTGTCAAGATTCAAAATAATAATAAAATAAAATAAAATAAAAACATAAACGCGACAACGTTCGCTCTGGCTCCCGGATAGGATTATTTAAACGTAATCGATATTTTTACAATAATACTGTACACCTCTGAACATACTTTCCATCATTCTGTCCGTAATATGTCAATTAAATAAATATTTAAATTATTAGGTGCGAGCCATAGTGAACGGCGTCTGGCTTTGGCGTGAAGTTATTAGTACATGGATACGTCATACGAGTGCCCACGCAATAGCATTCTATTTCACGTCACTCACATGTTTTGTACGTAATAAGAAAAGGATAGCAAAACGCCTACGGTCAGTGTCGCTACCAGACGTCATTCATGTGTGGCTTGCGCCTTAGGGCTTTTTATCACAATTGACTACCTTGAGATGTTAAGCACATAATTACACACACGACGATTTTATTAACAGTGTTTAAAGTGTCTTTCTGATCTTGGAATAATAGGAGAAGGAACACATGTCCTAATTGTATAAACATTAATTCATGAAAGATTTTAAATAGAAAAACTGTCTAATTGAAATTTGTTGTAAATATATATTTTATGATTCTTAATTAAACATTTTATGAATCTTTTAAGTTATTACCATAATTGCCCTCGTATAAATAAAAGGAAAAGCATTTTACAGACAGAAATAGACAATCCCTATCACAGACTAGATTCTCAATTTAAATACCAAAAAAAGAATAGACACGTTCTATTTTTTATTTCTGGTAAAATCAATGTTGTTTATGGTTCGAAACGTTATATGGAAGACATTATCTCCAAACTTACGCCTACGACGAATTTTAGAATGGAATGATTGTTTGGACTTATAAAAATGTATAAATTATCTATTTTGGAAGAGAATAGTAATAAACTTAGTCTTAATTGTGGTAGACGATTGGAAAACATTTAGTTGGCCACTTAGACATGTATGTACAAAACATAATGTATAACAATTAAAGAAACCGATTGCAAAATCAGATACGAGTCGCGGTCAATATTTCGGTAATATTGCACCACAATCACGAGTTAAATCCGACCCGTCAAAAACATTAACAATATGGCTCGCTTTTGACCTATGGGACATTATTTACATGTCATATCCTGGCATCTCAGACACAACACAAAAAGCATTGTGTCGCGTAGATTTCCGTGCCGACATGCAAGACGTTGATAAGTCCTTTTCAGGATTTAATGGTTTAAAAAATATTACAAACATATTGAATGCTCACTATAAAACTGTACATAACATTTACACTCGACTTCTAAATAGCATGCCAAAATTTTTTTTTTTTAACAAACTGCTAAGCACATAACAGCTATGATAGGCTGATCAAATTTATTAAACAGCAACCAATTCAAAAGCCTGTATTTTAACCAATTCAAAAGTATGGTATGGTTGGTATATCACAAATATATCTGAAATGTAAATAAAAACAACTGAACATGTATATATTTCCTGATTGATCAATAAAGATTAAGAAAGAATGATTATGATGATCAATAAAGTTAAAAGCTCTAATGATCGATATCCTGATGATCACAAGTTTTACTTCATAAGTTCTGCACCTAAAATAATATAATTCGAACCTTAAACAACACCGCTCATAATAGTATACTTTTGTTTGAACACATGATGCAACTTGACTAAACCAATACATTTTAAACCACCTACTTTCAGATCCTAAAAAGCAGGAACTACTAAAATATAAGTACTATACAAGAAATTGTAAATTTATTTATATTGGCCACTTGTTTGTATAATTCAACTAAAAAAGAAGTCATCTTAGTCTATCAATTTACCAACAATGGCAATAATTAAACTCTGGTGGAGATATAAATTGATTATTTTTGCTTTACTTCATAGGCACAGATTTTTCTTGTAGATAATAAAGACGTAATTCAAATTAGTAAATGCATAATTAAATTATATTTTTGTAACACAAATGGCCAAAAATCGTAAAATTATAGTTTATAGTAATGAAAGTACTGCAAAAGCACTTGCACTCATAACATATGGCTAATCGGGAAAATAAAATTGCCTCTACAACACAATGAGGCTTTATATTCTGCTAATCTAATACACGCTCGCCGAGATTTAGATTTGACTGAAGAAAATCAATAGAATTCACTCGCATTATCTACTTATCTCAAGATCTCCAGTCTATCAAAAAGTAAGGAAACAGAAAAATTTATTTAATATTTCATTAGATGATGAGCTGAAATCGAAATAAAGAGCTAATTATGAACCAACACATAGTCAAGTTGCATCATTTCACTCACAATATATAAAATAAAACTCAGATCTATTTATCATCTAATCTTGAATTTTGATTGCACATTACGCTCACCTTTACCTGCCATTTACTTTAAAAAGAAAAACTGATTATTTATATGTACTAACGAAAGCTTATTCGACGTGACGCCTAAAAATATAATAGTTAAGCCATATATCAGTGATGTCACAAGGCACTCATTCAATTGAGAGAACATGCTTAAGACTGAGTTGCTATTGCCTCTCTTAATTAATTGTGCGTTTCTTTCTAAGCTTAAAGAGTATAACAATATATGACTGAATATATATTTGCCTCTTATTTCAAATGCATATGAAATAAGAGGCAGGTTTTAGTTACAAACAACAGATGTCTTAATTCAATACAAATTCTAGTACACATAAATCACAACCTGGATGTAATTTGTTTGCAGATGACAATTTTGCTTTTCGGTTCATTTTAACCAGGCATAATATAATTATGTATAAAGAGGTCAATACTTTTAATTAGATTACAGAATCAACTAGTTGTTTTAATATGTATTGTGTACAGCCAAATCTTAGCGTGTATCAGGCACTTGGCAGCTGATGGGTGATTGACAGTATTATTGGTATTACAAGCAATAATGATAAACAGAACATTGTACGATATCCAGTCAGTCCATTTCGAATGAGCGGCCAGTGACATAACTAATGTGACCACAAACAAAACTTAAATGCAGAAACCTACATAGAGATTGTACATTTTATTACAAAATCCGCCATTCAGTGCCGTAAAAACATGTTGATATGTACAATAGTTACCTAACTACATCTAAATTGCCCTTATGTCTACACTAATGTACAAGAAAACAAAAACATGGTTCTATCCTTGTCTTTTTACACACCACCATGTCCTAAATTTTAGAACATCCACTATAATACATAAATGAATAAATCAGTTTCACAATTATTGCCGTCGAAATTAAGTAGTTCCCAAGTTCTCTATACCTATAGGATAATAAAAAACGATAAAATTAAGGCTCTATTGTAAGGCAGACGTCTATACATTAAATAAAGCTTTCCAATCTATTGGCATTATTTTTTTAATTTAGGCTTAGATTTTAGTCGAATATTTTTAACAAATGATATTTGAGTCAACTTTGTAGACACAAAAATATGTAATAAGGCTAGTTGACAACCCTAATGAACAAATGCTGAATGCATTGTTTATAAAGGATTTATTGATTTTACACTGGCAACCACTCTTGGCATTTGTACTTAATAATGGGCGGAGTTAACTTTACAATATTCACTCACATTACATTTTGATGTGATTGCCAGAGTAAAAAAAGTGTTTATCAAATCTTTGTGTCTATAAAGGCGAGAATATCGAATCTGCACCACAATGTCCTTGTAACCGAATTTATAAAGTTAATAATAACCAAGTTGCTTCAGTGCGAATACATACACTATACACATTTTTACACTTCAAGTTTCACAGTCGTTTGTTATACAAAATGTACCTAGTTATGGAGGATTGTCGAGCATGCTAGTGTGAGTGGGAGCCCGAATATTTAGACGAGTATCGATATAAAATCACAAATATCTTTTCATATTGCTTTCGTTTTGGTATTCCTACATTACCATGGCAGTGAATTTTCGTATTATATATTTAAGGACGCACATCTAAACATGACTACAATACTAGTCAACAATGGTATAATGTCATTCGAATGTAGACTTTACATGCAAGTAAATAAGTACCTTTTGTACGCTCAGACAGTAAAACACAACCCTCCGTTTGCTAGTGACACGGTGGAAGAATATTGGCCAATGGAGAAAGATCGTTAAAGTGGAACTGTGTATAAAACAACGATAAATAAAAACGCATCACTGGCGCGTTTGTATCTTATACGATCTAGTATCGTCTTAGAAGTAGTTCACTAAAACAATCCGTGGTTCCCCTACACTAGCACATCCCACTGCGTGGTCACTCGGTCACGATCACTGTATCACTAGTCGCGGTCACTTCTTGAGCCAAACGACCATAGGTTCGTCTGGTTCACGCTTCACTCAGTCTAACTGTTGCACTTGCACCACGGAGGTGGGCTGTGGCAGCGATATCTCGTACTTGATGAGCCCGTTCCGACCCGCGGACAGGACTAAGCCGCCAACTTCCTTCGCGTCGCCACTGTCAAGAGAAAGACAAAATGTTTAATTTTAATGTATTTTTCCTTTGGAAAGACACCGTTAGACATATAATATTACACTTAAAATAAAGATAAATTTATTCAATTCAAGGAAAATGTTAGTTTATTTAGATAATATTGCAGACACAAACGTACACGCACACGTACAGGCACACGCTCACGCACAGGCACTGGCACACGCCCACGCACACGCGCGCGCACGGCCGCCCACAGACAACATCCATTTTATTTGTTTATATACACACAATCATATTGTGGAGCTTGTATTTATGTTGCAATATAAAGAGCGTAGCATCCTAACACAGGTAAATTTTAAGTACAACTACTTACAAGTTGTAGGCAAATAAAGATTATTATTATTATAGGTAAATGAAAATATACAAATTTTACTTTTACTTGCTCACGCCCACCGTGCACACCACTATCTGGTTGCCAATCACTTGTTACCTGGTAGTGTGTTGCCTGGCGGCGGTGGCGTGGTGCTTGTTATGCGCGAGGTGCGCGAGCTGCGGCTTGGTGTCGCGCCCCACGATGTGCAGCTGCGGCGCCATCAGCCGCCGCCCCACGCCCACCGTGCCCACCACTATCTGGTTGCCAATCACTTGTTACCTGGTAGTGTGTTGCCTGGCGGCGGTGGCGTGGTGCTTGTTATGCGCGAGGTGCGCGAGCTGCGGCTTGGTGTCGCGCCCCACGATGTGCAGCTGCGGCGCCATCAGCCGCCGCCCCACGCCCACCGTGCCCACCACTATCTGGTTGCCGATCACTTGTTACCTGGTAGTGTGTTGCCTGGCGGCGGTGGCGTGGTGCTTGTTATGCGCGAGGTGCGCGAGCTGCGGCTTGGTGTCGCGCCCCACGATGTGCAGCTGCGGCGCCATCAGCCGCCGCCCCACGCCCACCGTGCCCACCACTATCTGGTTGCCGATCACTTGTTACCTGGTAGTGTGTTGCCTGGCGGCGGTGGCGTGGTGCTTGTTATGCGCGAGGTGCGCGAGCTGCGGCTTGGTGTCGCGCCCCACGATGTGCAGCTGCGGCGCCATCAGCCGCCGCCCCACGCCCACCGTGCCCACCACTATCTGGTTGCCGATCACTTGTTACCTGGTAGTGTGTTGCCTGGCGGCGGTGGCGTGGTGCTTGTTATGCGCGAGGTGCGCGAGCTGCGGCTTGGTGTCGCGCCCCACGATGTGCAGCTGCGGCGCCATCAGCCGCCGCCCCACGCCCACCGTGCCCACCACTATCTGGTTGCCGATCACTTGTTACCTGGTAGTGTGTTGCCTGGCGGCGGTGGCGTGGTGCTTGTTATGCGCGAGGTGCGCGAGCTGCGGCTTGGTGTCGCGCCCCACGATGTGCAGCTGCGGCGCCATCAGCCGCCGCCCCACGCCCACCGTGCCCACCACTATCTGGTTGCCGATCACTTGTTACCTGGTAGTGTGTTGCCTGGCGGCGGTGGCGTGGTGCTTGTTATGCGCGAGGTGCGCGAGCTGCGGCTTGGTGTCGCGCCCCACGATGTGCAGCTGCGGCGCCATCAGCCGCCGCCCCACGCCCACCGTGCCCACCACTATCTGGTTGCCGATCACTTGCCCCGATCTATTCGTTACCTAAGAGATCACATTATACTGTTACTAAATACAAAATTTTTATTAATAAAGTTATATCTACCAGATCAGTCTACCCGAATACCGAGCACATAATATCTAAATCTATGTCTACTACTAACCCAAATTGTCAAACTAAATATTTCTCATGACAAGGAACTTCTACCTAGTGACAGATAGCTAACCAACACTCGATAAAAACGAGACCGAGACCATGAAAAATTCGAATGCATACCAATCAAAATACAATATTCTTAGACCGCACCCTAGCGATGTGCCTTTATCGCTACAAATTTGAGTTATTCGAATCTTCGAGCATAACAAAATATTCTCAATGATAGAAATTATTCAAATTAATTTATCACATACATATTTTGGGATCTATATTCGAATTAGCCATACACAAGTACGAATATAAATACCGCCAGAAATATTAGGGATCGTCAACGTATCACTCTTTCTGTATTTTTGCATTTGTACGCCGCTATGTATTGCCAAACATAGTGGGTTAATATAATTTTTTTATCTCTGTAAACTATGTTTACAAATAAATATTCGATTGATTGATATCATCCGTCGCGTAGGATAACATTGTGACAAAAATCAAACGTTTCATTATCAAATCAAATTTAAAATATTCGCTTGCTATTCAAATTAATAATCAGTGACAACGAATTAATTTAGATTCAAATGCAATTATGCAATTTTGATTATCTTTTATAGTGTCAATAAGGTATATAAAAATATTATTTCTAAATTTTGATCAGTAGTAATGCATTGGTACATAACCATAAATTATAAAATAATCAAAAGTAACATGAAAATGAGTACTTTTTAAAACTGCCTTTAATTTCTGGCAATTCAATCGCCGCTGTTTTAGAACGCTGTCATAGAGTTTGACTAACGTCACCGTCCGTCAAAACATTGATATCTTGTATATTACAAAGAGCCTTTTTCTACTATCTAAGTTTCTTATTAATAGCAATATAGAAGAAGATAGAAAACCGTTTTATAAGTCCTGTACTATAACTATCTGCAAAAATACGAAACGAAAAGCATCTGATAAAATTTATTTTCATATGCCATGAGATGCAAACGAATGAAAATGTTATGAAAGAAAATGTGGTGTAACGCTATGAGAACAGATAAACTAGATATCGCCAACTAGTTGTTTATATTATATTTATAGAAGTTAATTTGAATAATGTCACGGTAATGTTATCTAACAGTATTCTATCTTCATGCAAAAGGTCGGAACGTGAGTCATACCTACGTACTTCGAGATCGGTATACATTCGTTACACAGCCAGTCGCGAATGCGTTAAACCTTGAGAAAATATAGAAAAATTCTTTAGGATAGGTGATACGAAGTACACCGGGTCATCTAGTACTTATATAATAATTGTGGTAAAGTGCAATTGTAAACAAAAGTATTTTTAATTAAATCTTTTACGCGAATGTAGATTTTTTTATACTATTAAATTTAACAATAAAGCTTTTTGTACGTCTCAGTCGAGGCGCAAATATTTTTCAGTCTCAAATATATAAGGTTGTTTTTTATTAAATCTACTAATCAAGAAACACAACATGATTTTTATTAAACACATTCATATTTCATTCACAACAAATTAAATTTTTAAATGGTAATATAATATTTACAATCCCTAAACTAGAAGAACTGAAGTAGGTAGATGAAATTACAATACTGTATGTGGGCAGCCCTTTCGCGTGCTTGCGTACCGCGCGGCTGTAGGTAATTATTTCAAGGACAGAGTTTAGTTACAATACTGTTAGATAACATTACCGTGATAATGTTGTTATATTTTTTGTTGACAATCTGAACGCGTCGACGACAACGACTTTCATGTCACGATTCAATTTGACCAATAGGTTTATGATGTAGTAGTACTAAGGCAAAGGTATTTCACGGAACCTTTGTTATAAATATGTTAATAATAATGTCCTCCAGACCGAATTTCGGCCACGGCGGCCAGTCTTAACAGAGACTGGCCATCTGCGCAGGAGATATTATAGTGCACAAGTGTGTGCGCAAACATAAGTGCACTCTCTGTTGTTCCCTAACTCTCATGACCCGATGGGACGGCAATCCGACACGACCGGAGAGAGATCAGGCGCAGGACCAACGGCTTTACGTTACGTTACTTTCCGAGGCACGGGGGTGTCTAACACCGCCAACTTCCTAACTCCGGGCTGCTATTGAGATTTCTTTACAGAAAAACCCAATAGCTTTTTGTTGGCCCGACCCGGGATTCGAACCCGAGACCTCATGCACAGCAGTCGCATTCACTACCGCTGCGCCACGGAGGCAATATGTTACTCTGTCCAAATATATGCAGTATTTATCCAGCAGTCAGTTGTTTACTCATCTCTAATAATTCACCTTTACAGGTTCTGCGATAACATTTTATTAATTAAAATCCGTAATAAAAATATTTAAAAAGCGATCAAACAAAATGATTACGTTATAGGTATAATTTAGTCATATTTATATTTTTGAAATAAAAATACTTGACAAAATAACATGCATATTTCCTATGGCACATTGCTAACGCACTTAGTCTGCAAATGCTCATAAGATAAATATGGCTTACATTCTAGCAATTTCTACATAAGATCGACTGAGATACTGTAAATTAAAATAAAAAACGTTTGTCACATGCACCAGGTCACAACATGTGAAGTGTCTAATCAGGAACAGGACACGTTCTCACAAAATAATTCAGTCTTCGGTTCGTCTTTTATGTACTGGATAATTTCAGTTAGTCAATAATTTGTTCTTCTATACTTTCTTCAAACATGGCATTATAATTGGTTTACTTATCACATTCTTTTGCGATGAGTTTTCTGTTGAGAGACACTTTTACTTAGAATTTGTCTATTCGCTGCATTATATACTTTTTATTAAACAGATACAAGCAACACAGTAATTCGATTATATTAAGGGTTGCTAATTTTATGGCTCACCATAATCATTGCATAATTCTCCGAAAATCATTATTAGAAAACGAGACATAATCTGTCCAATACTAATCTGTGTGTTTTATACAAGAAATAATAAAGTATGCACTTTAATTTTTGGGATATATTTGCTATGGAAGCATATATCCTGCTGTTTATTATCTTATTTTATGATCTTGCGGCACTTCAGCTTATAATGATATTTAATAGCTGATTGATGCTAATAATGAGTTGAGTGACTGCTTGATAACTATGTATATATATGAAATTAACACATTTTGGTTCATAAAGCAGCATACAAACCTCCAAAATTTTGAAACCAGAAGTGACCGAATTCTGTCAAACCGAAACATGCTATCTCTAACACAAGTTTAGGTACACAAATTTTTGCCCGCGGCTTTGCTCGCGTAAAAGTAGGTTGAGTTATGTTAGTAACAGTACCTCTTTAAAATAAAATACTGCTTATGTTACTTAGTGATAATACAGTTTCCTAGTGGCGAAAGAATTTTTGAAATCGTGTGAGTAGGTTTTGTTTTAAATCGTTAAAAAAACAAACATTCAATCTTTCCTCTTTATAATAAAAATATTAGTATATAGTATAAAAAGAGAACACTTACTACTTGTATGTGCGTGGCCTGCTGATGGTCCTGGTCCATGTCCAAGCTGTTCTGGTGTTGCTGTTGCTGGTGCTGCTGCTGCTGCTGCTGCTGCTGCTGCTGCTGCTGCTGTTGGACCTGCTGTTGCACCTGTTGCTGCGCCTGTTGCGCCGCCTGTTGCGCGGCCTGTTGCTGCGCTTGTTGCGCACCGACAGCCTGCACTTGCTGCAACACATACTAATATTATACTTAGAACTTCAGACAGAATCATTTAATAGCAATCCTGGAAGAGTTTTATTGTATTGTGATAAAATATTATTTCATTTTGATATTTCAACTATTCAATCTGCTGCTGCAGCTAAAATTAATGAAACAAATAATTAATTTTGGTTGTGAAACAAATCAAAGAAATGTCAAATCTTTATAAAATTGTTTGCCAAATAAATAAAACCTAGAATGTATTTAACATTCAGAGTTGCCTACTAAAAAGTGTCAAATGGGACTTTGTATTAGAAGTAGAGTATTATATACACTCACAGCTCTGGGCGGCAGGTCCATGTGTTGCCTCTGATGCAGCATGAGGTGGTTTTTCTGGAAGAACGCTTTCCCGCACTGGTCACACACGTGCGTGCGGAGAGTACAGCTGCCGTCTGGGTGTCTGTCACAAGGGAACACTTTTCTTATTATCTTATACCATTGTGGGTATTAGATATGGGCATTTTACACTAATACCAGAGGCATTTTAGGCATGTTACCGATAAAAGAGGTGCTGTGTAACCTAAATAGGAGACAAAATCTACTGATAATCCCAGAGAGCTCTTCAAACCCTATTTGAGCTTGTACTTTTTGGCAACCTAACATTTGTAGTTACAAATGTTATGTGCGTAGACAATACAATCTGCTATGATTTTAATATATAATTAATATACCTTCTTTGATGTGCAAGAAGACCATGTTTAGCTGCAAAACCTTTTCCACACTCTCCGCAGAAGTGAATCTTCGGTCGAGGCGGCGTTACGTGATGATTCTATAAACATACTAAATGAATGAATAAAAACATAGCAAATAAAAAGAGCTTTAAAGTAAGTCTAAAATCGATTTTATAAATATCCGTGTTCATAAATACGTGCTATTCGTAAAACAATATTGGTCAAAGAAAACAGAGCTTAAAATCGATATTAATTAATTACATTTTAGATCAACATTATATATTTAGAAAACTCACCGTCGCTATAACTTGCGTATGAACAACATTACTGGGATTGGCTGATATAATTTGAATTGGTTGATCTGTAACAAGAACAGATTATAAATGACTTGAAATTGTTGAGACGTAGTGTGCGTATCGGTAGTAGTGTGCGTGTCGTTGGGTAGTGTGCGTGTCGTTGGGTAGTGTGCGTTTCGTTGGGTAGTGTGCGTTTCGTTGGGTAGCGTGCATTTCATTGGGTAGTGTGCGTGTCGTTGAGTAGTGTGCGTGTCGGTGAGTAGTTTGCGTTTCGCTGGGTAGTGTGCGTTTCATTGGGTAGTATGAGTGTCGGTGAGTAATGTGCGTGTCGGCGAGTAGTGTGCGTGTCGGTAGCAGTGTACGAGTGGTCGGGTAGAGCGCGTGGGGAGGGGCGCACGTACGTTGCGCGGGCACGAGGCCGGGCTGCAGCGCGGCGGTGAGCGCGCAGAGGTCGGTGACGCACGTGCGGTCGCCGGCGTGCAGTCGCACGTGCAGCGACAGCGCCTCCTGCATCGAAATATATACAATTCATATGTGGACCTATAATATAGCCTTGTGGTACACCTGTCGTAACTAATACAATACTTTGTACCTTTTTTTCTTAAAGACTACTGTAAACACGGATAAATTATTGAGTCGCGGGAGGCTATAGCGACATTGAAACGATAAACAAAAATAACATCTAGGCTCCATCGCACCTGGCGATTTTGTAAAAGCACGTTGTATGCAATGCAATCAAAAACTTTCCCTAAAACACATAATATTGATAACAACAGACTTTAGGTTGGAAACAATTAAATGTTCAATTGAATAATGTGTAAAACAATCAAATAATCTGAGGACATATACTGGTCCTTATTAAAAATAAAAACTTTTTTCATTATAATACAATCGTTAACAATCGACATTTATAGGGTTAAGGCAGCTTTATAGGTAAAGATTGCAAAAAGTCGACTCTAGTCAAGACTTAAATAATTAAAAGAGTTGCTGTCATGAACCGATCTTCAGACTGTTTGATAAAAAGTGACTTTGTGAGTGTAGTGACCTATAACCAAGTGTTCATCACACGTCCGGCCGCCGCGAGAGCGCCGCGCCGAGGCCTGCAGGCGGAGCCCGCAGCCCTCATGCTGCGCACCCGCGGCGTCCTGCCGTATGTATCGAGGAGCAACAACATCCCTGCGTCGATTACCATTCGCCACTGACTGTTGGCATCCGTATTTATATGCCGCGAGTCTCCTACGTCATCCGGTGTACGAAATCGACTTGCGCCGCCCTATTGGTCCAAAATATATTGTGAGCTATTATATATTTACTATACTACTTGTATGGTTTACTTTTGTAATATAATTGTGATGTTATGTTAATAAACCATTCTAATTGTTTCGTATTCATATTTGACTAACTTACAAGCAACCCCTAAAAGGGGATTCCTCAGGGCTTTGTTAGCAATATCTAATTTATAATATTCTTTACAATAAAGAGGTTCCAAGCTCTAAAATATACAATATTCAATAAAGTCTAACCTTAGTATTAAAACAGGAACCACACTCTGGACACGCGTATCCAGGCGTCGTCTTCTCAGTTACTATTTGACCGTCGGCACCTATCACCTGCAAATACATAAAAGTAAATAAATATGAATAGTTTTCTTTGAAATTCACGTCATATCAAGATAAATAAGTACCACACCAAAAATTCTTTTGCAACTAAATACATATTATATGTAAGTATAGTCACGCATTATGGTAAAATAGCGCATAAATAGAACACAAACAAATTACTGAAGAGAGTGTGATGTTTATAATTACATTAATTTGTCTTATCAATCTACATTCGTTATTAAGGCATTTCAAAGATATTTTTCTCTAAATCTGGAGTATGTTACCTGTACAATTTGCGGTTTAAAATCATCTTGTTTAATAACTGTTGCCTGCTGCTGTTGTTGTTGTTGCTGCTGCGCTTGTTGTTGCGCCTGTTGCTGCGCTTGCTGCTGTGCTTGTTGCTGCGCTTGCTGTTGTGCTTGCTGCTGTGCTTGTTGCTGGGCCTGTTGTTGTGCTTGCTGTTGTTGTTGTTGCTGCGATTGCGAGGCAGTGAGGCAATGCCGCGTCATTTTGCAGTGCTCTTGTAATTCAGATTTACATTTGAAGGCTTCACCACATTCTAAACACGCTACTGCACCTTCACCTGTGTGTATTCTGAAATAATGAATTAATAAATTGGACGTATAATCTTATGTTTTTAGTTCCATCGATATATTATAGGGTAATTGGAAGTTGATTTAGTACCATTTGAAAGATGTGAATATGAATATGAATTTGAGGAAACGTATTAAATGGATTACTGCACAATTGCCTCGCTCAATGCCACACAGTGTTCCAAATCGATAAGAAATACCAGACCGACAGACAGAGAATAGGACGATTATAATAATAGTGATTTGGTATCACTGGTAGTATTATAAT
Source organism: Catocala fraxini (assembly GCA_930367265.1). Lineage (NCBI taxonomy): Eukaryota > Metazoa > Arthropoda > Insecta > Lepidoptera > Erebidae > Catocala > Catocala fraxini. Next base: position 27,040,013 of record OV884036.1, on the reverse strand, counting down.
CTTCCTATTCTCTGAGATGATAGAGAAAATCTTTCATTCTGAAGCGAATGTGTTAATTACAAGGAATTCACTGACACGCCTGTGATCCTTAAAAGACACGCTTTCTCAAGTAAACAAGTTTTTAGGTCGGTAAGTTTAACCACTGAGAACTAAGGATGAGCGTGGTTAGATTAGCCTGGGTTTTGCTAAGGCATTCGAACGAGTCACAGAGCTCTTTTATCAAAGTGGCAATCTTATGGAGTGCGCGAGGGAAACAAAAACCCATCAAGATATTGACGTGATTCGATTTTTGTCTAGTAAGTGCATACAAACTTGTTAGAGTTAAGAGTTGAGAGACTTGTCGAGTCCATGGTCGAAAACGCTGGTGGCAAGGCAGTCTATTGTCGCCAACCCTGTTTTCTGCATATAATTATGGCGCCGCGCCAGTAGCACTAGACGACAGGCGGGCACTCACTTCATGTGCGCGACGAGCGTGCGCTTCTGCAGGAACTCCTTGCCGCACACGGGGCAGGCGTGCGGCACGCGCCCGTGCACGCGCCCGTGGTTCACGAGCTGGAACTTGCGCGCGAACGTCACGCCGCAGTCGCCGCACACGTACGGCGACAGCGAGCCGTGGAACCGGCTGTGCATCACTAGGTGCTCCTGCAACACCATGTACAATACACCGTGGCCCGACACTTTCGAAACATTGTATACGATACGCGACGCACTGGCAGCGTCGAAGGGACTATTTCGAATGAGCCATCTGTGCTATCATTCATTCATTATGTAAATCCGTATATTCGTTTGTTACGTATAATATTTTTTGCAGTATTATCAGCTAAACGACGATATCATCTGACTAAGGCGGCCTTAATTGCATTATGGTATTTTTTTTTGTACTTCTAATGTGGCAAACAAGCATACGGCCCACCTGATGGTAAGTGGTCACCATAGCCTATGGACGACTGCAACACTTGTACGTTGCCGACCCTTTAGGAAAGGAAATGGAAAGGAGAAGGAGCGGGAAGGGGGAAAGAGGGTGATTGGGCCTCCGGTACTCTCACTCACCGAACGAAACACAACAGTAAGAATACTGCTATTTCACGTGGATATTCTGTGAGAGGGTAGTCCTTTCCCGGTTGAGCCAGCCCATTCATTCTGAAATCAGCGAGGCTCTACTCTGACAACCTACTCTGGTAACCTAGACTTCAACCACTATAAAAAGAAATACGACAATATAGTACAGGAAAGTACAAGAGCTACCTTTTGTGCAAAGCTCTCTCCACAATCTGCGCAGACGTAGGGTCGCTCGCCTGCGTGATATTTGCTATGCGTCACCAGATGTCGCTTCAGTGGAAATCCACGCCCGCACTCGTTACATACAAACGGTCGATCTCGACTGTGCACCTACAAAATATTAAACAAAAGCTTAACATAAACTTACAATACTAATGGCCAGTTTCACAACTATCAAATAAAGTTATCTGAAATATAAATCGCATGCTGTCTCACTCTTGTTAGGTTAAAGAAGACTTTTTTACTTGGAGATGGATAAGACCAAATTCTACTTAGAGATGGTGGAACAGGCCCTTAATAACAAAAAATCATAAAGGTATGAAGAGAACTGCAAAGCGTTGATAAATCTAACAATTGGATCAAATCAATTAACAATAAAGAGTTTACAACTAGTCACGAGAGCTACACTTCTTGTAAGAAAAAAGAAGAAGATTTTAATTAGTCAAACGAAACGGTCACATAATAAAAAAATCAAAACCGATATTAAAAATAACTCACCCTAGAATGCGTGACCAGATGATGTTTCAACGTGAACGCCATTTTACACTCGTGACACCTGTACGGCCGTTCCGCCGAGTGCAGCAGCAAATGCGTATTGAGACAATGCTTGCGAGCGAACGCCTTCCCACAATGCGCACATACGTGAGGCCGTTCACCTACAAAGATGTACCAGTGTAGAGTATTACCCGCGAGTGTGTGAGGAGGTGATGTTTGAGGGTGAAGGCCTTCTTGCAGTCGAGGCAGCGGTAGGGGCGGTCGGTGGAGTGCAGGCGCAGGTGCGTGTTGAGACAGTGCTTGTGCGCGAAAGCCTTCCCGCAGTGCACGCACGAGTGCGGTCGCTCACCTGAAACAGAGCGGACCGCAATCGTACGTGCACTTCACTGGGGTGGCTTTCACTACACGTTTAAATCCACATCTAATATATACGTATTTTAATGCGAGCTATGTAGTGGCGATTATAAGGCACGTTTATTTTTATTTTAGTTAATACGTCCTGTGATATTATATTAGAGACCATCCATCCATGGAAGGAGTTGACGAAGTGTGACATTGTGTGACAAGGGGTGGGCGAGATCCTAAATTTCTAGACGTCATATTTCAATTTCGAAACTGCTATTTTAATATAATAATTTCTAGTAAGTCTGTCAAATTGAAAATATGTGACGTCACACTAGGGACCGGTAGTCTCACAAATGTGACCAGTTGTGACAAGGAGGGAGGAGGAGTCAAAAAGGCACGAAATTCGTGTGACGTCATTTGTGACTGGTCCCGTAAACACTACCTTATCTTTTCTAAAGTATTTCGGTTGTCAACGATTTTCCGAATTGCATAATAAAATGTTAAACCAGTTAGGTACCTAAATCGTATTGAATCATTAACCTAAAACAGATGTTTTCATATACAGGTTATCCCATAAATATTGGATAATCCTGAAAAACACACAGGCACAAAATTATTTATGCATTAAGTTTTTTTATTTCACTGATATAGGTATAGCAACTAGAAAATAATATAAAGAAATACATAACCTTTTATATGGCTACAAAAGTCAAGTCAGTACATTTATTTATAAATAATTTAATCAAAAAATTATAATAACTAATTTATATTGATTGAATAGAATGTCACAACATTACTTATAAAAACCGTCAGTTTTGATATCAAACAAGTATGTTAATTTCTAACATTATAAATCAGTTATAACCAGTAACTATTTTTTATGATACAACTTGTGAACTAACTAGTCGGGATCCTTCTTACAAAATAAACTTACTAGTAAAAACGAGTAATGTTTACGTCATGCATCGCACCGCCAGGACTTCACGGAAGTATAAAAGTAACACCAACTAGACACAATCATAATGTTTAGATGATACACATTTTAATACACTTGTGCTTTATATACCTAACTATACAGCAAGTATTTATACCAAATACTACATTAAATGTATAGTATACCAAGGCTAATGATTTCATTTTCAAAATGGAGCATGATTTGGGTACCGTGCCAATCCAAGGACCACTCAGGTTAAGCCTTCAATAGTTAACTATATTTCGACTAGACATGCTTCAGTGTGCTTTGGTAAACTCATCCACGACATACAAGCGAAATTGAAAATAAAGACGGAATAAAATGGATTTCTCTTCATTTACTGCTGCTAATGAGTATATTAGCCAGCATCCAGACACAATAAAAAAAACCACCACGTCTGGACCGAGGATCGAGCCTTGGCCAAGAGGTTTAAAACCCGACACCAATCAGGCCAGCCTTATTCTAAAACCATTGTGGCTAGGCATGCCGGTGTCTCAACAGCAGTTATCACTAAGTATTTTACTGTAAATCGCCAGCCGACTATATATCGCTCACTTCTAGTCTATAGCTTTAGGGTGATACTAACGCTCTTGCAGGCCACTCTGTTATCCATACACTTAATTGTGAAACATGTTCATATGCAGCATATACATATTTCGATTAAGTTATTGGACTAAACAGACATGTAATAAAAGCACTGTAATCACCACTTCTTGTTAAAAACAAACACTAACACAAGCCTGTATAATTTTAAGAGGCAACTTCATCATATATTGTCCTGTACAAGTATAAAAGCAGCAACATCAGCCTAAAAGCTCAGCCATTGAACACAGTCAATGAAATCTTGTGTGAACACTTCTTTGAACCTTTTTATGCAAGCTTTAAGTCTTGTTATTTATCTTGATTTTCAAAAGACATTTCCCACACTAGAAATAATTCATGTGCAGGGAACTTTACGAACATTCAAACAAGGGACACAAAATTTTACCCTGTTCCAGGGATCGAACCCATGACACTCGGCGCAATGGCGAGACGACCACTCAAACCGCTACGTCATTATATACGAGCAGTCAAACTAATTTTATATAGACGATATCCCCACCTATGCTGAAGAGGTTACTACATGTTTTTACTATAAGATATAACTAAATGTGTTACATACCAGTATGCACTCTCGCATGCGTGGTGAGGTGATGTTTGAGCAGGAAGGACTTGCCGCACTCGTCGCACGAGTAGGGCCGCTCCTTGACTGCGGCGGGCGGCTGTGACGCCACCAATGTGACCATCGAGTTGCTGTTCAGCAGCTCCGTCTGCGAATATACCGTCTACCAATACGTACTATACGACTAACAACAACTATGTTCTGGGAATTAAACACATTTTAGCTAATTGAGAACCACCCATATTTGTCCTTCGGGTAAGCAGCGGTAATGAATGTGACTGCTGTACATGAGATTTCTTGAGAGATCCGCCTATCTCAAGAAATTCTTAGTACTAGCAATATTTTTCGAACTGGGTCCGAACAGCTGTATGTTGACAGCTAAACGGGGATGCCAGTCTATACCCCGTGCGCTAGCAGCGCATTTACGATAAGCTTTTATACGACAACAGTGGCAAACAAACACACGACCAGCGTGATGGTAAGTGGTCAGCGTAGTCTATGATTGCTTACAATTACAGATATACCACATGCTTGCATTGCCGACGGAAAAAAGGAATAGTTGGCAGAGATACGAGAGCCTGCGTTATTTTGTGTAACCGGCTGAATAGAAACACGTCAGTTTTTGTAAGAGGTTGGTTTTTGTAAAGGATATGTGAGTAAATATTAAAAATAATTACACATTACGTAACAATCAATGACTGACTTTACTAGCAATGTTGGCTTTTCGACCGTTTGCAGTAGCGTGACTATACATGTACAAGCGGTCCGACCCAATAGAGGGGCGGGGACAATTTCCAGTTCGGGAGATGCCGTCTATGAGTTCGTATGTCATGAGTTTCTTGACGAGGTATGCCACCCTTTTACTCTACTTCTGTATCATGCTCAAACGAAACCCTTTGTATTGCTAACAATTTATAATCAAAACAACTTGTTTTCATCTACAAATACGTGATTAACTTACTTTGGGCGAGTTATTCGCAGTTCCCGGCTCCTGCTTCGTATGCAACAAATGATGTTGATGTACTGTCGTCTGTATCGAATCGGACTGCGCTTGCTGCGATGTCGCCTCTGCCAAGGACTTAAGTCCACCGTTCAGTATCGTATGGTTGAGCTGCGACGCGTCTATGACCGGCGTGGGGATCCCCTGCGCTTGGAGCGCTCGTTTCATTAGGATTTCGTTGCATTCTTCTGCTGTTAACTGGAGGGGACCTAAAGGTGTCATGAACGGCTTGGCTGCTAAATTCGTTGCTGAAAAATATTATAATCGTCAAATAATGTGGTTTTGTGCAAAATATAATAGATTAATGCCGAAATGATACGCCAGCAATGTTATAGGTCCCACGTAACAGTAAGTAAGCTTATTTGCTCTATTGCCTTCCATTGGAGGCAGTACCAGTCTCGGTGATGCTACTGAAAATGTTTTTAGAGGTGCGAGTGCTTACTTTTGGTACCTGGAATTGATCTCGAACCCTTATACACAGCAGTAACCTTCACTACAGCTGCACTACCGTGGCAACCTATTCAAATCTCATTTAAATAACCCTATTTTCTTGGATCAATTTATTATCATATAGCATTAGTACTGGCCTAACGTCAGACACCGATTCATCAGATGGATAACACAAGTTGAACGTGTGCCAAAAGGCTCCACGCTATTAGTTTTGTTAAGGCCAACGATACGTAGGAGGTACTAGACCGCAATATATTAACTTACAATCGGCTACTATACCTTGCAGACGCTTTAGGCTCATTTCAGTAGCTTAGGTCAACTCACTAACCACTAACCTTGTGACAAAATTAATGATTTTCCACTTCAGACCTGACCAGTTGTCCAAGAATATTATAACCACCGAATACGTTATCTGCTCTCCGAAAGACTAGACCTTGTGTATTCCACACCCCACCACTGTGTTACGGAGATTTTTAAGGAATATGCTACATTGAAGCAGCGATGGCGTAGTGGGAGACTGTTGCATTGCCACGCAGCGATCTTTAGTAAGGCATGCATCTCTGACTTTTCGAAATTATAAAAAACACCGTGAGAAAACCTGCATTTCTAAGAGTTCTCAATTATGTTCTCAAAGATTTGTAGTCTGCTAACTCGGAGTGGGCCAGCGTGGTAGACTTATTGCCTAACTCTTCTCACACTGAGAAGAGGTCCGTGTACTGCAGTGGGACAGTTTATATACAGGGCTGGTATTATATTATTATTTATGCCACATTATGTACATTTATATATTATAGACTGCATACCTGAACTACGACAGTCTAAACGACGTTAGCTTTAATGACGGGCTATAAAATGGTATTTATGAGTAATAAAAGCTAGGGGGTGCTATTGGAACGGCGAAGTATGACGTACTATGACGATGACGTGACGTACAGACAATGCATTACGCTTTAAAATATAACAATTTGCACATCATATTCATGATGGTCAATCTTCACTAATATTATAAAGAGAAAAGATTTATATTTTTGTTTGTAATCAATAAACTCAAATACTATTGGACCAAGTCAAAAAAAATATTTCACCATTAAGAAGCTACTTTATCCAGGTGTAACATAGGCTATAACATTATGCTACGAGCTGTACTTCCCTTCATTTCTGCTTCCCACCTAGTGAAGAAATGATGCAGAAATGATAAACGTGGGTGAAACCGCAGGATACAGGTAATCGGTAGACGTTCCTTAAAATCTTACAAAAACCGACGTAACACTAGTTACAGTTACTGCATTTCGCTACCTCATCTTTTTCCTTGCATTCATCCCATCTTAAATAACTCTTACGAATATGCTGGCTTATTTGCTACCTTGGTAATATTGAAAAAGTTATACATAAATTGTACCTGCAAAGTGTAGCAACTATTACAGTTTACACCATCACTTATTAGATAGTATATCAAATTTAAATGGTTTGACCTCTAGAACTAATATGAAATATTTATTTAAGTATCTCAAAAAACCAAGGTCAACGATAAAACTGATACTCTAACTCACTGACTGAATTCATAACATTGAAATACACAGGTTTCTTTGTAGAATAATTCTGGCAATGCATGAATTTTGTATGCCTCTAACTAAAGCTGTCAGTGAGCCAAGGTTTTAAAAGCAGATGTTGTATTTTGGATTATTTTCAGTAGAACTAGTTGTTCTACTGTTGAAGTAGTATATGAACTGGTGAAGAAACCAGAAAGACCAGCATAGGGTTTTAGAGTAAATAATTAAATAAAAGTTATAAAGTATGGCGTAGTGGTTAGTGTAACCGACTGCCACGCCTGAGGTCGCGGGTTCGATCCCCGCACAATTCAAACATTTTGTGTGCATGAACATGAATGTTTGTCTTGGTCTGGGTGTTTCTATGTATAATATGCATGTATTTACAAAAAAAAGTATATATGTATGTTTATCCATTGTCTAGTACCCATAGTACAAGCTCTGCTTAGTTTGGGCTAGATGGTGTTGTGTATGTGGTAGAATATTAATATTATTATATTATGGTAACTCCCAGAAAATAAAAATAAAATTTTAAAGTATGGTGACAGAATTTAAGAGGCCCCTGAACAGGGTATACTGCAGTTCTAGAGAGAGGGTGTGATGTTATGTATATGGGAATACAGTGAAAATAATATAAATAGAAAAAATATTCACAATTACAAACAAAAGAAGAAGAATTTTTATATGGTTGTAAAATACATATTTGTTAATTGTACATTTTATCACTATCATGCTAACTAAAGAAACTGTGTTTGATGACTTAAAATGTGTCAAGTTATTCACTATTTCCTTTTATTTGCCTAATATATAGCGTAACCAGATCATAAAAATAAACAACTAAGTTTTACCGAAGTAATTGAAGCTATTCTTTGCTCAAAAATATGCAATACTGATAGATATATGTTACTAGCTGACCCACGCAACTTCGTCTGCTTCACATAAGATAATTTTTCCCATTCTTGCAACATTTTTCATTGATGCTCCTCTCTTATTGGTTGTAGCCTGATGTTATATAGCCTATAGCTTTCCTCAATAAATGGGCTACCCAACACTAAAATAATTTTTCTATTTGAACCAGTAGTTCCTAAGATTAGCGGGTTAAACCAAACAAACAAACTCTTCAGTTTTTTAATATTAGTATATATTGATTCTTAATAGAGATAAATAAGCTGTTGCTGCTCCTTAGAAATAATTGTGATAAATATATCATGATAATAAATCCTCTTTCAACTGAAATGTCTATATATTGTTACATAATGTAACTTGAAAAGTACTGAGCAACATCAGACACCTACTATTTTTCTGGAAAGAGCTAACAAGGCATGTGTAATGTGCATTCTCATATTGCAGTGTTTAAAGAAAACAATTTTTCAAGCACCTCATTTTATTAGAAAAATTGCCAGATATAATCATTAAAAAGCAAGATTTCGAATCGTCATTTAGTGAGAATGAATAGCTTTTGAGAAAAAATTATCAATAAAAATACAACCCATATATTTTTTGATGATTAATTTTACTTAAATCAGATCCAGATGTAAATTATTATCTGAATGTGCGATAACCCTAACGTCGTAAAATCGGGTTGAAACACAAAATGCTTGTAATTTCTTGATTCCATGGAATTGGAATGTATAATTTATGTAGTTGTTTGAGGAAGCAAAGATAATAATTTCAGTGTAAATAACTTTTCCCAATACGGCAGAATACTCAAGAAAATAAAAAAGGCTAAAAACAAAAAAACGCGTATATAAATGAATCTAATAAAGCTACGAGATTCGTTTAAGCGCTAAAAGACGCAACATGAAAGACGCCATCAATGTCTTTAACATTGCTTTTGCGTATATTGCTAAGTTTGAGAGATATAATTTTTTTTCTAAATATCCGGTTGAAAATATGATTTTGAAATATATTTTTCTCAATAACTATACATGTTATCTAAATGGGGATTAGAAATCTTGCATATTTATGATTATATACAGCAGATATTTTAATAAAAAGCGATGTCTGAAAAATAGTTTTCTTAAAACAGTGTACTTTGGTTATTACATAAATCCATCACTAATGGCTCAATTCCACAGGCAAATTATGCATAGTGATTTGCGCGGCCCCGTCGATAGTGGTTTTGTCGAGGAACACCGTGGTAGGTTTAGTCGGTATTCTGGGAGGTACATTATATAAGTATTACAGCACATAAAAAAAAAAAAGCCAAATTATGCATAATTAGTTAATTTTACTATACAACAATATAATTAAAAGAAAACATTACTTTTATTATATTAATTAGACCACTACAATAATATAATACATTTGAATAAACCTTATGAAGCAAGAAATTATTAATCATAAAAATATAGAAACATCTGTTACCTCATTATTTGGCCTTCCAAATGTACCCAGTGCCTAACCAAATTATTTTTATTGGCATTTCTGGTATACAATTTACTCTACCAATATCTGCTTAATGAGCTACAGAAGTTTATTTTTACTAACATATTTGTCACCTACACTGTAGATCACCAAAAATTATTTATATATATATAAAGGACAAAAATATTGAGTGAGCTACAAATGATCCTTACTTTTCACTTGCTTGAAGAAATTTCATACTTACATGTTATGTTTAATTAGTCTATATTGAATCAAATGAAGTGTAACTTGGTGGAAATCCATTGTAATAAAATAATTGTAAGAGTGGATCTTTTTCTATTGCAATAGTCATGGTGGAACCTGCCATGCACGCTCGGATTAATACAATCGGATCGGATCAATACTGAACTCGGTATTGTCCGAGGGTGTGTGGCAGGTTCCTCTTTTACCATTAACTTTATTAATTAGTCCAAACTTAAATAACTTTAGGCTATTAATCTTGTCTCAATTTGTGGCACAAGTTTACACTTGTATTTATATGTAACTGTTAGCTCACAGGCTAGATTATCATTAGGGTCTTTTTATTTTAGAAAATGTTCTGTATCAAGAAGTCAGGAAATATGCTCATTATAAATCCACAGGCACTAGGCTCATGCCTGTTATATAGGACCTGAAACATCACTGAGGAGTAAGTATGCAAAATACACCTCTGCCAAAACATACTGGGATACTTAGATGAATCTCTGATTAGTTATAAATATAAAGGCAATACTACGGATTTCTATTAATTAAATATAACATTAAAACATATTGGTTTTGTCTTAATCTAAAACCTTAGGCATGCACTGCATAATGTCTTATTATATTATTAAATTAAATCTAGTAAGCAATATTGGCTTCCTCAATGTTATTATAGAAGTAATAATTATTATAAATCTTACTCACTTTGTATAGTAGCTGTTTGGTTTTGCTGTGATACCCTGTTTAATGTGTGAGCAGGTGCATCATTCACTACAAACATAGCCCTCCTCCCTGTTATTGGTGTGCCAGTTGTCACAACCCTTGTTAGCTGTGCACCAGAGTTTGAAACAGCCACAGTCACTGCACCAACTTTCTCTTGGACTTGTGGCTTGTTTGTTGACATAACAGTCAGTGTTGTCTCAGGGGATACCTAAAATTCATTTTGCAATGGTTAGAATATTATGAATTTTTACTTTTAACTATCAACCATTTATGCAGAACTCACTGTTAGTAATAATATAAGGACAGCCTCTGATAATGTTAACCTTTAATCTAAAGCTAGATAAAAATAACATTACCTTTGCAAACATTTTATAAATTTATCTCTTACCAAAGTAGGTATGTAAATACTATCAGTAGTAAGTTTATTTAGATTTAGATGTCTTATAGGAACAACATTATTGTAAATGTAAACCTAGGAGACAATTATACTGCATGAAAATGCAATAGGATTTCAAATGTAGTGTGAAAGTTAATCAGTATGCACAAGACTCTTTGTTACTGATAAAGAAAATGCAATTAGTTATAATTCATAAGTGCAAATGAACTAATTTGTCAATATCATCAACTTACCGTATTTCCCAGGGTATAACTCAAACTACTAGGAGTCTCCACCTCACCCTTGGTGAGGTCCGCGGAACTCGTGAAGCCCCACGAGTAACCGAAGCCCGAAACATTATTAGGAGTAGGCATACACATTTTGGACACTAAATATAATTCATTACAATTGAAAAATAAAATTCACTAACACAAATTCACTATTTGATAGTAAACAAGAGTCCTCATGACAGTTTTATCATTACGAACATGTATGTACGCTTTCACAACTACAAACGCACAACGCACCCATCGATCACAATGCCGACAAAAACCTTTTATCTGTGTAAATTCATACTTGTAAGGTCTACTAATGACCGACAGACATCAAACTAAACGAAAAGATCTTCGTAAATTGGTCTAATCAACTCAATATAAAAGGCGGCATAGGACAACGACGCTACTAGCAGGATTGACATGCACATTATATTTAAAAAACGAGGTGTTATTTAGTTCGTTGAACACATTGTTAAGCTTCATAATGTTATTTTAGCACTAAAAAATCATATAAAATATCTGAAACTCAATTAAATTTCTCAATTTCATGAAAACAATAATTTTGTCGCACACACAAAAAACCGGACGCCATTTTATTCAATTGTTTATGGGCAATTATGATTTTTAAATTGAACTCATTCAACTAGCAATGACAAATCATTATCAGTTTTCAATGAATTATTATTATGCAAAAAATTTATGGAATATTATAAAAATAATATTATTGAACATACTAAATAACGAAAATATATAATGTAATAGAATTTTTGTGGTATCTCGCATTGAAAAGGAAATTTCTGAAATATTACGCTCTAAAAATGATACAGGTGTCTATGATAACAGCGCGTTTTGTTTAAAGTTTGATAATATTTTTTGTTATAAACATTTGGCATTGACTAAATTGAATTCTCATCATTACCTACAATTATTATGTATATATAACATCTGAATATTGGAATAATATTGGTATTTCTTTAACTTTTACAGATATAAAAAAGTGCCCAAAATGTGTACAAACATAACATCAATATAATGATTTGAAAAATAACAAAACGTAGTTCACATACTAATGAGAATTGTCAAAATAAAATTGTCGAATTTGTCAATCTCATCAACTTGTAAATTCGTTATCGTCGTCAAATAAAAAAGAAGTAATTCGCGGAGTTCATATTCTAATTAATGAGTGAATTTTGGAACTAATAATAGTTTTATATTACGTAAGAAATTAGATAATTTTTGAACATTCGCCATGAATCCGATGTCAATGGACAGAGATGAACCGTCTTCATTGTTATCGTTTTCAACCAACCATCCTCTGGAGCAGTTTGTGTTATTAGCAAAAGGAGCTAAAGGTTCGGCATGTGCGGAGCTCATAAAACAAGTTTTGGAAGCACCTGGCGTTCATGTATTCGGTGAATTACTTGAAATGCCAAATATCAAAGAGGTTATCTTTTTCTTTTTGCAATATACTATTACAGTCTTAAACTAGTTTTATGCACTAAGTAGTATAGCTATTTGTTTTTCTTTACGCTTTGGGTAGTAACCGTAAGACGTGCAATATGTTTATTTAAGGTAGCATGGTACTATATAATTGGCTAAAAGGAAAATAGAACATGGCTGGTAAAGTCAGTCTTTGGTCAGACTGCCCTCATAAGAAGTATGCATATGACTCCAACAGGCCAATATTATGTTTCTTATCTAATGATAAACTATCAGATAACTGTGTGTTCTTTTCAAAATGCATGTTTGATATTTAGTTTTGCATCTGAATTATCAGATAATAGTAATATTCGTTGCGCATTTAGATTTTGGCTCCACATCATTGCAATGTGAAATATTAAATAATAAACATTTACATTCAATAATATAAATTAATACTATTTTAAGAAAAACTATAGTTATGTTTTGCCTAAACAAAGGTTCAAATAGTAGTATAGTGCTTATTTAACCTCTCAACCAATCCAGTTATCAAAGATACAAAAAAGCTATTCAAACAAAAAAAGACTATAATAACAAAATTTATGTCTTAAATAATCTGGTTAAGCTTGGATGCTGGTGTCCTAGCATTGGTTGAGAGGTTAAGCAGGTTTAGTTAACCCTTCAGTCTTGTGACCTTGAAATGTCAAAAAGCGAATAAATTAGATTTGAATTAGGTATAATGGCATGCAATTATGCATTGAATGATATAACTTCTCAATACTAAAGAAGTCTTTAACACTGTGAAAATAAGGTATAAAGTGGTATGGGTGAGAGCGGTCATATATAACCGCTTGGGGTTTTACGGAATGGCGCGAAATATAGAGCGGTCATATATAACCGCTAAGGGACCAAGGGGTTAAAAGTATAGTATCTTAGGTTTGCTCCAGTATTACATGTGTTTATTAGTTTGAAATTTAAATTTTACACAAAACAAGCAATGTAAAATTATAAAGGTAATAAATATGTCTCATACTAAATATATTTTATATTTCAGCTTGAAACCGGTACTTATGCCACTCATTTCAAAACTCTTAATCTTTTTGCATATGGCACATACAAAGAGTACCTAGAGAACAAGTCTGATTACCTAGAACTGACTCCTGCGCAGTGCAAGAAGTTACAACACTTAACCATAGCCACACTAGCTACACAGGAGAAATGCATCCCTTATAGTGTGCTGCTCAAAGAATTGGATATTAAGAATGTGAGGGACTTAGAAGACCTTATTATAGAAGCTATTTATGCAGGTGAGATAAGAATAATTGAAAAAGAAATGACATGTGTTTTAATAAAATAAATAAATAAATATATGACATGATTAAATTTAAATAGTACATTACCACAGGTACCTTAGCAAAAAATGAATCAACTTAAATTTGGGATTTTGCTCTACATAGAGGAAGTATGTCTGCCCTGCAGAAAGTTGCACCTATATTATCTAAACCCCATGAGAATGAGCACTATAGCTACAGCAAGGCATTATTATTGTCTATTGCTCATACATCAGAGTGACTTAATTTTAACTGAGACCCCATACCTGCATTTTTTTTTTTACCAATTTAAGATTTTAATATTTAATTTATTCTGATTCATGAAAAAAATATAAATAACTGATATCTAGTAGATATAAACAAAGTGTTACAATTATTTAACTGTTTTTAGTGCCAGTTTGCCAATTTTTTATCAGTATCATAGTAATATATAAACAGAAGAAATAATAGATTAGTACTGCACATCCAGCTCTGGAAAACTCATATATTATTAAAATGAATCTGATATTTGTTCCATGTATTAAATAAAGAAGCCTTATTTTATCCTTTGTGTATTTTATTGAGCCATATGTATTGTATCTTATTGCAGACATAATTCACGGCAAGCTGGACCAGGAATGTGCGCGTGTAGAGGTGGACGTCGCTCTGGGCCGCGACGCTCGACTCGAAGACGCGGCCTCCATTGCCGACGTGTTGGCGGACTGGTGCAACGCATGCGAGACCGTGCTCAGCTCCGTAGATAGACACATACAGAGAGCCAACCATCACAAACAAAGGGCCATAAGACACCAGCAAGCTATTGAGCAGGAGGTTTGTTATTATCAGTTCAGGCAAATATTGTACTATTTAAATACATATATTTGATGTTACTAAAAGTGCTCTATTATATGAATTCTAGCTGCCCGGACAGACTTTGGTCTATCAAAATTTTTTTTTTGTTTTTTATGTTTTCTTTAACTAAGGGGTATGAAAAATAGATAGTAGCCGATTCTCACACCTACTAAATATGCCTATAAAATTTCATAAAAATCGTTTCGGAGGAGCATGGTCACTAACATTGTGACACGAGAATTTTATATATGTATAAGATAAAGCAATATTTTCAAAAAATAACGCTGGGTTCAAGTCTCGCCCATTTTACACCATAATGAAATATATTAATTTGCTGGTACATAAAGTTCTCCTTAAATCCATTTTCCCAGGGCTCCCCAAAGCGCGAGTGGATAGCACTAGTATTTCGGTAACCACATACCATCCAAGAGACCACACACAATATGCTTAAAATATCATGTACTAAATTATTTTTGCAGATCATATACATAAAGAAAACTCTGAAAACGCAAGCAGAGAATGATGAATCTGCTTCGGGCGGTGGCACCGAGACTCACTCCGCGCCAAAGAAGAACTCTGGGAAAGGAAAAACGCATCACCCACGCAACGCCGCCAAGTTTTGGCAGAAGAACACATAGCCCGCGCCATCCCAGTACTAGATATAAAAAGAAATAATGTAATTTTGTGATACTGTCTGTTAATAAACTCTAAGTATGCTACTCAATCATCGCATTGTTTGGCTTCTTACTTTCTCATTCTTGTTTAATTCTGTTTCTTGACTAACCTAGACTTAATTAATAGGCTGGAAGGGAATAAAATATCATTTTCTCTATAAAGATAGTATACATGAATTTATTATGACTTTCACACTGCCTCGCCTTCTTTTAGTGTTTTTATTGAGTCTCCTGATGCTGGTTTGGGTACATACGCCTTCCTCCCTTCCTATAAGGTAAATAAGTCAACGTATCCTAGTAAACTTAATTTTTAATAGAAGCAATACTAGTATAGTATTGTCTGTGGAAGCAATCTTCCCCAGACTTATACAAAAAATTTAAATCTTAAAAAATATATGTATGTGGTTGTGCTAGGTTGGAAGGTTAGCAAAAAAAACTCATCTTGCCTAACCAAGACCCCGAGCCTTTTTAACTCGCCAACAGCAGTCCCTGGCTGGCTGCGCCCTACTTTCAGACCCGCAGAATATTTTAGTCCTACAGTTTATGTTGACCATGGCTACCACCATAATTATAGCTATTTAATCAACCAAATATCCTTCTAAATACGTAGTACAAATAACTCAATGCATTTAGTCAATAAAAGTTGGCAACCTCAAATGGTATTTTTTTAAACTTAATAGCACATTAATTATTGATATTAATTAGAACACAGCGCAGTGAGTTGGCCCTATTTTAATTTCGGTCCTCCGGAAACCCAGCTCGGAACAGTGACCAAGTATAATATATATGTATTGATCTAAATAAGCAAGGGAACCAGTCTTTTAAAAATACTTATTAAAAAAAGCCTTATTATATAGATAAAACTGATACGTAACTCCTAAATTGAAGCATGGAGGGTAGTTTGTGATTTAAAACCATAGGGAATTGGGGACACTAAGACCAGACCTATAAACTATTTTAAATATAACTATCCTTTTATAGGCAATTGTTTGGCAAGCTGCGTGTACAATATTGCCTTTACATTCCTTAAATTAAGTTAAACTTAGGTACTTTAAGATTCTGGTAGAGCACTAATGATGATCACTTAATTTTAATCTTTATTTCTCCTTTTCATTTTATAAGAGCAATATTTTTGCAGCTTGTTTGTGTATCTATTGCAAAATTATAACATCAGGCGTATAAAACGATGGCTTGGTCGCATTAGTATAATTTGTAATGTCTTATAATTTAACTCAAATAAATATCTATTACAAGTATTTTAAAATGGAAGCTTTTTAATTAAAATATTAGATTTGTAGAATTTAGACCCTGCAACCCAACACATAAAACGTCAAATGAAAGAGTAAGACAAAACTGCGCGATGTTCTAGGCTAGTGACTGAGAGGGCGAATCTCCGGCGAACTGAAGCGGCGAGTTTGCCCGACATGAAGTACCGAGACTGTTTTGTTGACGCAGAGCGCAGCAAATAAAGTGCGCAGGCAGTGCAACGATTATCACGTTCGCAGGCCACTAAATAGTGATGTAAATAACACATAAAACGTAATATATCGTAAACATTAACCGAGTAAAGTACTTACGACGACTGAGTCGCTTATAAAAAGGATTTTAAACCAAGTGTCGTGATAATTCACAGCACCATAGCAACGGAACAGTGAAAAACTACGACACAAGTGACCGTCGCGTTTTACACAATGATACCGTGATAATTATAATAATAAATAGACAATACTGTTTTGTAAAGAGACTCTTGTTCACCGGAGTGCCACAACTCGAGGGCCTTCGTGAATTGGATGAACAGAAAGGCAAGTACTAGGTTGCCCTTTGTTAGGTCGTATTATACCTATTCACCTTTCACGTAGGACGGCCGATATTCATGGTCAACACTGTTTACTCAATACTCGAAACCGTTGTCATGTAGATATGCTCTAATAGTGCTCAACTGCGACGCATAAAACCTGATAACAGACCCTCTTCTACAAGGATTTGTATTGTTTAATGTTTGATAAAGCTATCCTAAAATATCGACTGATGACAATAGTTCACTCAGTCAAAGGGTTTGAATCGATACACGCTCGTGTACACTTAAAAATAATAATGATGTTTCATGATTGTATGTAGTGTGTTATGTTTGTGTGGGTTGGGTTGATGTTCTTTGTTGTTAGAGCTGTCAGCTGTTCGCGCGGGGCGCGCGGAGGTCGCGGGGCGGAGCGAGCAACTAGTCCGACTGGTCCCGCGCGCGCGCCTTGCATTACAGATTACATTATACTGGCCGACCCTCCGCTACTCGCACTTTCTTTCAATATTTGTCTTTAAAGCCCCTTTTCACTAACCAAATGTAAATCTACAAAAGATTTTTTATTGCAACGGCAATCTGAAGTGTGCCATCAAAGGCGGCGAGCACGCGACTGATCCTTTGTCGCGCAAACCATAAATAATTTATGAAAGCACGGTGTCAGATAAAAAACAGGTAAAGCGAATCACAGCGTAACCCTCCAGCAGTATCTATAGATCGTATCTGTTATTACAGAACGTTTAGGGAGAGCTGGCTGCGTGCCAAACAACACCGAATGCTCACAAAAAGCATGAATGCCTAGGTGGTTATTTGTTAGAACGGTTTAGATAAGTATTGAAATGATTGTGACCTTAACACACTAACGGTGCTGCTTCATTTGAATGAACAAAACACGTCGATTCGTACATTGAATATCATTATATTTCAAACCAGTTTCAGCTGGTAGTTGCTACATACATACGTGCGTCGTGCACTAGTAACAAATCAATTTCATGAACTCGCCAATTGGAAATTTCTCGACGTACCTACTAGCGAAGTAAACATAGGTAGTTGAGTAAAAATATACTATACAACATCAAGTAATACCTACCTATTTGTCAATACAAAACAAAATCTCATAGAAGCAATTTCAGAATATGCATCGACTAAGTTAGATCCTTTGTTTGAAACATGGGACGTAGAGGCGGAAATGACTCTCACATTTGCATCAAATTTTTCTATTTTTGGTTTCCTCATCAGTATATCATACATTTGTACAAGACATGGCTGCTATCTCAATGTTTTTCTTGCGCACTAATAATATATACACACTAATAATATAACCAATATCGTTTTATTGGTTCTTTTACTAATTCTATTGTAGGAATGAACAGCAAGAAGTAATTCAATACAGATTTTAATAAAAATACACTACTGTACCTACTATAAATTACATTGGCTGGTAATGGATGAAATGTTCAGAAGTTTACATAGAAATTGTAATTATATAAACAGAGCACGTCAAATGAGAGCCATGACAAAAGCAGCGCAATGGACTGAAATGTAAGCTGAACAATGGAGTATTTTGTGTGCGAATATATTGAATTCGCGGTGCTGGACAGTGTTGGATGCCATATTAATCATCCTTTGTCTAGACTACGTTATACATCATGAGGCTTCCTGTCCCAAACTGTCACAAATAGACATTTCTGACTATCGCGTTATGAAAATCACTCTGTAAATTCGATGAGGAGGAGTACTTTGATCTTGAAGTTAGGAATTCAAGCTAAAATAATAGTTAAGTGATTTTTAGTTACGTATATCGTATTTGAAAGCCTTGCTAATAAATACCATAGCTTGCTTATAGCAGGCATTATTGTAAAGTAATTAAAAAGTACTGGTAGGCATTATATAAATTCATCTGATGTCCATTTTATGCAAACTACTCCGAACAAACTAGACTAATTTGCCTAAAAGCTTCTTACATAACAGCGTCGCCAATTTGATTTGGAGAGCAATTCGTAAGGCATACATATAATTTATCTTTCCAGCATTGAGAGAACAACACTCCACTTAACATGGTATAGTTATAATAAAGAGTCCAGACCGGTACAAAACATCCGCCTTTGGATGGTCACGAGTCGAGGGCATAATGGCATAATCAGGCAGGCGGACTCCGGTCGATGTCGCAGTATCGTATTATAGCAACGGTCGTATGCTGCCAATTCCGTAATTTCTTAGTCATATGATCTCATACAAGCTGTGAACATCGTCGTGTATTGCATAGAGTAAAATTGAAGCTTCTTAGCGAGAATACCCCTGTCGCGTCTATCGCCATTACTATAAGAATAGTGAGCACCTACCTATTTTAAATATCAAATTATACTATAATCGCCTGCGCAGATGCATATGATTAATTATTAATATCTATATAAATACTGCGAATGTTGTGATAGCACTAATGGCATGGATAACTTGTACTTTAGTGATGACATCTACAGGAAATTGTCACTCAATGTGTTTGTATCCGTTGCAAAAGAAAACGTAGCTAGAGAATAAGTAAGATTTGACAACCGTTGATACGATGCGATGCTGTTTAAACAGTGGCATATATTTCATTGTTTGAAGCAAAAATATTTAAAGTATGTAGTGTGTTAGTACTTACGTATATCTACTATAATTACTGCTTGTGTTGCGAGCGACATTATCGAAAGACATTTACGCTAAGTTTGGTATAATTACCTTTTGTTGTAGCAACAACAAAATAGAATCGGTTCACAAAGGAGTGTCAGGTGTGTCAAGAGCGGTATCATTAAATAAATGAGAAAACGCACCATATTACAGAAGCCAACTCATAAATGCACCTGACCGGCTTCCATAACGTTCAGTAGGTAATGAGATACGAGGACTTGTGACGTCACTATGTAGGTAAAGCTGTTATGTCACTGCACTTCCTTGTCACTAGTTATATGAGATTACTGTTCAAAGGTAACCTAGTTCTGTTGCGATGCTCGTTATAGAATGCACGTAACTGGTCAGGTTAAAATTAGTTGGATACGTTTTCAAACATTCATTCGTTATTATAACGCTACGCTATTCATTATTATTTAGTGATGGATTCGTATAAAAAATATATTTAAACAGAACTAATTGCCTCTTACCTGGATATTAAGTATAATACTTAAAAATGAAGGTTTTTAACAGTTGGCTCGCGTATCGATGCTTTGTTGTATCATATCCGAGTCCGCTAGTGGTCGTTGTAGGACATACTAATAAACAACATCTAATCTTCTAAGATAGTCATAGCGCGTCCACATAACATTATGTGGGACTCGCCGAGTACCAAGACAAACATTTGCCATATTGCGAGCAGTGGGGACAAACGTAACACGCCGCCGCAGTGCTCATGACTAAGAACCCCAGTTAAATTCAAACCTAATTAGGCATACTTACCTAAATAACGGATGTGAGTCTTATTGTTTCACAGATTTAGTTAATTATTATTATCCATTTTTTTATAGCCATTTATTGTCAGGCCATATCAACCTATTTTCGGGCCATGACTTTTCTCTATCAGTTCTCACTGTGCTGTACCAGTACCGTGACAGTGAGATCTCGTCAACTTGAGCTTGACGATTTAGTTTGCCCATCGGACCTGTGGTCTGCCCACTGACCTAGCGGCTATCCTTAGCTTCCACTCTGTGACTAACTTCGACGTCGTCGGTATTTGGATACAGTTTTTGAAGAAATCGTTCCGGACTAATTGCTTCTGAAAAAAAATGTATCCCTTACAGTCTATAGTTCTGTTTCCACGTAAGAAGATATAGATAGCTATATGCCACAGACTGACTTTATAACTCTCCATCCGATTCTATGCTAGCCCATTGGTGTATCACCTTTGAATTTTGCTTAGAATCTATGTACTTCTCCTTGAGATCTTCATCTATTTTCCGGCAACCACGGAGCTACTGTTTTGATCCATCCAATCAGGTATTCACCTTGGCTACACCATTAAGGCAGTACAAATCCTTTAATGCACAAAAGGAAATAAAAGACGTCGAACAGCCTTGCTCTTTGAAGCTACGTTAAGATGATTCCCCTAGCAGCATCAAGGAACGAGAAATACGTCAAACTATTTTTGAATTTCGGATGTTAGTACTCTCTCTGTAGTAATAATTGGATGGAAAGCTAAATCTGATCAAAGTAATCCGTATTATCCCTAAGCGTGTTGGGATTGAGTTCTAGAATAATCATATACCTACGTCATACGACTGTAGTTTTAGAAGCAAATATTGTTTGACTTCCGATATGTCTAGAGGATCATATATTTGTTGGATAATTGAGGGCATTGATCTCACGATGTCAACGATCATATATATAGGTAGGTATATCAATTCATAATCACAGGCTGTGAGTTTTAGCACGTGGACGACGAAAACGTCCTTAATGTGCTTAGGTATTATATATTATATCCTTGATGTGTAAGTAAAAACATTTCTATTTATAAATTTTGCTTGTATGTTGTGGACCCTGACCCTGTCTCCTTTTGGTTATATCATGAATGAGCTCCATCAAAGCACACTGAAGTGCTAAATCTAGGTTGAATATAATAAACTAGGTGATGCTGGATCGCATTTTAGTAACACAACTTCGGGTTTCTGGGTAATGAAGTTATCATCACTGGTTTGATCTATTCTTCTATCAAAGTAAACGATAAAAGTTACGACAAGTATCAATATTTCCATTCTTAGTGCCTACGCAACGCATAGACTTCTCGAGAACAATAAACTATTTCATTAACCTTGAAAGGTGACTACATTACTTACCTAAGTTAATTAAAAAACTTAAACGTAACATTAATTAACCTTGATCTAGACATTGTTGTTTTATTATTTGTATGCGTAGCACCACTTAGATTTACATGATAATGACTAAAAATAATTCTTCACAACAGCTCTAAATAGCTGGTCTGTAATTCTTAGCAATAAACCATTTAAACCATTTATTTTCGTTACACATATATACAAAAGTTACATATTTATAGAATTAAAACAGCATTTACAAGGTTACACAAACAAAATAAATATAAACTGGCATACATGCATAACAAAGGGCTCCAGCTCAGCATTTGCTAATCCAGGACTGTGTCCAGCAGAAAGCAGTTGATTCTCCTCCTTTTGATATGGACCCAAAAATGCCTTTAAACCACTGCCGAACCTGTACGGTACAATGCAAATCTAATGCTATGTTATGATAAAAAGTATGCATATATATAACAACGGTCTTCTTAAATCGCCTTTACCCAATATAGTAAATATTTTCTACTTAACACTTTCTTCGAGCTCAAACTTACTTAAGGTATCTTTCGTGAGGCTTTCTACTGTAATAGTCTCACTGCGGTCTCATAAGGATACAGACACCCACTCATAAAGTAACCGTGCTGCAAAATAGTTCGCTACAATGAATCTGTGGTTCCGTTTACATAGTAAGTAGTATTTAATCTGAAGTTTCGCGGGCGACGCCACGCGCCGACCGCGCGCCACTCGCTCTCTGAAGGCACGCACCACGTCTCACATTACCGCTATTAAACACTTTTATTGTCCTCACCTGATGTCAGAAAGTGCAACGAACTGCTACAACTATTTTTGTATAGTACTCTGTTTGTACTATTGTTTGTAGTACGGTAGATATCAAGTGTTGTGTACGTGCTGTAGCAGAGCTCTGCGGTTAAGTAAATAGGTGAGCTTTCCTCTGACGGTGATACTTTTGTTCGTTATGAGCAGAAGCTGGAAATAAAATCCCTTGTCTTGGAGACAGTATTTGTTTCTAAATTGTGATATTTTAGGTGAATTGCTTACTGTTAAAGTATTATTTGACATATTATTACAATTTTACTTTTCTACTATATTCAATAAAATATTGCTTGCAACTGCTCCTGCGTGCAGGCTGCGTCATTTACATAGATCACACTATGCGCTGTATCTCCGATCTTACAATAATACATTTGATGAATTTAAAACCCGATCTATTAAGTTACGAAAATCTCTTGCAAAGCGGTTTAATGTATTGCACGTAATACCGAAAAACAGACGACAAGATGGCACACACTCAGCTAGGGTAGAATCCCACTCATAGAGGATACCGGCGTAAGAGTAGAGGCACTGTTACAATCTTTCGCTCGGTAAGAACGGGGGAGGTTCACATAACTACCGATCCTTGCTTTTTAAGCCAGCTTTAATATATTTTCCTGACTATCGGTAACGTGCTGGTAATACCCCTAGTATTGCGAACGATTATGGGCTACAATAACCCGGGCCGTATGCTAGTATGCTACCTTATTTAAACCGTGCGTTTTGTTCAATAATGAGACTGTCTGCAATCAGAAATGATTTTACTAAACGACGTATGTAAAAGATGTCAAAGTTTATTTTTCACATCGCGTTGTAAAGTTTTAGTAGAAGGTGCCAGCAACGTGACTGAGTTTTCATACGAGTGAAGTATTCGCATAGAATTTAAAGAACAGTGTAGTTGTGAAAACTGAAAAGTTGTGAACTGTAGCAATTCCAAAACTCTAGATGCGATATACTTGGCCGTAGTCTAACGATAATGTGTGAACATTAAATGTTTTCATGATCGTTTTCCTTTTAGAACTTAAAGTTACCCACCTTATAAAAATGGATTAAACCATCCTAACTAATATTATAAATGTGAATGCGAATTTGTTTGTTTGTTACACTTTCACGTCTTAACGATTGCACCGATCATGATGAAATTTCGCATACACATTGTCAGGAGTACAGAACAGGATATAGAGTACATTTTATCCAGGAAAAACTACTTTTACAAGCTTCACCTATATTTGGTCAAGCGAAGCACCGAGCAAAGTCTAGTCAGTATCGCACCTTCATTTCGAAACCGTTACTAAACAAAAAAACTAAATTTTACAGGAGAGCTTATTTACGATTTTTGCATTACTATTTACCTTTTAATAAAAAAGTAATGAACACATATGAGATATTTCTGGCATTATTGGTTTCTTTTTAAGGTGTGTAGTCAATTAGTCATATAATTTAATATTTTCTATATTAATTTTTTTATAATGATTTTAATTTTAATAGTAACACTTTTGCATTAATTACTTTTCCAATTAGGATTCAATTATGTAAAGTTAGTATAAAAACAATGTTTCTATATTAAAAATTGAATTCTAGCTATTATACGGACTGTTAAAATGTATTTCGAAGGTATTTTATGCACAGGTCAATTAAAACATAATAATTTACTTATTTAAAAAAATAACTTACTATAGTACTTTTATAACAATTAAACCAGAAATTTTATTCCCCAAACATTAATCTCTTACAATAATCAATCAATCAAGTGTAACAATCAGCATCTTGAACTATTAAATTATAATAATTATTATAGTTCAAGTTCAATAATTAGACTATTCCAAAATGTTATTATAATACGAAATCGCGCAGTACTGTGATATTATGTTACTTTGAATCAAACTTTTTAAGTCATTCTTTTTTGTTCTGATAATTTTAGTCTAGACTGGTACAATGGTTTCAATTGCATGTCTTTAAGGGTAACATTTCTACATAAGCGGGATGAACGACTATTAATAGAACTCAATTTCTTTAAATTTTGTCTGAGATAATTAAGTTTTATAATAAATACAGACATTGTCAAAATCTACCTTTCCAAACACAAGACTGCACCGAGCGAAACGTGCCAAAACAGGCGGTCACAGTTAAGTGAATAAAATCAACACTTTTTGGTTAATATAAATAAAATATAGATTTACCATAACAATGAATGTGTTTACAATTACTCCGTGTAAAAAACTTAAAATAATTAATATTTTCGCCTACAAAATTAAGTACATTTGCACGAAAAATGCAAAAACGTAAGCTCGTGTTACGTAATTTTAAGATTATAACAGTAGAAATCTATCCTATTTTACAGCTTAAACGAAACATAAATAGTTATATTACAATTTGTCTGTCCCAAATATTTAAGTTATTGATTGACAATAAAGATACATATTTATCAAAAAAGCACTTCAAATCCTCCATACAATATTACTATGGCGGCCACACGCCGATTTGAATATGCGCCGTACGAGCTCTGTCATTACCTGTCTTACGCTCGGCGCAGTCTTAATTACTTTTATATCACTTAATCTAACTGTTTCCCCTAGGGTATTTTTGGAGAAACGACCACCACAATCTTCTGACAAGCTTTTAATATCGATAAAATCAGAATAAAACATTCGATTAACTTTATAAGGGTTGACCTTTTTTTGCGCAGATTTTATGACATTAATGTAGTCATCAGGTACGTACATAGGACCTGAACGTAAACGTTTTTTTACAGCGTTTTTGATGACTGAATGAACTGATTCATTGTCGTTCTGTGTATGCCCACTAATTAGAAACTTATGCGTGATTTTTATAAGATGATAAGACATACATATACATCGCAAACATAAATTGATTATTTTGTTGGCCGCATCAATTGTCCGAGTAAAATGTAAGTAAGTAAAAGTAAGTAAAAATTTATTTTTCAATAAATAGGTACACGTTCTTAGTACAAATATTAGAACACAGAAAACAAAACAAAAAAAGTACATATATCATGAAAATGAGGTCACCACTCAGGTTGTTGTTGGTTTGCGGTTGATACCTCAAACCAACCCTGATATTATTTGGTAACCCCAAGTGACGCCCGGACGTACATCAGCTAATCTTGTAATAATTTACAAACACAAAGCACAAAACTACGTAAGATATATATTACTTATATAAATTATAATTGATAAGCATATAACATATATATATAATGTATATATATGTTATATGCTTATCAATGTAATGTGACTTGTAACTCATTATTATTAATTTCAGATACTCGTTTTGTTAAATATTTGAATACGCATGTTGCGATTTCATTGACTCCCCTCAGCGCATCCACTTCACTCCATACAATACAATCACAATAATCGTTGGTTAATTCACTTATGATAAAATCAATAACATTAAGTTTATACTTATAATATAAAGTCGATACCTCATCCTTCGGAAGGGGAAGCACAGCTTGCAGATCATAACAAGCAACAATGTGGTTGGTATTTACCAAAGCCTTATAATTTGCCTTTACTTTGCGGCTCAGTTCTTTTTTAATCTGATGGTGTTCATACTTTGCTTGTAATTCTGTATTATGGTCTACGTCATTTTTATAAGATGTGCATAATTCACATTGATCTTTTTTAGGTTTAAAGAAACTAATATTATAATCTTCATTAAAATTTGTCTATAAATGTGTATTTTAGCAGCTTCTTCACCATTATTAATGAATTCTGTTTGGTAGTCTTTATATAAATCTGTCAGATTTTTTCTACCCTCTTTATATTCGCGTGTCGTTTCTTGTCTCAAGTAATGCGACTCTATTCTAGGTATACTATCTATATGCCTTTTATTGCCTTGTTTAATATTGGAATCAATTGCATTATACTTGCCATGTTTGCCTCTTTTTTCTTTTTCGACAGTACCGGATTTATTATTTTTTGCAATGACAGTTGCTATTGGTCTATTTACAGCTAAAGTCGTTTTAAAAAATAACTTGCTGACACAAATTTTAATATTATTAACTTTGAAGCAATAATAATGTTTAGGCCTCCTATTGCTACTATGCACTTTATAGTAAACTGATAGTAGAACTGATATCTGGGAGTAATCATTGAAATACACTTTGCTAAGAAATCCCGCTATCTCGTCAAATCACCAAGTTTCTAATACTTTTCAAATAAAAGCTCTCTCTCTCCTGTTGCGTAATTTTCTCAGTGCACTCTAATCTGCATTTATCCCCACACGGAGCTCCAATCTCTTTTAGGAATAATCCTTTTTGACTTAGATAATGAAGTGTATTGTTGTCCACTGTTAAGAAGCATTTAAGCTTCCTTAATTTTAGAAATGTTTCTTTTGCGTTTACGTGTGCAAGAGGTACTCACCCTTGGCTGCTGGATTGGATCAACTTCTTGCACTACCTCGTGAATCATGGGCTGCTGAATTGAATCAACTTCTTGAACTACCTCGTGAATACTTGCCTGCTGAATTGAATTAATTTCTTGCATTACCTCGTAACTCAAAGCTTCGATATGTAGTTGCTACATACCAATATCATATTCAAGAGAAGAGCTAGATGAAGATGTTGAAACACGTCGTGTAGGTGCAACTGTTTCTACGTAGTCAGGATCGTTATCTGCTTCATCGGGGGAAAAGTCCTTACCTGAACGAAAAAAGAAAGCAAAAGCAAAAACATTTACAACACAGTCAAGCACACGACAAGAATAAATTAGGTATATCTTTAGGCACCTATCTGAAGATGTACTAGATGATGATGACTTAGTCCCGCGAGGATCGAAACCTTCTGTCCGTGTAATCAGTTTAGTTTTCGAGTTAATATATTTATGTTCCTATTGACGTGTCAATTCAATTTATTCAAACGTATTTCTAAACTACTAGGGCTTATATATTTTCTTAAGTGAATTCTTGAAATCTTGTTAATAAATCAATGGCAAAAGTTGGTAGTTCCAATCAACGTTTACCATCGATTTAGACTCAACTTGTTAGATGCTTTGTTTCCTATATATATATATATATATATATATATACATATATATATATATATATATATATATATATATATAACACGATATATACCACGCAACATTAAAACGAAAAGAACTTTATTCTCTATCCTATCCCGTAAGAATGTCTACATCATAAACCGAACGAAAAAAAATTCAACTTTCTTGGTACAAGGGTTGGGCTGGGCGTTGATGAGTCAGTGAGTTAGTCAAGAATTTTCCTAATTTATATATACATATTTGCAGACAGTATGTAAAATTTATGATATAATACAATTCTTCTTGATTAATTTTTTTTTAATCGTGTAACTTCGTTTTTGAAAGACCAAAAAGAGGTTTACTTTAATGGTAGTACACCATATCGAGTTTGATCGCTTATTTGTCTTTCGAGATAAACATCTTTATGTCTGCTCACCCATCAAAACATAACGTGAAACCAAACGCAACTACACAACATGTGTACTATGAACTGAAGCCGTTGAACTTGGAACTATGGGCCTTGAATCAAGTTATAGAGTTACAGATATATTGGCAGGCCTTATAAAAGAAAAGTGTTATCGCGAACTGCTTGTTAAACTCGCGCTCTGCTCGCTCAAAATAATGTTTCTGCTATAAACCTAATCTTGATGTTGTAGAATAAAAATATCGCGGTAATGTGTGGTCTTGTCAAAGAAAATCACGTTCCATCATAACTTTTATGGTGGTATGAATCGTCTATCGCCTGAAGCATAATACTTAGGCTAATTGCACTATACGGTTAATTAGCTAAAGCTACAGGCTTTAGCTATTTATTACGAATATATATTATGTTCTTATGTATAGTATAGTAATAGCATACGATACAGAATAACATGCTTGCAACTAAAGGAAGTATAACGATTTTTCAAATTCAAGGAGTATCATGTTACTAAATACAGATCAAGAGATACAACTAAAATGAGCATTCCATTTTGTGGAACGACCTTAAATAAAAATAATGTTTATCACATGTGCATATCAGTTTTTAATAAACTGCCTAGGAGTCAAAGAGAACTTCCATTTAATATTTTAAACTTAAGTTAAGAAAATGCCTAGTGGGTTATTGCTTTTATACGATAGAAGAGTTCGTGCAACACATAACTAATTTATCTGATTATGTGTAAATGTAATGTAATAATGACAAATATGCTAAATTTAATTGTTTTATATAATTATCAATATTTGCATGCCTAATACAGGCAGAATATAGCCTAAACTATTTACCATTGTTAAATCTACTACCACCTGTATTCTGTGCAAATAAATGTTTCTTTCTTTCTTGCCGTAGCAATTCATTCGACAAAATTTGACGCTGAAGCGAAAAAGATAGTGTTGACCTTGGTTTAAACCTGTGTCGTATAGGGTCTATTATAAAACTATGTTTTCTTTTATTGTCAAACGCGACCGAAGTTTAACGAGTTGCCATATTTATTTGTAGTTTACCTGCAGCAATGAATTTCACAACTACCTCATTTTTATTACTATTCTATCACCAATTGTGTGCATGTTACCTGTTTATTTCATTTATATTGCTTGCAAATACATTGCATAAAGCTAACTTAATAATAAAGTATATAGCAGTTTCTAGCAGTCAACTATAGGATGATGCCTGTGCCTTACTCTTAAGATTGGAGGAACCTGCTTTTCACTGTTTCGTTGTCTTGTATTGTGTTCATGTTTTTGACATCTTGCTCATAGGCTCGTTGTTCACGTGCTATACATTTTCCTTTACTTTTGCGGTTGCCACAAGGTGAGCAGAGTGATTTTTGGTTTTCCTGTGTGAGTGGCACAATCGGCGAACTGTTCTATTTTAAACGACAGTAGGTCTATAACTTCACACCTACAGCATAACTAGTGAAATGGTCATAAAACCGAACAGCAATAGTCATCAAATTGCCCCACTTGAAGGGCTTAAACATTTTCTATACATATGAATAGAGCTGCCGATATAATATAGTTGTCGACCACACAACAGTTGCAATAAATACTTAAATGTCGAAACGAAGATGTTGAAAGTTCAATGATTTGTAACAGGGAGTGGCTTTTATACGATCGACGTTTGAAGCCGAATAGTTACTTGCTTTTTTTATATATTTACACGGCAAATTTATTGTATTGGACCTGATGGATGGCCTGATGGAAAGGCCCAATTACAGTCCAGAGACAGTGACGACGAGGAGAATATAGATGTCTTCTAGCCGTTGCCAGTGTCAAGCCGGTCCGACCAGATGCTTCTTCACACTGCGTTTGAAGGACGCAATGTCATAAAAGGCAGGGAACACATCCCATGTCGGTTTACACTCCCATGTCGGTTTACACTTCCATGTCGGTTTACACTTCTAAAACGACATGGGAAGCTCTGATAGTGGCGTATAGCGCACAGAACTTCATACTTCTGTGTTCTGCAGTATAGTCTGGCCGCCTCTTTGGATACTTACCCATACGTTTCTTGCCAATCCTGAGGTTCGTCCCGGTATGGACGTCACCTGATGTTGTAAAAACTTTGCAGTTTCAGTCAGATTAAGCCATGTTCTTCACTCGTGGGTTATGTGCGCACGAATATTGTTAACGACGAAATAAACGTAGATACAAGGTCGTAAAGTTTTCGGTGGTTAATAAATCGTCGTTTTATTATGATGCTCATACTGCGCTCAAATCAGAATAACGTTTTCATTTTATGAATACTTTATTTTATATGATTTTAATAACTCTTAGTAGGTGTATGCAATTGTAATGTTTTTCTTTAATGTCAACTGACATTGGGCGAAGGAACTGTTTCTGGTAAAAGGCGATATGTTTGCTCTATTACCTAGCTAGGTTTTACTTAAATATAACAGTTAGTTATGATGTTTTTTTGTCTGTGTATATTATATGGTGTTTCTTGATGTTAACTGGAATTAACTCTTCTTCCTTTTTATGTTTTCTTTCTTTGTTAATCATTCTTATTAGTCGAACGTATCGTGAATTTGAGTGTCTTCGAATAATGTTGATTGTAATAACAGTACAGCATTGTGAGATAAAAGATTAGACGCTGTAAATACGAATACAAAAACAAAAAATATACCTACTACTTGAAATCGAAGGCTACCAAAAAAAAAATTCAACGCGATCGACTACAATATAACGAAAAAGTTTTGAATATATAATTTAATTTTATAATATAATTTTTGAATAATTTTAATTTGCGACAACTGCAAATCGACACTGGTAGACAACATTTGCATCTACCTTATACCATCCGGAGCAACGTAAGGTAAATGTATAAAATAAAAATGCACCTGGCATACATACTTACCTAGACTCACGCCATTTTCCCGTAGATATTAACTGAGACTACGGAATCTTAACTATCTATAATATATTACAGTTACTTAATTAAATATAACCGAAAAATACCTATATTTAATGAAAACAACAAGTAATGAATAAAAACTAAATCTATAATTCAAATTCAAGAATATTGTTTAATTTTACAAATAAAAAATATATTTACTAAATTAACTACAGTAAAGTGTAAAAATAAATTAAATCTAAATAGTTTAATAATAATTTAATTAGCTTAAAAATTAGTAAAGTTTAATAGTAGTAGAAGTGTAACAATTTTCAAAATTTTGTAATAAAGTGTCAAATAAACAACGCGATAAAATCCGTATATAGCAGTTTAATTTCAATGAATAATATTCGCGTAAATAGAAGACAATATTAACTACAGTTATTTGGACTTATGTCGGGCTCACCAGGGAATTGATACCCCGGTAATACCGACTAAACCTACCACGGTGTTCCTCGACATAACCATAGACGGCGAGGCCGCGCGAATCGCTTTCACATGCAATCGCGACCCCGCCGTGTAAAACGGCAGGCCACTACACAGAAATACTTCCTTCACCGTCCCCCTGGGAGGGACAAAGCCACGATACAGAGGCGCACGTGGGAACACGCACGCCGCCTCTCGGACCTGGTGCTGATCGGGTGGCGAGCAGGCCCACGCAGCTCACCACCCCCAGGTCAAACCTCAGGGTGGATGGAGGTCATCTCGCGCTCTCCGGCGCCCGGTTCTGCGGTTGGGGAGAGGGTTTAAGCGCTCCATCTCCCGCTCCGCCGCCTCCTTGATGGAAATTACTTCCTCACAAAAGGAGGCGACGGCGTTCCACGATCTCTCACTCCGGACCATAGACTGAACCACGGCCGGGAGTGAGAGGGCAACCACGGCGCTGCGATGCCCAGCCGGGGCAATCCGCGAAAGTGTGCAGCGCCGTGTCCACAACAACATCGCGGCAGTCGCCGCAGTGATGACATCCGGGCGTCGCCTGTAGGCCTATACGACACAGGAACTGGCCAAAACAACCGTGGCCAGTCATTACCTGTGTCAACCGGAAGGTGAGGGCGCCATGCCGCCTCTCCAGCCACTCCTCTAAAACGGGACTTACCGCCACGATTGTGGTGTGCCCGGCACTGGGGTGCACAAGTCGATTTCTCCATTCTTCCACCAGGACCTGGCGGAGTTCGGACCGTGCCGCCTCTAAAGCGGGAAGACCCGGTCCTTCGCCCCGAGCTAGCGCTTCCTGACGCCAACGGTAGAGCGACGCCAGAAGTGCCGCTTCCAGGTCCCAGGGCATCGATCCGGCGTTTGGACATAGATTCTACTTCAACTTCATCTTCCGTTTCGCCATCGGAACTTGAATCAGAGTCGTTCTGCAAATTTATTATGAATGGTTCGATAATATTATCAAATCTACTATCGCGATCCCAGTAATTGTTTTCATTTTTTTGGAAATGATCATCACATTTCTGCCATTTTACCGCTGTGAACTCCGAAAACAATTTATTCAGTAATTCTATCTTTTCATCTAGAGAAGAGTTAATATGGTTTTGGGCTATGTTGTTTTTAATATCAGTCTAGACTAACCCTATGGGATTCCAATCTGGATGGTACGGCGGTAAACGTAGAACAGTGTGTCCATGGGCTTTCAAGAGTTCATCAATTCTGTACACGGGCTCTTTTTGTGTATTATCGATAAGAAGTTGCGGTTGAGCTTTTGTCATAGCTGCCGAAAATTCAACATTGTGGTACCGTAACCAGTTCTGCATTTCAGTTTTGAGGCTTGCTATGGTTAGCTTCTTGTCAACCTGAACCCTGTGGTAAGATGCGTTGTCCATGACAACTACAGAATTCGGCAGCAACTTATCTTTTAACTTTTCATCTAGCCACTTATAAAATGTCGCCGGTCTTAGCATCTGATTTGAATATCGTCATTGCACCATCAACCAAGCCATTTCGACATCCAGCGTGAAGAATTATCAAACGCCGCCCTTTTCCGATATCAGCGTGAATTCCAAGTTCGGACGATGATTGCCAACATTTGCTGACTGGCGTTAATGTATGTTTCATCAAGGAAATATACAGTTGCGATTTTGCGTTCGGTAATTTCTGATTTGTGTCAAGTATTTTTTCCGCCACACTCTAATATTAGGCTGCTCTATAAGGAGATGTCTCTTCGATTTGCATTTTTGGAAACGGTAATCCATTGTGTGTAAAAGGTTTCTTAGAAATTCTCGTCCACAATTTAATATGCCATTTTGTTTCAAACTTGATATTAACTTACGGACACTTGGCACTCTTTTTTCAAATTCGTAAAGCTAATGAATTTTTCTTATGATATCTCCTGAACTAAAACATTCAACAACATGTTTCAAACAACGCTAACTACCGCCGTGAGCGTTGACGGCAGACTGATGGAACGGTGCGGCCAATACTTCCCCCATCTCGCCGCGCGCATACCTAAGGCGCGGTACAGCGGTTTCGGACAAAATATATATAAAAAAAAAAAAAAAAACATTATTTTGCTGCATTTACTTTCATCGTATGTTGCTTTATAGACGAAGGTACAATTTATACTCTTCTGTTAGCATGTTTTGCTACCTTTCGGAATAGATTATTAAACTATAATTACTTAATGTGGGTCATCAAAACTTCAAATACTTATGTTAATCCTAGATGCGCCAGCTACGTAGAAATATGGTCACATGTCATCTGAAACACAATAGCAACATGACATCTGAATAACAAATACAGTAATTGTACACTATCATTCTCTATTTGATATGTGAGCTCACTCTTTGCGTGGACACTTTTTCATGCCATCTCTATGGTTGGGGCACATTTATGATTAAATCTTTGTTGTGCTCTTCTTTGTGATATTGATCCGCATAATATACGCAAATATAATAGAATAGTGGCTTTCGGCATTGGTTAATGAATCCGATCAATTAAAATTACATAGGTAATATGAACGTATTTCATTCATTAAAACTTAATGTTATGTACACATAATTCGTATTGTTTACGTACAGTATAAACCCGAACAGTAATTGCATAATGCGGTCCGGTTTAAAGTTCCTTCATTACGGAATTTAGACAGATATTTCGGTGTTACGGTAACCCAAATACTGGCTGCAACTCATTTGACCTAGATAGTGGGTCGTAGTGACGTCATTGCGGAGATGCACCGATAGGAGAAAGTCAATCCGCGCTTTAAAATGTTTTACAGACGTCGACGACAGTTTTTGATAAAACGTACTCTAGCGTGCGTACTGTAGCGTGCTTTGAGAATCAAAGTATCATTTCTGTTGATGAAGTTACGTAATCTACTTTTGCGGCGTTTTTATGGCCGGGTTTTGCGAAAATAGCGTTTAAAGCGGCCATGTTACGTAATACAGTGAAGTTTCATGCGTGTGTGTCTATGAGGAGTTAGACTGAGATGTGTGCTTAGGTCTTACGTAATTGGGGCGGGTGTAGATTGAGATGAGTGCAAATAAAAGCTTGTTATCAAAATAACATACTCATTCCCTCGACTGTTTATTTTCGAAAGGGTAGGCAGAGATGTATTAAATCCACATATCGTTCACAATTTTTCTAGATCTCACCTAAAACCAGCCGAACATATTGCCATCTACCGGTCACATTGACAGACTCAATGCTGCTACTAAGAATTCTCCGACCCGGTAATCGAGTCTAGAACCTCTGATCCATCTGAACATGTTAAAAACTCCAACAAATATTTAAAAATATCAAATATATTTATCAATAGATTTTGCCCGCGGCTTCGATTGCATAAATGTAGGTTAGATAATATTAGTAACATTACTTTTTTCCTAAATAACAGGTACCTTATTTCCTTTTCTGTTTGCCTGTCAACGTGTATGCGAAATTTCATGATGATCGGTCGAGGACTTAAGGCGTGAAAATAAACTCACATTCGCATTTATTATATTTAGTATTACTTAGCATTAAGATTAAAAACAATCGGTGGCACAATGATTAGGTAATTATTATAAATGTATATTCCAGAATGATTTAACAGAGGTAATGTAACACGCCCATGATTTGCCAATATGAGCAGCAGGCTCGCCTTCTATTACGTAGGACTACGTAACACAGGCCAGCCCCTCGTCGTCTACCAAGCACAAATACTAATAATGTACTGTTAGAGAGCACACGCGATGTGTCTGGAATAGAATGGGCGTTTCCCTAAACAAAAGCATTCAGTAGAAATGTTAGACACATATAATATAATGTCAGCCTCGTTTTATAGACTACAAACATACACATACATGGTAAAATCTCCGGCAAATATTATAAAATATCAAATGTATATAGCACTAGATTTTGCCCGCGGCTTCGCTCGCGCAATAAAACGTAAATGTAGATTAGGTTACCTACATTAGTAACAGTACTTTGTCCTGGATAAAACGTACCCTGTGTCCTTTTCTATTCCTTCGACAACGTGTATGCGAAATTTCATGATGATATATAGTTAAGGCTGATATATAGTGGAAGCGTAACAAACAAACTCACATTCGCATTTATAATATTAGTTAGGATTAGGGTATTACAGCTAAGCACGGACATCTTCTCAATAAGAGAAGCAGAAAATACAGAGTCCAACACATCTTTGAGAATAATATTATGTAAAGCTCTCAGAGAGGCAGGTTTTCCCACAATAATTTATTCAGTGTTGAAGCTAGCAGTACCTAAATACTATTTAATGCGCAAATAATTAGGAAAAGCTAGAAGGTTCAAATTTTAAATGTTTCAGATTATTTTCATATCTATACTTATATACGCTGAAGGCTATTGAACTGACTGAAACATTTACCTTTGATAGCCTAATTCTTAGGAAACTTATAGACTATACAACATCACGCTGCAATGGGAGAGATGTAGTAATCAAAAACGTGGGTGAAACCGCACGCGCTGGGGAGAACTAATATCATATACGAATAGATTTACTAACATACATACATAGATTCACGCCTGTTTCCCAGAGGGGTAGGCAGAGACTACGGATTTCCATTTGCTACGATCCTGACACACTTCTCTGGCTTCATTCACTTTCATCACATTCCTCATACACGCCCGTCGGTTCAAGGTGCTCTTAACCTAGCCTTTGTCCAGAACGCCGCCGATCTGATCAAGAAACGTTCGCCTAGGTCTTCCTCTTGCGACTTTTCCATTCACACTAGCCTTATAAACTTTCTTAGTCAGTCTTTCCTCGTCCATTCTTTCTACATGCCCAAACCAGCTTAACATACCCTTTTCTATTCTTGTCACTATATCAACTTTCATGCCGCATCTCTCTCTAATCACACTATTCCTTATTCTATCTTTCAGAGTCACACCACATATATTTGTCAGCTTCGATGGCGTAGTGGTTAGAGTAACCGACTGCCACGCCTGAGGTCGCGGGTTCGATTCCCGCACAAGTGAAACATTTGTGTGCATAAACATGGATGTTTGTCTTGGTCTGGGTATTTCTATGTATAATATGTATGTATTTACAAAAAAAAGTATATATGTATGTTTATCCATTGTCTAGTACTCATAGTACAAGCTCTGCTTAGTTTGGGCTAGATGGTGTTGTGTGTATGTGATAGAATATTATATTATATTATTTCTCAGCGCTCTCATTTCTACAGCATTTATTCTGCTCTCATGCTTCTTTTGCCATACCCAACTTTCACTTCCATACATAAGTGTGGGCACTAATAGTCCTCTATGAACAGCCAAACGTGCCTTTTCGGAAACATTTCGACTGTTCATAAAAGCGCGTAGAGCTCCATTCACTTTGTTTCCCGCAATCGTTCTCCTTTCAATATCTCCCTCATGTTTACCATCCCTTGTAAACAAAGTACCCAAATATACAAACTCTTTCACTTGCTCCACTTTTTCTCCATCAATCATAATATTACACATCGTCACGCACTCTTCCTTTTCAAATACCATTACTTTCGTCTTGCTTACATTTATTTTCATTCCTTTACTCTCAAAAGCACCATGCATAATAGTTACCATCGCCTGCAACTCTTCTGCTGATGACGCAAGTATTACTTGGTCATCGGCATAAAGAAGACATTTGACAAGTAACTTTTTTACTAACGGAATACAAAAATAATCTTCTGGCAGACCACTAGTTACCATAATACATATCTTAATAACATTGCGGTGCTTACGCTAAATGGCCTAAAAAAACTCCGTAAAAATAATAGCACGTTATTAATGAATTATAACAAGGTATATTTAGAGTTTGTAAATAGTGGGAAATAATGGAATTCCCACGTGATATATATATCTGGTACTCATAACGTTGCTTGTATTAATTAACCGACTTTCAGAATAATACTGTTTGGTCCGTTATTAGTACTGATTGTGTTCGTTGTAAGGCTCGTAAGCTGAAATGTTTTACTCTCTCCCTTTCTAAAAACGTTGTATCTATAAAAATAAATAAAATTATAGTGTCTGTTTGTAATGACAAAATAACAGCTTTTTACTTAATATGGAAGTATAGGTATACGGTACATATATAACAAAAAATATTTTATGTTTTTTGTTTATCTGTCTATCTGTTTATTCCGGCTAATCTCTGAATCAGCTGAACCGATTTTGATGAGATTTTTACTAACAGATAGCTGATATCATAAGGAGAGACTTAGGCTACTTTTGAAATTATTTTGGAAAATTTAGAGAAACGCAATAATAAAATAATTTTTTGATTAAATTTCACGCGGACGAAGTCGCATTCTGCCTGATGTTAAGCATTTGCAGTAACCTATGTGAAGAGGACCAGTAGTAGGTGGTACTGGAAAGAGAGGAAAGAAGTAGGTACCGAGAAAGTAATAATTGCTAGCAATTGCAGTCACTCAGACTTAACTATGCTACTGGATTGCACAAGCAACGTTGATTACCTACTTTAATAGATCATATTTAATCATCATATAGAATCATATTTGGCTTGTGTAATATATATGTCATAACTCATAAATAATAGAAATATTATACACTAGCTTTTGCCCGTGACTTGGCTCGCGTAAAAGTAGATTAGGTTATGTTAGTAACAGTGTTGTGGAAGACACGGCGTTGCATACATTGGTAGATTGCCCTGCTTGGGCCACACAACGCCGTGTAATGCACGCGGCAGTCGGTAGGGTCGTCTTCTCGCTCAAGGCTATGATTCTGTCCATGGTTTCGAGCGAGAGGTCTTGGAATGCCGTCGCCTCCTTCTGTGAGGAGGTGATGTTAGTGAAGGAGGCGGCGGAGAGGGAGAGGGAACGTTTAATCCCTCTTCCTAACCGCAGAGCCGGGCGCAGGAGGGCGCGAGACGACCTCCAGCCACCCTGAATAGAAGCCTGCGGGCGGTGGACTCATTGGGGCCGTCCATCGCCCGATCAGCGCAGGTCCGAGTAGGCGGCGTTCGTGTTCCGCGCACGCCTCTTGATGTCGGAAGGTGGACTAGGTCCCCGCTTTGTCGTCGGGGTCCAGGTCCCCCAATTGTTTATTTTTTTTTGTTGTATTTGTGAGTTTGTGTAATGGTTGTGTGGGACCCGCCACGTCCATCGGCGGGTCAAACCTTTGACGGGGTCGCGATTTGAATGCGAGAGCGATCCGTGCGACCCCGCCATAAAGGTGTGAGGAGCACCGCGGTGGTTTTAGTCGGTTCAGCCCAAATTTCCATCTTATGGGCTGGATCCCGACATATCCCCATCGCCCGCCCCAAAACCGGCGATGGGGAATGTGATATGCACATTTCCCCGCGTGAAAAAAAATAATTAACAGTGCTCTATTTAATTAAAATAAAGCCTATGTTACTCGGTGATAATATAGATTTCTAATAATGAAAGATTGTTTTTAATAGTTTTTTTGCCTTTGAGTTAAATCGTTACAAACAAATAATTTTCCGCTATAATATTTGTATATATATATTTATGTTCACCGCCACGGGGGTATAGAAAATATGGAAAAATTTATTATTTTTAGATTTTCGTCAGCAAAGACATTGAAAAATCTGAAAATACTCGTTGGTAATAGATAATATTTTATGATATGCAATTCAAGGCCATTATGTTTATCCATTTGACATTGACCACTTTAGATGTTGACAATGAGACGATATATTTTTAATTAATTGCCAGAATAATTGGACATGCATAATTTGTTCGGCTATACCTCGCGATTTCACGCATTTAATGGTTTTTAATAAACTATTACCCCACGGGAACGGCTTGCCATAAAACTGTGTAAATGCAGGACATAGTATATTTGGATAGCAAGTTTGATTCAAATCGGTTTACCGGTTCACGCAGGATTCTATAAACAAATGTTCAAACATCGTCGTAAACGTTTACAGTTATAATATTCGTATGATTTCAAGCTTGTTACTCATGCTAGGAGCTGAAATATATTGCTGTTACAGACAAACAAACTGCTGGATGGACAGACAGACAAAGCTGCACCATGGGAATCATTTTTACCATTTTCTACCTACTTAGATTTCTGATGCAAAACAAATTATAATAATAATAATATTCTATCACATACACACAACACCATCTAGCCCAAACTAAGCAGAGCTTGTACTATGGGTACTAGACAATGGATAAACATACATATATACTTTTTTTTGTAAATACATACATATTATACATAGAAATACCCAGACCAAGACAAACATCCATGTTCATGCACACAAATGTTTGACTTGTGCGGGAATCGAACCCGCGACCTCAGGCGTGGCAGTCGGTTACACTAACCACTACGCCACCGAGGCCGACAAATTGAAAACGATTTTTACCATATCGATGCAGAAACTAAGTTTTCTTTTATCAACCGACGCATATTGCACCAGGGAACAGGGTGTAATAAAGATGTACTCAAGAGTAGCTCGCATAAGTCTAGTACGATTACGAGTATATTACAAAATTCTCTTTAAAACAATTAACGATATAAATGTTTAATTCGTTTGCAACAATAAAATGTCACCTGTTTGTGCGTCGACACGTCATTTTAGCTTAATTATAACTTTAGTGCCAGCAGTTCTGTGGGTACCGTTATAAAACGGCTTTAGACATCTCACTGTCGTCATGTTTTTAATTTTGTAATAGACTTAGTGCATTTATTAAGATGGTTATATTTGTAATTTGGTAATCATGACGAGTCGTTTTATGTAAATGTTAGGCATGATGGATTGAAAGTAAAATAATTATGATTAACCTTTTTTGGTAGCCTAATGCCCCTTTATTTACCATTGCTTCAAGGGTAATTGATTAGCATAACCGCTTTCAGCTTTTAAATTGACTGAAGGTCTTCTTCGAAATATTAATTACAATTTTAAGCAGCAAAATGAATGTTTAGTTAATACGCCGTAGATCAAATCTGCTACCAATATACAACATGAAATTATGGACTCGACATGAAAGCATAACTTGTTTAGGTATCTAATATAAATCTTGTAAGCTCATAATTTATTCTGTAAGAGTGTGCAGTGCTTGATGCAGCTATGTCCCGACTGCAAACTTTAGATAGATAATCCTTCAAAGCTTGTTACCTAGGCTGGCAGTATATTGTGACTTATTGGCTCATAGCCTGTAGGTTGGTAGCTGAATGGATGCGTCTAAGTTCCGTTGAAAGATAGCTTAATGTTACATGTATTATGTTATATGAAGTATTATCTCGCCCTCGGTATCGTAGAAATATTTCTAATAATATTTTTTTATAATAATAATACAATAGTGAATGCGACTGCTGTGCATGAAGTCTCGGTTTAGATTTCTGGGCAGAATTACCGTGCTTTTCTGTCAAGAAAATTGACATTTTCTATGAAGACTCCGTGCTTACCGTGGTCGGTAGATGGCAATAGACCCTCTATTACGTGGGTCCAAAACATACTTAGAAAATTTTCAGTGTAACACTCTTTTGCTTTGTTACCCACCCTTTCAGAGATATTGGCATAATACTATGTACATATGTATATTGTTATATCAGCCTAATTTAAAAGAGGACTATGCTGCAAAAAATGAAATAAATGTGTACTTGAAAACAACCAGCTGAGTCGAAACCCAATTAAACATCCAGTTTTATTTAACATTATGTTTTCATCAACCCATCCGCATAAAGGTAAATGCAATGGCAGTCAAAAGATAAAAAAAGACCTCTTATAGTTAGTATGAATACATAATCCTATTTTTTCGTGTGCGACTAAAATCTAAATTTGAATACAGGGTGCAGGGGCCAGTCGTTATGGGAGTTAATCGCGCGTGTGTCGCCGGCTTTGAGCTGATAACGCGCGCTCGAGCGTGAGGCGAGCCTTTGTTTGACGTTTTTGTGAAAATATTTCTCGAATGTTATTGACGGCAACTATGATAGTGTTATGTTGCTTGTACTTGATTCAAGTTATGTTTCAGAACAGTACGTTGCTTTACCAGTTGTCTAGCAGCTATTTACCAAATAGATGGTGTTAGTAGTTATTACACGTTTTTATTGGATAACGGCGGCGGACCAGTAATATATACCCTTGTGCTCGAGTCCTTTGACATTACTGACCAGGTGTCTATCAAGCATACATCCTGCCTGATGAGGCAGGATGTATGCTTGTTTGCCACCTTGGTTCTGTATCTACTAAAACAGATAACTAAAGCAGCACAGAATCTAGTTAATATTTTCGATAAATAAAGCAGACGAGATATGGGTTCGTTCGTTGTTCTCTTTGTTACATGCTCTCATCTTAATATATCACGTATGTTTAATGAGAGGATCCGCAACCAGGCCGGATTGAGATCCTCACAACCCTGCAAGGAGTTCGTTTAACTGGTTCAAGGTGGTGGCTCCTTATCAGTGGTTAGAGATACGTCCTGGGAGCTTGTTGTCTCAGTTTATAAGGGATCGCTTCGGTCTTCACACCGCCTAGGCGGTCCGCCCTTCAAGAGATCCTCTGCGATACTGGGAGAGCTTAAGCTCTGACGACCAACGATCTAGGTTACTTGCGTACTCGTAGTTTTCGACTGTAATTCACTATCACACAACCTGATGGGTGATAGTGAACTTGA
Source organism: Catocala fraxini (assembly GCA_930367265.1). Lineage (NCBI taxonomy): Eukaryota > Metazoa > Arthropoda > Insecta > Lepidoptera > Erebidae > Catocala > Catocala fraxini. The sequence continues at coordinate 26,997,705 of OV884036.1, read as the reverse complement.
ATTAGTTTGGCGTGTAAACTTCAATAACGCGATGCCGGATCTATCGTGATGTTATCTTAGTTCCGCTGTCGTCCGCTTCGTGTCGCTAGTTATTTGTGACTACCGTCAAACGGTTTATCGCCAGGAAGGTAATACGTTTTTTTTCCTACCGTGATAGAAAAAAAGAAATAGGGATCTGCAGTGAACTAATTTACCGTGTTTTAATAAATGTGTATGCACCGAGCCACGTACGTAAATGTAAAAATAACTATTGATTCAAATACGAATAGTTTGCATCGGAGGCGTGTGACTTGCCAGTGAATGTTCTTGGCATGCTGCGTATGCACTTTGCGTCGACAAACGCATGACGAATCAATTACAATAATATCACAAGAAAACCTATTTTTATGTGTGGCTCTATACTACTCTATAGCATAGTGAAAATGGACTTTTGTTTAAAATCATAACTTCATAGAGCGTATATATCCATAGACTCATACTGTAAAATCCAAAAAGGCTGACAGTGAAGCCTTTTGTCGTCTTGACGTTTACTTAACAAAGAAGCTCAATAACACTTTGCTCAACCAGAGATTCGAAATTCGGTCTATCGGCCGGTCAAAATTAGTATATATCGGGCAACTGACGGAGAGCATACTTTTTGCTATCGCACGATAAGTTACTGTTATCGACCGTTTTATATAATCCTAGGCTAACCTCGTGAAATAAAGATCCAATAAAAACAACTAGCTTAAAAAGTCTAATAAGGATGGATTACTTTGAGAACCTTATTGTATAATACGTGTATATGTATGTATATTTCAGTATGCATCTATGCACGAGGTCGTTAACCCATAACAAAGGTGGGCGAACAATCCACTTGGACACAAACATGTTGCATACAGTTTCGGTTATAATTGGAATCGGTCGCGTTTGTCGTATACAGAACTGATAGTGATCGCCAGTCTCCATTCAACTTACACATAATATGATTAGCTCGAGTACTGAACACGGATTATATCGATGACTAAAATCGATTGCGTGGTCCATGTCCGTACATTTATATACATAGTCTCACGCCTATATTTCCGGAGAAGTAGGCAAAGGTGTAGGTATATATGTACATCCACATTTCACTAGTCATGGGCTTAAGGATCATGTAATAGGAGTTGAGCTATATTATATAGACAATTCTAAACCCCGTACTGATTCTGAGAAATTTCATGTCAGAAAACGACCCACCCTGGAATCAAGTCCTCTTTATGTACAGTGGCATATATTCTGTTCACGCAATGCGGTGATCAATACGCCTAAATTGTTTATGTTGTAGTCCTAAGTAGCGTTGCGCTTCGTCACATAAGACGCTAACGAGTCATATGTGACGGCTACCTCATTTGACTACACAGAGGACATAGGCCGCCACCAGTGAACAGCGTTGTTTTAAGAGCAATCATCACATTTGCAGGACTTGCTACTCTGTCAAAGAAGCAACAGGCCTCAACACGGATAGAAAATTCGGAACTTCACAAAATGCGTTATTTTACGGATTACTGCAAACGAGCTCACATTGATGATTCTCTTTGGAAAGATTAGAAGTTGTTCATAATAGCGTAGACGCGTTTATTGCACAGGCGAGTATTCCCTTCCATTCGTCAGACAATACATTGATACTATTATTATTTTACTAGTATTCGTGTTAACTGCAGCAAGATCAGCTGAATCCATCATTTGATGTCTCACAACCTCACAATGACAGCTCTAATCCCTAAGTCGTTACGCTACTGCTGTTTCAAGACTTCAACTCACTTGCAAGTTTATCGCAAGTGTATTTATCGCACCTAGAAACCATTTGTTCATCCATCTTTAGTTGACACAACGAAAAAATTCGACGAATGTCATGTGCCAGTTACCCTTCATTGTATACCTATTATTATGCATTGCCATCAAAATATTTTTGACGTCGCAACCGCGGAGACAAAACATCGGTTATGAACAATGGTTGCTAATAATACCAGGTTCCGTTGCGTAAAGACTGAGGTGTTGCAACCTTACAACTTGTTACCAAGCTTGGCTTCACTGGATATATTTTATGCTGTTTTGTGCTATTAGACATGGGGTAAGGGCTAATTTTCCTTTATTGAGGAGATCCAGTGCGGGTCCGGTATTGAATTTGTACAAATTCATCATTTTGCAAATACTTGGCATTGATAAGTGACATATTATGTAGGTCTAACTGTTGGGTGAAAAACTCCATCGTCGTGCTTTGGGGACACTCTAAAAATTATCATTATATACGTTTTTGAATTACTTATAAGTTGATATAATATATTTTTACTCTGGTCACTTGGGAAAATAATATATAATAATTATATAGAACCTCGCCCATTTTTCTGCATATTATTTCTAGGAAACATAAAATAGCGGAAAACATTTGTATGTTAACTAGAAGTTTTTATAATAGTACCTAATAATATCATCCCTGTATTAAAATGTCCCACTGATGGGCACGGGCCTCTTCTCGGTGTGAGAAGTTACTTAAACTAATTATTGAACATATTTTGGAGTATTAAACTTTACGCCTCGTAAAATAAGAGCTTACATTAATAGCTTCAATTAATTAAGATAAGATAAGATAAGATAAAACTTTATTCATAGATAAATTTAGCCTAGGTTTACAATGTTGTTCTGTTTTAATATACATATGTTCTAAATATGTGTACACAGCATGTTTAAAACAGATACAATACAGTATAGTTAAACATATTTACACTATTAAACATATTTGACTATATTAACTTAGAACATTAGCAAATTAATGTATAAATAAGAAGAAATATTCTGTTTAACTTCAACATATAAAATTGGCGGTAAAGCGATAAAAATTCTTTACTTTCCGTGCTAGTCAAATGACTGTGTTACGGCAAGGTAAGGATTCTCACTCTAGAAATACCAACTGTAATTGAATAAGGACAGTTTTGTATTAATGATTGTAATATTTAAGCGAACAAAACATGCACGACATCTACTCATGAGTTTGGTGTAAACAAGTAGTATATTTATCTACAAATAACAGATAATTTTGAAGAATGATTGTTAAGCTTAGTTAAACAACTTTAGAATTATGTAATTGATAAAATTCAAAGTTTATGTCAATGCAGACATGATTTAGTATTTATATGAAGTTTGTTTATAGTAATATCTAATGTGTTATATCAAAAATAAGCATTATATAAATATATATATATATTACATATGCATTTATTTATTTAATACGTATGTGATGTTGTACTAATATATTTATATATTCATACACGCGTTTAAATATCGTTTATTCTTATAATAATAAAAACACATATTCATGTATACACACTTACATACATAAAAACATACATACTTTTGTAAATATTATATTTAAAATACAAATATATATATATATATATATATAAATATATATATATATATATATATATATATATATATATATATATATATATATATCTCTTCTCCCTAGCCTTTATTATTCCCAAGTCACTTGGGTCGGCTTTTCTGTTTTAACCGGATTTGACTGGATATCAGTTTTTGCACGGAGTGTCTGCCACCTGACCTCCGCAACCCGAAGGCTAACGATACCCTAAGGCTAGACCAGTGTCAGGATATTATAGGGCACTGACTTCCCAATAACGACTGCCATAGATGTTCATGGCACCCGGGACCGACGGCTTAACGTGCTTCCCGAGGCACGGAGCAGGCGATAATTATCAATCAATACGCACATAATTTCGTAGTCATATAACTTCCGAAAGTCCGAGGTACGCGACGTGGGTTCGAACCCGAGACCCTCTGCATTGCAGTCTGTTGGTCTCCCCACTGAGCTATCGCTGCTATTGTGTATATATATATATACATACACAAATATAATTATATATCAATTGGTTTTAAAAACTTAATGATTGCTCCAAAATTGTCTACTTTGTACTTCTACGACGTGATAAAAAATGCACATAAACACAATCAAATGTTTAGCGCCAACACAAAGAATCTAGTGACGTAGCGCGCTATTGCAAAGCCAACAGTGATAAATAATAACAGCGCTTGCATCCATTACATTACTAAGACGTTTACTTTAACTCTATAGAAAAGCTACTAAGCCGTGGCCGAAAATACATAATATCAAAATGATCTTCATCTAATACATGGAGTAAGACTAAACAATGGACCGCCTAAGCGACTTTTTTAAAAATAAGTGTTTTTGTGCCTGTACATAGGAACAGGACGCCTTAAGAAGGCACTGTGTTGATTAATATTTACTTGAAAGACCAGTTATTTTATATACGTGCGCACGTAGAAAAACATAAGTTGGTCTTTAATGTTCTTTAACAGCGTAACAGTAAAAAACCAAGTAAACCTAATTTACCTCACTTATTAGCACTGACGGAAACGTCCTAATATTTTCCTTGAACTTCAACTCAACCATGGTCAGTTGCGGATGTTCCCAAGCTGATATTCTAACGATATGTATGTCACCACGTATCAATTAGAATAAAGGCTAACAGGAACTGATACGTTATCAGTTCTAGCTACAGTCACCTCAGGCAGCCAGTGATAGTACTCGTCATTCCTAGTAGGTCATTTCTCTCGATAGTTTTGTTACTGGGGAAATATTTGATACGCCGGCGATCGTACTTATGTTAAGAGTACCTACTTCAAGTATAGTCACGTATGTTTCATGGAAGTGTAGGTGGTAGAGACTGCAGGTCTTCTTTTGCTACGATACCTCTTTTGCTTCGTCCTTTGCAATTATTCTGTTATTTGGTAGAATATTATTATTATTATTTAGTCTACTTTATTTTTAGTGTTTCTGATTTGGCCAGAGTATAAAGACAAGTTTTGTGTTATTGGATCTATGTCATTCCCATTTTTGCTCTTATGACAATTATGCCACTGAACTTGTCAGTCCAGTGGCAGTGCAATCGATTGAAGTTCTCTTCGGCGAAGTGAGCTCGCGCCTTTCAGACTTTGTGCTGCGCCTTAAGGTTCCGACAGTAAAAGCTCTTTGTCCGCTCCAAAAATCTGAACTCTAAAGCCGTGAGAAATATTCTTCCTGATTTTGACGGCATTTGACCGACAAGATGTATCGGATACCTACCCGTCTGTATTTGATTTGAATATCAGCTAACTCTAATGACAAGGAATAAAAAAAATGTGTGTTCTAAAAGAAAAGTGACTATTTAAACATTAACAAACTTAATTAAAGTGCACAGCTATTAAAAAAATATTGATGAAATTACGATATAAATGTTCAAAGCAATCAATTAAAACAATTCAACTCGCTGGTTTTCCTTGGGCCCGTAAACGTGACTATCGTAAACAGAATAAACAGCGACGTAGTTAAAATTTAATAAAAGGAACACAAACCGATGCTTCTCATCGCATCTTAGTGAAATGTAATAGGGTGTTTTATTTTTACGTAAAAAGTGTGATATACTTAAAATCTGGGTAGTAAAACCACCAAATTATGGCTATAATTCGTGTGTATGGCTGTTATTGCTCACCATTTGGTCGCTAAAAACAATAATGTGATTCTTAGGAATTAAAGTCTTAATGGCGTCCAGTATACGATCTTGGAATACGACCACTACATATTTTTTAACTTTCATAAAAAGAAGTTAGGAGTTATTTTAGTGTGTGGCGGCCAGCCCTAATAAACAAAGTATATAACGGTGATCATCTCTAGAAGTATCTGTAAAAAACATTGTCTTGTGGTTAGAGACTATTTAATGCTCGATACCACACATAATAAATAATGGCGCAGAACTCTCTTAGGAGTTTCGTAGTGCTGTCAGCAAACAAGTGAGTGTTGCCTTCTGTTTTAGTAGTGGTTCTCATAAATTGCTGCATATTTCGTATCGATTATTTTACTACTACTGATGATAGATTCAAACAATTATTCTATTTACGACAACCAAAATACAACTAATGATAAAGTCCATTTAAATTTAAACTATTTAAACATTTTACAATGTATAATACATTGTAGAGGCCGTTTAATCATGCCCGATTATGAAGGCTAATGTCTTAGATTCGGCTTGAACTTTTATTCATGGCAGCATTTTCCTGACTAACAGCTGCTCTGGATAGTCTTGAGATTTCCTAAATTGTGATGCTTATTTCTATACAAGCGGCCAACCTTTAGTTCTATCGAATGCAGTGCTCTATGGATAGTTGGTGGGTATTTTACATTTGTAAACGTTTGACGTATGACCTTACCAAGCAAAGCCGCGGTTAACAACGAGCTCCGCTTGAACGCTGTCTAACCAAATGCAAAATTGGCTTAGCTAAAATATCTTCTTACTGGAATAAGCAATGTTTTCTTAAAAACAACATTCCGTTTTTGAGTCTAGGCGAGGGATTTTGATTTCCTTTATCCAGAAACACCGCGGCGTTTTCTAAGAAACCTCTCTGATGTTATTTAGGAATTTATCAAGTTAAGGGAAGCTCGTCGAGTGAACCATATTATACTGCTTTCTCAGAATTAGCAGCTGGAAATATTCCAGTGAATAGATTATGAGTTACTTCGAAACCTAAAAATATTAGAGGATGAATGAGATTATTGAGCGTAAAGCTAAGCAAAGGCACTACTTTATGAAAACGCATACATTTTGCGCTTATGTGTGATAAAGAGTTTAATTATTAATTAGAAGCCTCGAGCAAAGTGTAGGTTTTTTTGTCAGGCAATTCTCAGTAGCGACATGGAGCCTCAAAATGAGGACGTTAGATGGCAATAGGAGTGGCCCCTATAACGTGAGATCTAAAACATAGTCGGCCAAATGTATGTTCGTGTAATACAGTTTTGCCTGCCCTTCCTTATATATATATATACAGACGTGAGTGTAAATATGTAAAGAAAATATTTATTTACACCACCATTCTTAAATTTCATTGTTGCTACCAAACCATTTAATGAAAATTTACAGAAGGAATTTAAAATAAATACATCATAAAGTACATTAATAAAGCTCAGTAGCTGCCGGCCGCAACTCCACCCGCCTGAACATTTTAAATAAGCATCTTCTTACCAAACAAACTGATTGCATTGAAATAAAATCGAAAGAGGAGGCGTTCCTCCTCCTTTGATTTTATTTATCGTTCGAAGGAAGGAGTTCCTTCCAAAACTGCAACAGCTCGAACGGGAACCTTGTGCCGCCACACAGACAATCGGGTTCAAATAATGTTTGTGTTCCTGCAAGAAATAGAGTTTTGTGCAGGTACCGCATAGAGGGACGTGTGGTCTTGGTTATAGCAATTTGCTATTTACACAAAATAAAGTATATGTATACCTACCGATTAATAAAATCGTAGTCAAAGTCAAAAATCATTTAGGTCACTAAGTAACACAGAATCACTACATCAGCTTCCATTTCAAAAATGAATCATCAATATGGGTTCATCTAGGAAAAGTACTGAGGTAACATACATAAAAACAGTCGCATTGAGAAACTCCTCCTTTTTTTAAAGTCGGTAAAATCTGAATTATTAATTTGATTTTTACTTCGAAATGACTAGTCGCTGTGTTTCAATTACATCCAAGTAACGACAGTGAACTTTATAATATAATATTAAAAATAGCATTCAGCGCCTAAAGGATTCATCTGGTCACTACTATACTTGTAGCAATAAGTGTTGCGCGCACGATTCGACAAGGGAGCGAAATTGTGTCATTAAAGGAGTCTGCCCACTACCCCGTCTCATACCATGACCGTGCTAGGAACGTGTCAGGCAAAAAAATATTCTTTGTAAGGAAATGTATAAGACTATGCCCACTAGACCGTTCCATCACCGACCAGCAGTTCCTATGGCAGGGCGTATCGTGTTGCTTTTTGTGTCTGATACGTTTCTAGCACGGTCATGGTATGAGACGGTGTAGTGGGCAGACTCCTTAATACTACATCGAAACTGGGTATTTTTGATTCTTTTTTTTTTATTGTTCGTTAATATCCCCATAATACAGAGATTAACACTAAAGAAAAGGTAGCCTAGAACGAAATCTTAATTAGTGCTGTGCAGAAATTGTCTTGCAGCAACTGTGCTGCATATACAAACAGTACAGTTCAGTGTATCATCTTTACCATTTGCCATCCTATAAAATTATAAAATTCATTGCTAGCGCACGAGGTTCCATCCTCTTGCAATCCTAGGTTCATTAAACGGAGTGTGAAAATTATATCTTAAGTCCATAACTAAACTACTACTACTAAACTAACTAAAAGACGACTCGATGGCGTAGTGGTTAGAGTAACCGACTGCCACGCCTGAGGTCGCGGGTTCGATTCCCGCACAAGTCAAACATTTGTGTGCATAAACATGGATGTTTGTCTTGGTCTCGGTGTTTCTATGTATAATATGTATGTATTTACAAAAAAAAAAGTATATATGTATGTTTATCAATTGTCTAGTACCCATAGTACAAGCTCTGCTTAGTTTGGGCTAGATAGTGTTGTGTGTATGTGATAGAAAAGAATATTAGAATATTATAACTGTCAAAGTGAGACTATCTTGCCACTTTCGCAAAATTGGCATTTCGGGATAGTGGACTTTACCATTTACTTACTTTCAGACAGCGAGAGTGAATTTAAAAGGCATAAATTAAAGTAATAGTCATATCTCGTATCCACAAAAAACAAATACGAAGAAATTTAAGAAGAATTAGTTAGAAAATAGCCACGTATGTTTTGTCAAAGCCTATAACTGCCCTGCGACAGCTATCATTTGTATTATTAATAGCTATACACGAAGTACAACACAAAAATTAAAATATATATTTTTGAATAGGTACTAACTAGAAAATAACTACGTACTCTAAATGGCTGTTTCAAGGTAGCGTTACTAGTTTATTGCCAGAACAGTCTACGGTCGACGACCGTCCATAGGCACGTGCCTAGTACCTGAATTGACAAATAGCCGGTGGAAGTGACAGTGGATAATGACTTGTAAACAAACAGTCCGATAGCCGACAGCTTACGTTCGATATCGAGTCTGTCCGCAATAAATTAATATCTCGCTATACTTGCATCTAGATATTATAAAGCTGACTCATTTCATACGGTTATCAAAATTATCGTAGCCCAGTTATGTCATTCTCAAATAACAAAACTTGTTTCGCACTGATTTAAACCACACCGAAGTTGTTTAGTTTTGATTGACCCAGTCTCAGGAGGAGTATCGCGAATCAGCCGCTTCTCTCAAACGGTGCATGATGCGTCTGTCCAACGTCATGTAATGTTAGCTACAAATTGGTTTCAATTCGCAAGCGATTGTATGAGTGGATGCCATAGTAACAGTGCCAACTTGCGCTATTCAGTGTGTTGTTTGAGCGCGTTGCGTAATATGAATTATTACCAGGGGGTGATTCAGTGACGTCAAACTGGCTGGTAACAATCCTAAAAACTGTATATTTCTATACTTAATTTTCCGCAGCTTCGTTTCCGAGGTTTTAAGGATCTATCGAACGTAACCTATGTAATTCTTCAACTTATAATCTATCTCTATAAAAAAACACTTTCCATAATATGTCGCTCCGTTGCCGCGTGAAAGAAGGACAAACCAACAAACACATGCGCATTTATAATATTGATAAAGATAGATACGAGTTATGATTACTAGTAGAAAATTGTACAATGCTTAAAACGGGACTACTTTTAGGATTTTTAAATTATTCGCATAAATAAAAATAATACCGAAGGATTTATTGTCTTGCGCTATGTCAAATTCTTTTTATAGAACCATTGTCTCTATAGAGACAATTTAAGTTATTTATGTCTGTAATCTTTTTAATTGTAAAGTCGAAAGGTATACAATGTTCATCAACATGATGTTAATATGATAGTGGTATGCAGAGCAATGACAATCAAATCTTACATGCTGGTCTATAGATTTGTACGCAGATCTAAACATTATATAGACCTTACGGATCTTTCCATATTTGCGTGCCATGTGAAGCCTAATCAACAGACTCTTGCGTCCATTACCACACTAAATCCAGGATAACGCCAGATTTTTACAGCAAGGGGTAAAGACAGTGGCACTGATGGAATTGCCACCCTTACTTTAAATGACGCAAACCATTTTGTTATAATCTTGCGTAAAAGAACAGCGATATTTTCAAATCTGTTATTAACTGTGTGGTGAATAGATACTTTTCATTCGTGGGATATTAAACGAAAGAGTACGAGATCTATTAATTAAGCAACTTATATAAGGCAAACGCTGTCCAGTCAGACTTAAAACAAATATAGTGGACTAAATACTGAAATAAATAATGATTGTTCTATCATTATAATTTGCCCTGACTTTTGAAGTAGAATGGAGGAATACGTTTCATGTAGTAAAGTATAAAGAGCGTACGCCCACGAGGCTATTAAATCACATGAATTTTACGAGTGGGTTGTAAACTAACTGGTGGTAACGACGGCTGGATGTTGCAAGAGGAAGCACACAGATTAGACGTCCTAAATAGCCAGGGATGGCAACCGTGCATTACTTGCGGCCGGCAATAGTGATTGTGTTATGTAAACTAAATTTTCCGTTGCACGTGTACACACGGCTACACATCAAGTTAGACCCCTATATACGCATAACTACGCTACATACAAAATAGAGAATTGTCAGAAGTAGGAGTAAAGGGACAGTGCATAGTGGTGTCGATGTAATGGTAAGGATAGAGCGTAACAAAAATATAACGCGCGCTCTCGCACGATTCGCAGCGTTCAACTTCTAATAATTCAAAGTCCAAACAGTCTAGGTTGATGTGTCGCAGTGTGTACTCGTCAGAATTGCGGAATAGTTGGACAGAGAGAATTAATTTAGATAGGTGAAAATGTGTTAGGGGTAGCGGGTTTTGTGCCGCCCGCCTTTTTCTTTTATGTTACACATAGTGGTAAGTTATATGATTTTTTCAAATATGTTTTACTAGCCAAATTTACTTGTTTAATAGCAAGTCGTCCTCATTAGTGATCTGAACTTACCTTGCCACCAACAAAAGGACTATTTTATTATACATTATACAGAATTATTTGCGTGAGATCTAATACAGCTAATAAGCAATGAGTTTGTGTTATATAGGCGGGAGAGTATAACACATAATTATACATAAAGAATATAATATGCCTCTTCGGGCATATACCTGGTTCAGGGACAGGAACAGACGGCGAAATACATTACAGCCAACCAAATTCCTTACTGCTTCTGAAAATTTGGTTACAGATAATCCGAATATCACTTAGCTCAAATTGGAAATTGAACGGGACCTCGTGATCGAACGCATATCACAGAACCAGGGAGGCAGATATACAACAGATGTAAGTAAATATAGGAGCAGTGTCTGACTCTTCTTCTCTGATTGCAGGTACATTAAAAAGCTGCATGGTGTTATCGTCGTATGTTCCTTCACCATTATGCAGTAAACATTCAAAGGTATTGTTATACGCACTATAATGTTCACTAACCCGTCACACACACAGCACAGCAGTTAGAATAGACTTGTTAACAATATAGCACATTGGATAGAACTGGTTTAGGCAGTTACAATAGCGTTTAGTTTAGGAAACTTGTGTGTATTAGGAATTGCTTTGTCCATTTCAAATGGCATATAAACAAAAAAATAAAAATTATATCGATGGCTTAGTACCTACCTCCTGAGATGCTTGAGGCAGAGCTAACGCAAAGAGTAAGATTTGCTAAAGTCACCAATTCGAATTAATGGTTTTATTTTCCTAGAACTATAGTACTTTGTTGTCATTGATAAACTGTAATAATAATACTTTACGTACAATCTTTAATCAAAGATTCACTTCACACGGCCTACTTGAGGATAAGTGTATACTGACGTATGCGTTATAACATAATATTTAACACTAGATGTGCCCGCGGTTCCACTCGCGTTTATGGTTACTGCGCCGCCCCGTGGGTCGTAGCGTGAAGTTATATAGCCTATAGCCTTCCTTGAATAGCATATCCAACACTAAAATCATTTTTCAATTCAACCCAGTATTTCCTAAGATTAACGCGTTCAAACAAACAAACAAACAAACAAACTCTTCAGCTTTATAATACTAGTATAGATATGGCTTATAAACGTTTATATAAACTGAATTATAAAAATCTATGAAAATAATGTTGCAACAAAGAGTCACTACGTTGCCAGCTAAAATGATTAATACATTGGTTCCTTTACTAAGTATGCTGTTCTTCTTAAAGAGTACAGGAAACTACTCAGAAAGCCTTGTATTATCTTTTGTGGACATCGGATACTTCCGAATTGAGTGAAGGCTCCAGATCTGATAGAGAAGCTGTACCAGTAATAGCATCTATTATTAAACCTGTAACTCAGTGACGTGTTTATGCGAGCGGTATCACAGGTTTGGACAGCCCTGTGCACAAAGGCACCAAAGAGTGCAATAGTGAACGGTTAGTTTATCAGAAGAACGAATAGAAGCGTTTGTGGTCTGCATTGTATGGCGGCTTTTAGAACGAGGTTATCTCGAAGACCTGCCTCCGATAGCCTTGAGGTGAGAGTGAAACGAGATGCACATTCCTCTGCTTTGTATATGAATAATGGTTTCTTCAAGATCTTAACGCTTTTTATACGTATGTGGTCCGGTCAACAACATAATATTCATAGTATTTTATGAATTCCTAAAGGAAATAAAGTCCTATATCTCGTACTGTAATTTTTTAATGTGATGATAACAACTATCTTTATACTATTGCTGCTTAAAAAACTAGCATCCTAATTAATATTATAAATACGAATGTGAGTTCGTTTATTTGTTTGTTACGCTTGCACGACTTAAATACTTGACCGATCATCATGAAATTTTGCATACACGTTAGGGGTTAGCACAGAAAAAGACATGGGAAGCAATCGGAATTTATTCCAGAAAAAAAAAACGCTGTTGCCGAGGTATAGAAGTTCATTGACAAAATCTAAATCAAGTAGATAAATGATGGTAGAAAATTTAAATGGTTTAGTATTATTTTGAAAGGCGGTTTCAATTTAAATTTTGAAAATGTGCTTCGACTTATGTTGAACATAAACATAACATTTTATATGTTTATGTGTGCGTGAACATAGTTGCTCATAGAAATATTTAACATAGGAATATAATGGCAGGTGTTTCTTGCATAATTCTAGACATTGTCCGAATTGTGAGAGCTGTAAGTAAATTTTTCCATTTTAATGAGTTGCTTTTATTGCGAAATGTACGATGTTGTTAAGTGCTGTTATGATTTTTTTAAGTATCGCAGTAATTAACTTCGAATACTTTTTCGATCACGAATAGTTGAAGATTTGACGTAAATTATTTAACTTTATTATTAATATATATTTTATTAAGTTTATTTTGCGTGAGCCTGGGTATAATACAACATTAAATAAGCTTTTACGGCATAAATTTAGCAGCAGATACTTTACTTGTATTATAAAAAAGAAATGGTGTTGCTTTATCCTTCCTTCACGCAGCAAAACGAACGAATAAATAATATTTTGATAGAGTTCACTTATGGGCTAGAGAACGACACACATAACTAATTCTTTTCCAAAAAATTACAGTTCCAGTGGGATAGTTTCTCCTTAGAATCCATTGGCGTATAAAAGGGTGGCCTTGTAAGCCATGCTGATCCCCGAAATATCTGGTACCCACACCAGAATGTTCAATTTCAAATCAAAATTCTATAAACTATCACTGTTTATGGGCCAAGCCTCTCCTGGCAAGTAACTCTGGATACGGCAACGTTGGTACCACAGGAGCGAAGACATGACTACAATATCTATAGCGTAGAAGTATTGCAATAATCAAGTCAATAGTATGCCTAATTAACGAATGTGTGAGTGAATCACAGACATGTTACACGTAAACCGAGTCTCAACAGTATACTTGAATTTAGCAGCGGAGATAAACAAGACTTTAATTGTTAACATTATATTCTGTATAACAAATGATCGTAAACTGAAGCATCATAATGCTTTAATGTAAAAAAGTGCAATCTAATTTTAGTGTACTTCGTAAAAAAGCGAAATAAACTTCAGTTATTTTTAAATCCAAATATCGTGATTGATATACGAGAGACAGCGGTTCCTTTCCTTTGTTACTTGTCTTTGTTTCCAAAGTTCATTCTCGTCAGCGCCGCCGGCCCGTCTCTATTTACAAAGAGTCACAAATAGCCACAAAGCTTGGCTACTTGGCGCTCTGTTGCCAAACAGTAGAACGTCCACATCCTATTTTCCCTAATCATTAACTAAACAAAATGGCCTCCATGTATTATTTTAAACTGTCCAAACATCCCATCTGATGAAATCTTTAACCAGATTAAAGGGAACGTCGAGTATTTAACCCAGTTCCGCACTAGAGTCGCCGACATGCATGGCACATTAACAGCTTATAGCTTATTCGAACTCTGTTTAAAGCATTAGACGCTTCACTACATTTTATTAATTCTGTTTATACTTTTAATGAGATTCAGGAAACTGAATAATAACATCGTCAACTCTAAATCATATTACGTCACTGTTAAACATTGCTTTTCTCCGAACATTTCCACACCGATCAGTCCTGTCAAACGGTGAATGAATACACTAAATGATACGGGCAAAAATGACGGTATAATTCTGCCAACAAAAAGGATAATATATACATCAAAATGCCTATTCTCCATAGTGTCTCAGGCCAAAGATGGACATCAAAAATTACTATGAAAATTGAGTGTTTTAAGATCTTAACAGTATTACATATCTAAAAAATATATTTAAATTGACGCCATAATTTTAGAAATACCTATAAAAAATATGTATTGATGTTATTTTCTATATGAAAATGTGTCTGGCTATGAGATAATTCAAAAATATCTCTTTTCTCAATGCTCTATTATTTAATTATGATAGGAGGTGTGTTTGTAATATATTATTATCCATTTAGAATTAATAGGGTATGAAAAAAACACATTTGTTATTTTAAACGTCTATATTCTCTTGATTGTCATATACTATTAACAAATCATCTAGAAAGGGCGCAGGATTGGACTCATATCTTGCCCAATAGACTTACTCTTATTAACTATTTTTTTGTAAATTAGAGTGGCCTCAATTCGAATGAAAGTAAATACATATTTTTTTACGACAAAATCATTTGGAAAGTATTTTTCTCTAGCCTCTTGTCCACTCGTGGCCTCAGATGGGCGTTCCTCTTTATGGCTGTTAATTAAAAGGTTTCTATTAATATTTTTATTTTAACCACACAGTTAGAGAACTGACACTGTATCGCTATTAGTGTGGTCGCGAGCTAATTAATTAACAGTTAGTAATTATGCATTAGAATTTTAATATAAACTTAAATTCCATAAAAACACACAACTCTCTTGTAACTGTATAAATACTTTTAAATTTACACTTTATTTCTTTAATTTTATGGATACTATCACAAAGAAAAATGTTCAGTTATATATATTCGTATGTAGTTATAGTTTAAAATTACATTTCAAATTACATTCAAATTACAATTACAATTGAAGATTTTTGGCTACTATACCGTGCTAACAATCGTGTCAGATTATTTAGAAACGAATTGAATCGCCGGCAGGACATATTAAGTATTATTTTCATGAAACCTGGGTGCCTGGTGATAGCACGGTCCTGGCCGATAAACGCTATCTGTATGAACAAACTTGAAGGTACTTAGCCGACCATAGCATGCTACCGAATAGTGTTCTCGTATATATAAGCATATATAGATATATATAGGCTTTATAACGATAACTAAACATTATTAACTAGGAGACTTTATATTCTCTCACCAGTAGTGTGCCTCGGACCTTTATCAAGTTTTCCTACTGTAGAAACCAAAAACCATGGTGAAGCGAATTTCGTCACTCGTCTCCACATGTGACCTAATTTCCACGCATCAGTCCAACGGTGGCTCTTCTACGTCACTACATTTGCATTCGTGTAAACGTTGGTTGGCCCGTGTAACGGGGCCAAACTTGTGTAAAAACTACCACCAGTGTGTTTTGGGACCGTGTGAGAGTAATCCAGACAGTATACTTGAATTATCTAGTGTGTGCTCACCACTGGCTACTTGTTTAGTCTTGCTTAGTTTGTCTTCAGCGTCCATGTATACAGAGAACTGTTATATTAACCTCAACTGAACTTAACACGTAATGAGATTGTAATAGTGTGAGGAAAACAAACATATTTTGAAGATCGCTGTTGAATTAATTCAAAATTTAAATTCCTGCACGGTTCCCTTCTACAAAAATTTGAAATTAGTATTAAAATAAAAGCAATATTCAACAACAGATAGAAAAGAAAACCTATTTCGTAGGATTCAAACTCGCGAAACAATTTCACAGGCGCTGTTACCTCGCCCTGCAACACAG
Source organism: Catocala fraxini (assembly GCA_930367265.1). Taxonomy (NCBI): domain Eukaryota; kingdom Metazoa; phylum Arthropoda; class Insecta; order Lepidoptera; family Erebidae; genus Catocala; species Catocala fraxini. The sequence continues at coordinate 26,981,304 of OV884036.1, read as the reverse complement.
CAGCTTTTATATCTTAATTTAACATTCCTGTGTTATCTTGTAGGACTATTAAAATATACGGGTAAAAAACTATTCTACATGTTAGTTATTACAGTTATTATCCAGTTATATAATGTATAACCCATGTAAAATATTATTAAAATCCGTTCAGTATTTCTAATTGTAACTCCTAACAAATACATTCACATACATAATATTTAATATCGGTATTTATCTAAGCAGATACATGAAGCATTAATTTGTAAAAAGCACTATATCGTTATATAACAAGAGTAACAATTTTCTTTTATAGATGATGTTTCGTTATACGTTCATGAACTGTCACGAAGTTGAATATTAATTTTAAAGCAACACCCTTATCGAATCGGCGAAGTCTTGAGTACTGGGAAACTTAAAAAAAACTTGCTGTGTTCGTCGTTATAAATTATGCTTGTTCGTAATCATCTACTTTTAAGTTACTCATCTACTATCCTTTCCTCTATGGAATTGTATAAGTATTTCACAATTTCTGGCGATGCAACTTTTTATAGTTATTCTTTAGTTTTTTGTTGTTACAAGTATTTAATACCATTGTGACTGAACTACAACCTTTAGCGTTAATAACTTTGCTCGAATAGTTCCTACTTATTTATAGATGAGAAAATTTATTCAATTATTTGTTATTTGAGGACGATAAATTCAAGAAGTTTTGATGTACTTAAGTACGATTTATAGTCGGGGCATTGAACAGAGGCAAATATTTTAGTTCGGTGCGGGTTACGTATTACCTTTTACCTTCGGAGAAAATAAGATAATACATTTCGTATCTTCTTATTATTTAAAATATGCTAAATGATATTGAATATATTTGAAAATGTAAAATTCGTAATAGTTACACTACGATAAGGGTACCGAACTATGATGTAACAATTTCCTACGGTCTTAACATTTTACGACAGTTTAATACATAGTATCGTTATACAGAAAAAGTAAACATAAACTTAGATTGCGGTTTAAATAACATAATTTTTGGTTGAAAAATAAAGAACAACGTTTTAAAATTGTCTAGTAAAGGTATTTCTTTCTCCTGATAAATTTAACAAGATTGATTGTTTTATAAATACATTAATAAATTATTATTTATTATCTCTCAAACTTTTCCCTTTATAAAAATTTACATTGATAACAAACCAGCTAGTGTTATTTCGGTGTATTTACCAAAACATAATGTTTAATTCAGCAGAGGACGCAGGATGTAGGTCGAACGCGGCTGACGAAGGGCCGCCATGTCCTTTCTACATTTCAAAAAAAGAATTATTTTCTTTTGTTTTGCTGCAGATATGCTTAACCGAAATACGAAATACGTGATATATGAATGGCAATCGTTATTTCTTGCGCGGATATTTTGCCAGCATAATAGTTTATATTAGAGTTCAATAAAACTCTTATATAACAGTTTTGTCCGTCGATCTGTCTGTTATACAACTTTCAACTCAAGAACCGTAAGAGCTAGAGACTCGCGGTCTACGTCATTCGACTCAGCATAGTCGATATACCCCGAAATGACTATGACCTTTGACCTCAAGGTCACGTGGTATCACGTGACCTTTGCATATTACCTACTTGAACCATTTTTTCGAACTCTAAGATTTACGGCAATTCATTGCCGATTCTCACTTGTTGCTAATTATAAGGCAAATAAGATTACAACCGAACTGATTGTCAGTCTGTGGACTTACTGTAACTCTGTTAGAGAAGAGTCGTTTAGCCGAAGAGTCCTTGTTGACAGCATGACATCTTCTACAGCTTGCTAGAAAGCAATTAACTGGCACGAACGTAGATTATTTATTAAATGTATGTGTACAGTGCAACTGTACATTTTTCACATGAAAACATTTTACGTGACACGCGCATTCTAATTATGCCGCGCGTGCTTACTAATCAATTTTATCTTTTCACGTTATCAAATCGCATATTTTGGTTTCTTGGTTAATATAACAAGTATTTTCCAATAAATTAATTTCATTTCTATCAATACAAGGTATGTAGTACCTCAACAAGGACACACACCATGCAGCATATCTCTGCCGCTTAAAAATAAATGATTAATCTTTCAATACAAAAATTACCAATGGCTTAATCATCATCTAGTTTTTATTTAGGTAAAGTCTTTATACCCGTAGAGACAGAGATGTATTATGCGTTATTGAACAGTTGTGCTTTAAGTCTCGTACTGCTGAAAATACTAATAAAAATTACCTAACAGGAAAGACCAATAACACTTTGCAGGAGATGGAAACAAATCTGTAAATTCACTATCCGCGAGAAACAAGCCATGCTAGTAGCAGCAGGCCAAGACAGGTGATGTAGCACCTTTAATTGCACCATTGACACTTGTAAATAAAAATAACTATATTTTATTTATATCTGACCACCCTCGAGCCCCTATTGCGTGATGGTATTAATAATATTTTTATAAATGAACAGATCGAAGTCCGAAAGAATTTGCCACCTGTTTGAGTGTAGCTTCCGCGCAGGTTGCGTTTGTATCTTTTCAGAATTATTGCTTAAAAGGTGCTCGAGGGATAATGACCGATGTTCTAGATATTAGATAAAAACTTCTTGCATTTATTTTTCGAATATGAACTGAACGTGAATACCATAATGGTTTAAGGTTACGAGTTTGATGCTACGCTACCGATAATCACTTTCTTGCTTATTAAATATTGAAAAACTATCGCAGTCCGTTTCTCATCTAGCACGGCAGTGGTGAGGGTAACACAAAAACCATTGCAGCATCTGTAGTTACATAAGAGAAAATGAAGCCGTCAGTCACACCTGTCATTGAAACCTACATCAGTAAATATTGTACTAGAAGTAAGGTCTAACCACTAAGTCTTTACTAGGTCTTTACCTACAGGCGGCTGAAGGTCTTGATAACTTATCTAAACCCCAAGAAAGGTCTAACCACAAAGTAAAGACCTACAGGCGGCGGAAGGTCTCGATAACTTATCTAAACCCCAAGTAAGGTCTAACCACTAAGTAAAGACCTACAGGCGGCTGAAGGTCTCGATAACTTATCTAAACCCCAAATAAGGTCTAACCACTAAGTAAAGACACACAGGCGGCTGGAGATCTCGGCAACTAGAAGAGATCGTTAGCCATGCTTTCCATCAGTAGTTTAAGTTATTACCGATTGCCGAACAATACTCTGTACAATTCAAATTTATATTCTGTCACTTCCTTTAATAGTCTAGCACATGCAGGGAAGCATAAATATGAGTACTCTTCTTTTTGATTAACTCATTGAGTCGCAGCAGTGCACCGGTGGCCAGACACAATAGATTTTTATGTCTGGTATTCCAAGACTTGACAGATTTTAATTTAAAAGAATATCATATACATTAGGATTCTGAGGGAGATGTTAAAGTTGTATATGAATGTATATTTCACACTCGCGTCCATATTTTGCTAATAACCTTAAGGTCTGACGACACCGATTATGGATGTAAGCTGTAAGCCGAAATTGTACATTTAGTCCTTTATGCGTAAATGACAAAAAATATACAGTCCGATAATATTACAGGCGCACTATTTATCGGTTTGTATCAGAGCTATCCCACACAATAATCAATATATGTAAAAGATAATCGGTCTCAGACTGTAAGTGAGTCAGGACGACTGATTTATTGACTGACTCATAAACGCACAGCCTTGGACGACTGCCTGACTCATCACGCAATCCTTGGACCTAGAAAGCTGCGATTTGCACACAGGTTCCCTTCCTACAGCGACAAGGCCAGCTGTTCGAACAATTTCCAGTCATGTTCTAAATTATTACTAGAACGAAGTCTCTATTTCTAATATAGTATGTAAATAATACGAATATAGTTTTTTTAATAATCGCATTTTATGCGGTCCAAATTGAAAATTAAAAATATGAAGCAATCAATATTTGTCCACAAGAAATAATACTCAAATTACACATTTTAACAAATACGTACAAAATATGTGTTTTATACAAAAGTACACCAAAAATAAACAAAATGTTGGTATACTTTACGACTTTTAAATATGGCCGAACCATTATATAACACGTATATAACGATAAGCCATATAACTACCAGCACACGTAGTCAGCATGTCTTTTAATATTTCATGGCCTTTGATATATTTTGACGAGGTTTAGCGCCTGTAAAGGTTACTAGCCGTTCATGAATAGATAAGTGCGGTGGCACTTTATCGTGTACAGCTAGCCGTTGATTTTGTGATGTAACGGCCCTGGTTGTATTACTCTAGAGCTTTACATTAATGCTATTGGAATACGGGGTTACTAATAAATTAATTATGTATATTTGCTTAACTGTGTGTTTCAATCAGTAAAAAAATACTTATATATTTTTAAATTAGATATGTTACTCCCATACTCGTCTTAATGCCTGTGTCGTCCTTAACAAACATTTAAACCACGGGCACAAAGACCACCCTATCAGAAAAACTATTTGTGTGTCACACAAATGTTTGCCCCGCGGGGGAATCAAATCGACGACACTCGCCGCAGAGGCAATAGCAAGGCGACCACTTAGCATTCAAAAAAAAAACACGACAACAGCAAACATTGTCTTATTAGAGTTTGTAAAATCTCTTATACAACAGCTTTGTCCGTCCGTCTGTATGTCTGTTATACAACTTTCAACTCAAGAACCGTAAGAACTAGAGACTTGCGGGTAGCGCCATTCGACTCGGCATAGTCGATATACCCCCGAAATGACTATGACCACGTGACCTTTGCATATATTGTTTTTCGAACTCTAAGATTAACGGCAATTCATTGCCGTTTCTCACTTGTTTACATTGTCTATGGTATTATAGGTACAGCTATTTAATCCTACGTCGTACTTGTAATTATGCGGGCGTACTTCAAAGTTTGGTTTGACATCATTAAAGTAATGCTCTCATGCTAACTGGGAGCATATATACTTAAGTACACCCAGTTAGTTTTCACCTTAATTGTCTTTATGCAGTAGGTCAAGTTTAAATGGTCAAGATCAACTGATGATTATCAGATCATGGATTGGATGGATGGACAGAGATGAGTAGAACATATTATTAGGTTAACCTGTCAGGTAATATTTAGAAACAGTGAGTGTTTGTCATACAAAGTTATATCGGGTTGGTAAGGAAATTTTTTGTGACAGCACAGATTCTGGAAGGCCAACTCATTAACATACCTAGGCGGAAGCTTAAACCGCTTTCAAAAGCTCTATTTCACACCTATCTTAGATGATACTCAAATCTAATTAGCTTAAAACATCCCAGTTACTAGTCATTTCGCACTTGCGAACGATTCGAAAAGCTCTTATACCAGATTTGTTGCTACACTAAAAAACAACCTTTCGTTTTGATACTATAAGGCTAGGTATCACCGGACATTTTTATATGGAGTCCGACTCCCTTCTTATTTTTAAACTAATTGGAAATGTAGCTCGTTCGCTGGGTCCGTAGTTAAGCGATCGTACATTAACTTCTGATCAGCTTGAGTTACTGAAGCCATTCTTTGTGAAACCGCTTCATAAGCGTTCCTCACTTGTTCTCAAGTTTCTGAGCTGCAGGCTTTGCTTAGTCGAGTAAAGGCTTCGAGTGACGCTAGGTGGGCGGTCATATATCTACTGTTTTGCATTGTTTGTGTTATAATGGATATCAAGTCTTAGTTTTTTCTAGTTGCATAGCAAACAGTAGTATTTTTCTAGTTGCATAGGTACTTATTTCTGAATGGAAAAGCGTTAAATATATCTACCTAATACAGTATTCACGTTAAGTTTAGAAATATATTAAAATAGAATATGTACTTCGAGTTGTGTTTGTGTATTAGTACGAAATAAACGAATTATAGATAACTGGTTGTATATAAGAGAGACCTATTCAGTCTACTCCTAAAATATTAATTATATTGTTATAAGATAAGATTATTTATTTATTCACTCAAACACATGTGTACATACAATTAACAATCGCATGCAAGATATAAAGTTGAAGAAAGTTCTAGACATGTTTGCCATACAATGGCGTGCAAATATCATTCTAATTAATTAATAATAAAGGATAAATAGTAACAGCAACATACATACAGTAGCAATAGTTAACATTATATAAATGTGTATATATTAATGAAGTAATAATAATCAGTCCATAAATTATTAATGTATACAATGTCAAGTAATTATAATTATATTAAATCTAATGTCAATTAATAAATATTATGTCAAATGTCTAATCTAATTAGGTACTCAATTATACCAAATCAAATTTATCATTTAAAAAGTCA